>JACGCM010002030.1:1200000-1800000 GCA_014058105.1 Kingdonia uniflora | reverse complement strand
CCGGTATATTGAGAAATTTGCCCACAAGATCAAGTGCCCACTTCTTAAAAGGCCAGAATACCTTGCTCGCATAAAGTTCAAGTGCAGGTGCTCGTATCATGTATCAACGTCATTGACATACGTCGCATCTTCGTGAGTACAACTCTGCTTGTTCTTGCATTCCCAGCCAGAATACTCCATGTGTAATCGCTCTATTTGTAAGTGAGCAACCTATGACATAGGAGCCACAAGTTTCTTCATGTAAGACTTTGAGCATTCTGTCTACTTGTTGTTTGTAGAGGCACTTTAGATAAGTCCCTGTTACTGATCTTTAATATAAACGGCCTGTCTGAACTGTATAACATTTTGAGTTTTCGATCAACTGTCTGCATTCTTTTGGATCTGCTGGAAGGGGTCTGTTGCATTCATTCTCCAGGCTGAGATAGGCTATAAAAGGCTTCCTCCAATAGTCATCCCTTTCTTCTTTGCTCCCAGTGTTGATCGCGTATATAGGGGGGAGATAAATACTGGGGGTTGATATCACTTCGATTTGGAGGTATAGTGCTTCTGTACCCAGGCCTTTCAGACTGAAGAGCGTAAACATTGTGCTTTGTAATAAGTTTTGAGTGAAGATTGTGCTATCAACACTAATTATTGAAGTATACTTTCCTAAAATATTGCATATTGTGATTGGCAACCATAATTACCACTACGATTTCCATGCTTAATATTTCTCTCTCTTTAACTTCTCATTTTTCCTAAATTTTTTTATGCTGAATTTAGTTTAATTCTTTATTGATATTTTTCTTTATTTGTGCATTTTTTTAATAGTTGTAAAATTTGTAGTGCCGACGGCGCATCAAAATAGGTACAACTATGTGTTAACATAGGTAAATAGTATTACCCTTTTAGTACTTATTTTCAATTACAATTGAAAAAACTGCTTATATGTGTTCCTAAATAATTTCTTTGGCGGTTGTTGTACTTACAGGATAGTTACTGGTATTGGTGGCTTACAAGTCTTACTAGATGGTCTCACCAACTACATGATAGCATCCCACATACTATTAGATGTCAGGTAAATAATACATTATTTTATCTCAGTAGTTTTGGCGCCGAAGGCGCGTTACTGGAAAATTAATGAATAAGATTAGACTTGGTTATTTTATCTCAGTAGTTTTGGCGCCGAAGGCGCGTTACTGGAAAATTAATGAATAAGATTAGACTTGGTTAGTATTATCATTGTTCTAAAACTTACCAAAACCATTGTTCTAAAAATTATTAATCGTCTGCTCCTTGAGTAGTTTACTTCACCTAGAGGTATGGAAATGTGAAGCTCATTTAAGTCATCTAAACAACACTCACCGAGAAAAGGAGTGTTAGGCACTTTTGAGCAGCTTATTGCATTTCTTATTAGAAAAGGTGCAATGAAGCTCTCTTAATATTGGATTGGGAACATGAAGGATAATTCAAAGACAAACTCAACTTATCTATTAATAATGTCACTGTCTTTATTTCTTTTTGGAGGAGATATCATGGTCAGACTGGCAGTTTTAGAATGAACATGATGAATAACTGTGATCCTACATGTTTAGAAATTTGACACTTTAAATACACAACCGTCTGTCTAAGGTAGTGCATCAAACTGAAAAACTGAAACTTTTAATGAAAGAACTAAAGACTAATCTATATTACATTACACAATGGTGTTTGAGTTTTTTTTTTATTTTTTATTATGACTCAGAATCTTTAATATTGAAGAGTTCTACTTTATAATTTTTTTGTTTGTTTTTGTTTTTGCTGCAGCAAGCCAAATGGGGGAAGAACAGAGAGCTGAAACCATCAGTGATGATACTAAAGTCTTTCTTTTAACTCCATACAAGTTAGGAAAATTTAATCTTTCCCACAGGTATGTAATTAACCCAATGGTTAGCAATTGTCTAAATCACTGGAAACATTTCCAATGTACAAAGCATATTTATGCAGAAACATTAATGCAAGTGACCCCTTTTTCTTTAGCCACATATATATGCCTACTATTTTCCAAAAGAAAAGAGTGGAGGATCTCTTTCACCCTCTACTGTTAAGGATAAGCAATGGAACTAACATAATCTCAACTGAACTTTGTCTCAGGTTGTCTGTGATAACAATGGTTAGACTTGCAGCTGAAGGTTTGGAATATGATATAAAGTGGTAGGTCAATCAACAGATCTTTTTACTCTCCAGGGATACTAATTCAAACCTCTTCTCCTTGCAGTTTTACTGGTCGTACTTGAATATTATCCGAAATAAATCCCCTTTGGTTATCAATATCTATACAAAGATTTATCAATAGGAGCAAGCCAAAGATAAGCAAGGAACAACAACATAACCTCACTAGATGGGCTGTAAGTTCTTCTCATCCATTCTCACCTTTTTATAGCGTTTATATCAAATTTTCATATTCATTAAAGGAAAAATAGCAGTTCACCTAACTGACACGAAAAACACAGTAACAAACTTATGGTAAGACTGAAATTGTACTAATACAGGTTTTGTTAGCTGGATCCCTTTTGAAGAATTATAAAGTTTCTCATGAAGCTCTAATGTCATCGAGGCATATTTGCGCATGCTAATAATACGCTTTTTGTACCCTCTCTTTCTTTCTTACGCATGACTATTAGCTAGTTATTTTTGTACCCTTTCTTCCTGTAATGAATGTTGCACATATGCCTATCCTATTAATAAATATTATGCATGATTGTACATTAGGCTTATTATGAATGAGATGTTCTGACATGGATTCTTTTTATCTTTATTTGTTCCAGGAAAGCAATACTGAAAAAATATTCTATGGACTGGACGATATTAATGATTTCAAAGAAATGATCATTGTAAATGCTGCCACCAACTTTATGAACTACATATTAACTGCTACATAAGTTTCTTCTTCTTGCTTGGTATTTTAACAAAGCTTGTGGAGTTCCTTACAGTCAAAACCAATCAGTATGGGCTAGACAGTGCAGCTGGTGGAATCCAGTAAAGATGAGATCATAGATGGGCATAGTGAGAGGGTTGTTCCTTCATTCATTTGCTGGGAAATTGGGAGAAGCATATGCTATTTTAGATTTGACTCTACTCATAATATCTTATGATATCATCTACAACATAATAAGATGGTTACAAGACATTCAAGGAAAGCTGAATATCGTTATGGAAAGTACTCACTCTGGTTTAATATCTCTACAGGTGTAACAGTTACACAAAAAGAAAGTGAAGTGCAAGCCTCCATAACTGGTTAGATGGTTAAAACTAATACCAGGGCACTTCAAACTAAACACAAATGGGTTTTCTTCCAACTCTTATATGTTGTGTGGAGCAGGAGGGATAGTGAGATATTCAACAGGTATAATGACTTCTGCTTACTTTGTGTGACTTGAACCTGGATCAAATACAATTGCTAAACTATATGATGTTCTTCTGGGATTATAATTTTTCATACAGCATGACTGGTTCTTACTCACTGTTGAGGTGTATTCAAAAATAATTGTTGATTGGTATAACTATGTTGGCAAGGTATCTCCCCGTTTTAGTAGAGTGCGGTAGAGAATTATTGAGATTGGTAGGCATAAGAATATTAGATTGCAGCATATATATAGAGAAGGAAACAACACTCCTGATGGCTTTGCTAAGGATGGTACCCTTCAGATCACTCAACAGTATTGGCTGGTGAGCACACTTCCTAGAAATGTAAGAGCCTCTTACATTCTAGATAGGATGGGGATAGCTAATATAAGGAAATAAGATGGTTACAAGACATTCAAGGAAAGCTGAATATCGTTATGGAAAATACTTTCGATGGAAGAAGTTAGCTTTCGTCATATAATGCCGAATGTACAAACAATGATAGAATCTTTGATCAAACCTTATCAGCTGGGATATAAAAGAGTTTAAGGAGCATCCCTATGGAAAATGCTAGGTTTGAATGGGGTAGATTGCCATGTTTCAGTCAACGTTTAAGGATTCGGAGACTGGAACAATTAGTAATCGTGGGAGATTGGTTTCTTGGTTTGGTGCTGGTGTTCTTGAGGCGTTGGTTATCGTTACTCCGTTTGAGGCAAGTATGGGATTACAATTGTAGTTTTGAATTTTGATGATTATAATATACAGCATTTTATATTTTTATCTCTGGGTATGATTTTTTTCTTTTGTTAATATGTCATTATAGTTTATTATGATTTGTTTTTCTAAAATGTGGGATGTTTCAGAAGTTATTCTGATTTATGCATTATGGTATGACATTGTTAATGAACTTAACTGTGCTAAGAAATCATATGGTTTGGAGAATTGGTAGTTACTGTACAATACCTTGAAATGTATGGAGTATGATGACGTTTTTTGTTTGTGAATGGAGTTTAATCAAGTGAAGGTATGATATGTACAACTATAAAAGTAACTAAATGAACAATGTCCCTGTAAGTCTATAATGCATTGGAAGGCCTCAATAAATGTAGAAGATAGAATATTTTGTCTTGCAAGAGAAATAGTTTCGGGGAATTAAAAAACAAATCAAGTTAGTCGAGGGTTAAGAGATCCTAGAGATCCACTAAACTCCTAGGTATCTGTCGGTGTATTAATATTTTTTTGTGTTACATACAAAGATGGTTTTATCATCAAGTTTGCATTAGCTATTTGCATTAGAAAATATGAAAGATCGTAAAAGCCTAACACCATTATACTGAACCCCAGTTACAGTATTCTAAATTGAAACTTCAAGATGAAACAAATAAAGATTACTCCCATGAATTTCAATTTATAAATGTTATGACCATTCAATAACATAAACCAACACCAAAGAGAGTGGGTACAAAAGGTATGCTATGATACACGTCGAGAGAGAGAATTTGGAGTAGAAGCTGGCCCATTACAATGCAAATGATAATAATAATAGTTACTTCAGCTGAGAAATCCCATGTTAATCCGTGCATAAACCAGTGATAAGTGATAAGAGGGCTGTCAGCCTAAGCATGTTGTTCATGAAGACCCCACCATAGATCTGTACAAGAACTTCCATTAAGTAAGCCAATCTCAAAAGGTTTAGCAGTTAATGGAAAAAACAAATCATAGATTGGTACGTAAATTTCATAGTTTCATCTGAAGATCGTGCATAAATTGCAAATGAAAGGTAGATACAAACCTCAGAAAATGCCAAAGAAGTAATTCAACGCTTCTTATGACCAACGGACTTGATCGCTGATGATGCTTCTTTAAATTTAGTTGTAAGAGGAATTAGAATAAAGGAGATGAAAAAGGGAGGTATTTGCTACCTTGGAGAAATTTTAAACAAAATCTATTTAGGGGTTCTCCAAGTAAGAATAGAATAGCAGTTCCCATCAACAATAATGAGATGGACTTAATCCAGGTCATGAAAGGATTTACGATAGTCTCTTTGCATGAATTTTTTATATCCATCAACTTATCAGTTTCTTTCCAAGCTTCCTGTATTTTTACTCTAGAAGTTATAACACCAAAATGACGGAGAAGATCTAAAGAAGTCGCAATTGATAAGAGAGGGTATTTACCTGGTAGAAATCATTTAGAGATATTTTTGATTTAAGCCACTTTGCGAGTTTGTTGACAAATTCATCCTTACAAATCTTTTGGTCACCATCCTATATGCAGCATGAAATGTTTTTTGTTTCCAACATGATATATTCATTTAGTCGCCCTGCCGAATTCTTATTGTCATGGATTGTTATGGATGGCTTGATGTATTAGTTGAAGCTGTCGAAGGCGTGTGAATGCAACAATGGCGTATGACTGATAAAGTATTTTTCACATGATAAGAAACTTAGTTCTCAATATAGATAAATAACTGTGATTTCACAATGAATAAGATACACTAAAAATTATTATGAGAAGTTGGTAGCGCCGAATACACGTGGACGTATTCACCGTGATTTGGTCATGGGCGACGTTTTTGCCGTGGTGAGCCACGGGTATTACTAGTATTACTAACTAGACAATTTGAGTGATATTCATTTAGAAGTAGTTTGGGAGATACATACCTGGGCGGGGTTAATGGGTGGTCAAGAAGGCCCATAGCCTAGGTTGGCGGTCTCCATTGCACATTCAGGAGATGCGCTCGCCTAACATCTCCCCATGTGGGAGACTGTACGTCTTAATTTATGGTAGAGGGGGTACGCGTTTGTGCGTGGACCCTACTTAAAAAAAAGAAGAAGAAAAAAAGAGTTGTTTGGGAGATTGTTTAAGCATGAAAATGGATTTACAGAAGTTCAGGATCACTTCTGGTGAAAGTAATCATTTTACGGTGAGAGAAGCACACAAAATTTATGTCCATGAACTTATACGGGAATACTAAGCAGGTCTTAGTGTTACAGTGGAAGGCTTGACTCGCTTGATTTTCACATCTAGTTATTGTTTAAGAGTTGACTCGGTTAATTTGTGGTGCAAAATGATCTTTAATGATAGTTCTCATGAGATTGAGATCCCATTTAGCAGAGAAGAACTCAATTAGTGTACGGGTTGAATTTTTCATCCCATAGTTCTTTTAAGGTTGTCACTC
Source organism: Kingdonia uniflora (assembly GCA_014058105.1). Lineage (NCBI taxonomy): Eukaryota > Viridiplantae > Streptophyta > Magnoliopsida > Ranunculales > Circaeasteraceae > Kingdonia > Kingdonia uniflora. The sequence goes on along the minus strand of JACGCM010002030.1, from coordinate 1,793,456 downwards.
AAATTGTTAACGTGTAGGTGTATGCCTACCTGGTTACCTCTATATACGCCTTCCAACTTTTCCAATCCAACGAAATCTTTTACCATGAGGAATTTACTGCTATCGAAAACGTGCCCAAGCCATTTTTTGTAGCTTCGGCACTTTTTCTGTCATATTGGTGATATACAACAGATAATAAGGCACTGCAGAAAAGCTAAATCTAGTTGTTTTGGCATCAAAAACGGCAGATGTGAAAGAAAAATATTAGTTAGACACGAAGGACAAGATTATCTTTGTTCTTGAAGGCAAGAAATGGATCACAGAAAAGCAGAGGAGGTATTATTTATCCTGTTTATAAGTTGTATCGAGTGGCGTAGCTTGTCCCTCCACCTGACGGCCGCAAGCTGCAAGCAGGCATGGCATCAAATATCGTTCTTGAAGTGAGCCCAACAACGACGTTGGGAAAATATTAAAGAACACTCAAAACAGATTTGTCCACATGACCTGGCTACTCCACCAAGTCTACGGTACCAACTATATGATATTGAATTTATTAACAGCACCAGAATGCAATAATTTGTGGAAATAAAAATAAAAAATCCTAACTACCAGATAGGCTATCCCTTTATAGTCACACATCGTGGATCCACAATCGCAGCATATGAATGGTTACCATAGTTTGTTTTACAACCAATTTGATGAATCAAAATTATTGTCTGCACTGGATCTAGAAATGTAGAATACATGAAGTTTACCCCGAATAAAAAGCATAGTATTAGGTCAAGTGTCCTTCTCACACTAGTCAAGCACATATTATTTGAATAAAAAAATATATACTATATTCAATCCTTTACCAAAGTTCTCCACAACAATATTGAAGATATCTTGAGCAAACATCTTGTGGTTTGAGTTAAAGAGTACTATTAGTTTCAACCTACGACCAAAACCATCAATCAGAAAGAAAATGGCAGAAGCTTTGCTAGGATCTGTCATTACCAAATTAGGAGATATGGTTGTTGCTGGAGTTGTTTATGAAGTTCGGGTTCAAATGGGTGTTGATGACGATATTAAGTTCATAACCAGTGAGCTTTCTACCTTGAGAGCAGTCCTCAAAGATGCTGAAATGAAAAGTTTCCTAAAAACTACAGAACAAAATAACTCGAGAAGTGAAGGTGTGAGCCAGTGGATGGTTCAAGTCAGAGATGCAGCCTACACAGTTGAGGACATCCTCGAGGAGTTCTTTCTTCGGATGCAGCTCAATAATTCTAGACAACCGAGTTGTCTAGGTATCAAATTTTGCATCTGCACTGCACCAAGTTTCTTCAAGCATATTGGAGTCCGTCGTCGATTGCATTCCCAGATCAAAACCTTAAGGAAAGATGTTTCTGATATCGCTAGGAGAAGAATGGATTACAACCTTCAAGAAGAAGGAATTATATCAAGTCACCGTGAAGAAACACAAAGAGATTATGGTGTGTCTCGTCCTTTCGTCGAAGAAGAAGATATCATAGGAATCGACGAAGATGTAAAACAATTACAGAAGTTGTTGATAACTGAAGAGAAAGAGCTCCGTCAACAACGCACAATAATTTCAATTGTCGGCATGGGTGGTGCCGGAAAGACAACTCTTGCTAAACAAGTTTACAATAACGTATCCGGAGAATTTGATTGTAGCGCTTGGGTCTATGTATCCCAAGATTTTCAACTAAAGGAGATCTTACGTTCCATGCTTGAAGGATTTTGCAATAGTAGAAAGGAACCACTACCAGCACTCGTGGAGACAATGGACATTGCAAAATTGCAAGAGGAGGTTTATAAATATTTGCAAGATAAAAGGTATGTCCTAGTTTTGGATGATATTTGGAATGAAAAGGTTTGGGAAATGGTTAGACACGCTCTGCCACTAAGAGTTAGAGGTAGAGTTATCTTCACCACTCGAATCATGACTGTAGCTTCACCAACAGGGGAAACTCCTTACGTCCACCACCTTAAACTATTATTGTTTGGTCAGGCTTGGTCTCTCTTCTGCAAAAAGGCTTTCATAAGGACTGAGAACCCTCTCGGCTCTTGTCCTCAAAACCTGAAACCGACTGCACAGGCTATAGTTCATAGATGCGCCGGTTTACCACTAGCTCTTGTGGTCATTGGAGGTCTCTTGTCAAAGATAGAGGCCACTGATCAATTGCAATGGGATACTGTGCTTCAGAATCTTGATTGTGAGTTGAATGACAATCAAGGTCTTGAAAGACTCAATAGGGCCTTACTGACAAGTTATATATATTTACCCTCGCATCTAAAACCATGTTTTATATATTGTGGTTTGTTTCCAGCAGATCACATATTCAAGAGAACTATGTTAATACGTCTTTGGGTGGCAGAAGGTTTCATTGAAGAGCACTCTCGGAAAACATTAGAAGAGGTGTCAAACAACTATCTCGATCAGCTTATACAGAGAAACATGCTCGAAGTTCATGAAACTCTAAGCAGAGTTGGAGTGAGATGGTTTAAATTAGATGATCTCATGCGTGACATTACGATACATATGTTGCAGAAGGAGGAGTTTGGCTTAATTTTGACGCAACAAAGCAATAATATATATGGCAAAGGACCTCGCCGTTTAGCTATTCATAACACTTCAAATGGATTTCCATCAAATACAGTTGGTGTTGTAAAAACTCGCTCCTTACTCACATTTTCTGTGAATGAGTTTTCACCCACAACATTAGGCATAATGTTAGTGCGGTTTAAGCTTTTACGGGTGCTAGATTTATCAGGGACGAGTATCGTGCATTTTCCAAATCAGGTATGTGACTTAATTCACTTGCGTTATTTGAGCATGAGAAGGACAAAGGTCAGTGAACTTCCACACGAATTACATAGGCTACAAAGTTTACAGATGCTTGATTTGCGAGAAACGATGGTTGGAAGATTTCCCCCAGGAATGGAACTAGCAAGGCTTCCACAATTAAGGCATTTTCATGCCAATAATGGAATGCCGATTGGAGGGAGAAGCAGCAAGAGCTTAATTAACCTTCAAACGCTCTGGGGGATAGAATGTGACACAAACTTGGTTAGTCAACTTCATCAGTCTACGCGACTTAGGAAGTTGTATATTTGTGGATTATATGAAAAGGTTTACATAGACCTTTGTGCTGCTTTAAAAAAGCTGGTACACCTTTCCTCCTTGATAATAACAAGATATGATGATAAAGATGAAGTTTATGATTTTGAAAGCATGTCTCCACTGCCACCGAATCTTCAAAAGCTCCAGCTCAATATGCCTATGAAGGAAGGCCGTCTGCCGCAATGGATTGGCTCGCTTAAGTGTCTCCACACATTACACTTGACAGAAAGCAAATTAGCAGAAGAAATGTTAAACAACTTAGGACAACTGCCTAATTTGGAAATTTTGTATCTGTTGAAAAATTCATGCATTGGAAGGAAAATGAGGTGGGGAGACACATTTGGAGGGGAATGTCTCAAGTTTCCTAAACTCAGATTTTTGCTTATGAGTGAACTGCCTGAGTTGGAGGAGTTGAGTGCGGTAGAAGAGGGGACAACAATGTCATGCTTAGAAACTCTTTGGATTATTGACTGCCCCAAATTGAAGAAGCTTCCAGATGGTTTTCAGCACCTCAAACTTCTCAAGAAGTTGGCAACAAATGACATGCATGAGGACTTTATAAAAAGGTTACGCCCACCATTTCAAGGTGAAGGAGAAGAATATTGGATGGTCCAACACATTCCAGTTCTTATACTTAATGACGAGAGATTTGTCATAGAATAAGTTTGTACGATCCCTCCCTTCCTTCATAATACCCCTGCTTGGTATGAAATCGGATTCTGCGGTTTTCCACCGAAAAGTTGCAATACAGACGTTTTTTGTTGGACCTTAAATCTCGGTTAGATGTTTACGACATGTATACAAAGAGCATATAATCCAGATACAAATGCTCTTTGTATGCAATACAGCCTAACTTTGTATACATAGGTCCTAACTTTGGAGTACCAAGCAGGGCCTAACTTTCATCGACATGATCATTTGGACTCATTGACTTTCACTTTTCATTGTTTATCAGGTCAGTAGTGGAGCAGGACATATTATCTACCTTAATTTCTTGCTGGTTGATTTATCAAGTATAGGTAATTTCATATGTCCTCTGTATATTATCTACAAGTTTTTAGTCTTCACACTTTTTTTCTCTCAGCTTTTCTTTTAATTTGTTCACAGATCACTTTGTAAAGAGCTTACATCCAAGACATTTCTTAAAGCAGGAGAAGGCCATGTAAGGAGTCAAGGTTACTATTTTAATTTTATTTCCATTGAAGAATGAAATATATCGATAAATGACTTTTTCGTTAATGGGTGAAGATCAACCCCTCTTCCTTTATTTTGCATCTATGTTTTGTATTCATGAAAATAGTGCACTGGAATTATGTTTTTGCCATGTTCTAATACCCACCCCTTCTTTCAATTATTGTCTGTTTCGTTATGATTTAATAAGAAATTAACTTATCAATAGTAGGTTGACATTGTTTCTATGCGTGGTATAATCTATACAAGATGTTCTCTGTACGCGTATATACATGTGCCTGGGTTATTACATACACCTGACATGAGGTCATAAGGGGGAACTGGAATGATTTAGTGTTCCTTACTTCTTTATCTTTGGGTAAAGGAGACTTTCACAGTGAATCTTGCATTGGTTATATGTAAAAGAAACTAAATAGAGCATTGCAAGTTTGAAAGATGAGTTTTGTTTTGTGATACTAAAGCCACTTTATCCACATTGAAAATAAGTGTACATGTTCCCCGGGCTTGAACTTGAGAAAAATTAAAGAAGAGAATAAACGAGGGTGGGTGGTTTGAGCAGGGTGTTAGGTGGCAGAGTAAGAAACAAGCGGTTGTTTCAAGGTCCGCAGAAGTCGAGTGTATGGCAATGGCTCAAGGTGTGTGTCACCTCCTATGACCCTACATTACACATTGAGGTTGATCGATAATTTTTATGTGAGATGCTTCTTTCTGGAAGAATTCGTACTCCATAGGTTCTGACTTCCCAGTAGCTTGTAAACCTTTTCAAGATAAATTATTAAGAGGTTTTGTCCAAACAAGTTGGGGGATGTACGATATCCATGGTCCAGCTTGAGGGGAAGTATTAACAAAGTTTTTCTTGTATTTTTCCATTTTTATCTTTATATTTTTCTGTGTTACCCCTTTTAAGGTTTTCTATTATTCATTTTTAGATATAAATAATGAGAACCTCACATTTTGTTGTGTTTCCCAATTGGTTTCTACAGATGCTAGCAGGGTTATTTTTTTATTTTTCTTTTATTACCTATGTTTTCCTTTATTCTTGGTTTCTACAGATGCTAGCAGGGTTATTTTTTTATTTTTCTTTTATTACCTATGTTTTCCTTTATTCCCACTTCTAATGCTTTTTATTATTCATCTACAAATATAAATGATGAGAACCTCTCAATCATTAAAAAAATTCCGAATTAGTTCTTACAAAGGTACCAAAGCGAGTTATCACCGCTTCACAATCACGTTGTCGTTGTTCTGATTCATATTGTTTGTCTATTTCCTTTCTTTGAAGAATGAAATGCATCACTTTCTCTATCTCTTTTGTAATGATGCTCGGATTACTATCTAAGCTTCCATACTTATTGTTTCTTTGGATTCGATTGCAATTTCTAAGGTAATAAATCGAGATGCTTACAGGCGAAGAGTCTAGCTCGATCTCTTCGTCGGTTGAAATGGGTGAAGATGTTCAGTCCTTCAACTTTGTTCATAATAATACAACTATAAAGATTACCTCACATCTATTAGATGATTTGAATTAAGTTCGATGGGGCAGGCTGTGAAATTGTTTATTGGCCGTCGTGGAAAAATACAATTTCTTCTTGACATGGAGAATAAACCTGCATAATCAGATATGAAGTATGCGAAGTGGCTCACTGATGATTTGATAGTAAGAACTTGGATGATTAAATTTTACGCAACCGACAATTTTTTCTGAAATTTACTTATGAACAATGCACATTTTATTTGGGGTTGTATTATGTGAGACTTCGATTGGCTTGGGAAGAATAATCGCACTCTGATAGTTTCATCCATGGTTGGCCACTGTACCAAGTAAACAAAAATCTTCCTTCATCAACTGCAACATAGATTTATGTAAAGATCGTAGAAAAGGATATAGTTTTTCAGTTTCTTGCTAGGCACAACCCTGAATTGGAGTATGTGTGGGTTCATCTACTCGATAGGTCTCCGTTCCTAACTCACAAGGAACACACACATAGTATTTCACCTATCAAAGTTGTCGGTCATCTATGTCTCATATCTCTGGGATCCCTTCAGAGACCTCTCTCCTCATCGATGTACCAGGTATAGTGGCAGATGCAGTGGCCCAATCCCATTGAAAGGTTGGAATGTCGAAGGAGTTACATGCAATAAATTAAGGTAAAAAATATGTCAGCATTGGTTCCTCTTCCGATTGGGCGTAAAGCAGTTCGCTGCAAATGGGTTTTCACAGTTAATGAAAATCCATATGGGATGGTAAATAGGTACAAGGCTCAAATAGCTACCAAGGGAGACACACAAATTTATGGTCTTGATTATCGAGAGACATTTGCTCATGTGGAAAAAAAGAAGAAGAAGAAGAAGAAGAAGAATAGCCGTGTTAACATTAAAGGATGAACAGGTAAAAAAATGACCCATAAACAACATAACCAGTTCTAGACATTGTTCGCGGTCTTCTATTTCGTGGACAAGATAAAATACTATAGGTATGGTTCTGTGGTATGCTTGCCTACTATTCATGAACTATCCTGCTATAGAGTAGCAGGAATCATTTGTTGTCATTGTTCACCGTAAAAAAAAAATGGGTTCATTTGTTAGGTTTTTTAATTCATAAACGGCGTATAGGATCCTAACCCGAGTGACTACATTTCGAAGGTAACGAGTGAATAGTCTATTCGAATAGAAGTCCATTTTCTTTAGGAAGACATTCTTATTAGTTTTTCATACTCTGTAAAAGGCATAGGCTTGACTTTTTATAACAAAGAGTTAGAAACCCACTTACCTATTCAGAGTCAGTCTGTCCAGCTATAGTCATTCCTTGTGCACTCACTAACGCCGGATAACCACGAGAAAATACTGACGCCTACTCTAGACACTAAATGAAGCAAACTCCAAAAATGGATGTTCCAATCTCCCCCTTTGTTTCATTTTGTGTCAAAACATGAACTAGGTAATCATAGAAAATATTATAGACACGATGGACTGACTCACTCACTGAACACCTATCCTCATAAACATATCCTCTGAAATCCCTGCACACTAAACAATATATACATCACGTAACTGTTCACATTCAAACTAATGGATTCAGAGGACTAAAAAACATACTTACCTGACTTACCTGTCAGGAACATCTCTCCCCCTTTTTGACATAGAAGATCAAAGGGTAAGTGGACACAAATAGAGAATTATTAGATCAAATCAAATATGCCAAATGAAATATAGTCACAAAAGATGGAAATATCATTAAATATAAAAATAACAAAATCACAAAACGTTTGAGAATCCATTCAAAAGGAACTTGTGAGTACATAGCATATCCAACAAAAAATGACATAAAAAAAAATACACAGTCAAGATAGCATAGTCTGAAACAGTCAAAAAGATGAGAACTACTAAGAAAAGAAAAACAAAAGAAGACTGTTCGTCTAAGACTGCTCAGCTCTATCTGGAGCTGGAGGACTACTCGACGGCTCTCGAACTGTACTGCTTAAAGCATCCATAGACGTTTGTAGCTGACCAAGTGCATCTGTGAAAATCTGAAACTGAGACTGGATCTGTGTCTCCATCGCAGTAAAATGAGTCTCTATGTAGGAGTGCAAAGCAGCTAAATCCTGTGGAACCAACCCAGTAGAAGCAGAAGCAGAAGGACCATGTAAATCGATAGGAGTAGTCCCCGAGTCTGCTGTATCCCCGTCAGTCTCACACTCCAACACTGGGATCATGTACTTTCTACTCTTCTCCCAATACCTAGAGTTAATCACCTCGTTTTTTCCATCAATCTCCTCATCAGGACGAATCACATAATCCACGTCAGTCAGAAGCTGAGCAATGAACCTGCTGTACGGTAAAGGACGAGTCTAGTGGTCCGGGTTTGCCGTGGCAAACATCTCATTTTGGATAATCAAAACCAAGTCAACGAAAATCCCTTAAGCGTAAAGTTATACTAAATAAATCATATTGCCCACGAGAACATTCTTATTCCCCAGTTGGGGAATGATGTTCCTGTGGGCCACCATATGGAAGAGACAAAGTGCTGGGCTCACGTTCTTGCGTTTCAAATATGTACCTTTCTTCTTACCCGACACAATAAGCTCCTCCTCCATCACCTCCTTGGGTAGAAGCGCTGAAAGAACCGGAGGCCACTCCACAGGTAGCACATTTGAGTCGACAGGCTCTCCTAGACCAAATGTTTTTCGGATATCATCTGAATCAATATGAAAATCAGTCCCATCTATGGTAATCCAGGATGTCTTGCTATAACCTGTACCTTGGACAACCCGAAGAGTGGCATAGAAAAGTCTAACTAGACGAAGGTAGCACGGCATCTTCGGTTCTAGAATCCCCGTCCAACCGTGAATATAAAAAATCTCAAAGATCGTGGAAATATCGGGATACTTTTCACATAGCTCTGCTCTATCCAAGGTCACCTCCTTCTGATATCCATGAAATTTGAAACCTGATTTCGAAGTGTCCCAGCTTGGAGGATAAGGACCTTGTGCTCCTACACTAGACCCCCCCCGCTTCACTAGTTACTCGAGGGAGAGGCCGAGACAGACTTATCCTTGTGCCTCGATTCGTCCGTCCCCGTTTTGCTGTATTGCTCGGGTTGGGGACAGAGGAATCTACAAGAGGACGTTCCACTCTTACCATAACAGATAGAACAACAATGGTTACGCAAACAAAAGCCAGCCAAAAACTCCGTATAAACCTGCAAGCAAACCCCAATTTCCCCCAAACTTAACCCACACGGTTAAGTAGGGGAACCCAAGATATAATGAATCACCTCCTTGAATTCAATCACCCAAATCTCCACTAACAACAAAGCCAATACCAGTTCAATTAACCAAAATTCAACGCAACAACCCAAATAATAGAGTACAAGTAATTTCTCCAAAACCAAACTAAACAACCCCAATCTACACAATGTATGACAAATCAAGTGTTTACCAAGAGAAAGGAAGTGTAACTAACCATAAAAAAACGAAGAGTAACCCAAACACAAACCCTAGAAGTAGCATCGTCTCGGCCAAATTGTCCAATGGAGAATCCAAAACTGAATTTATCAACTCGGGAGAAAGTGGGGAGGATCAAGTGGAACAAAGCAATCAAATTAGTGTTACAATTTTGGTAGAATTCGAGAGAGCAGCGCTAGGAGAGACGAGTGAGGGAGAAAAGAAAAAAAACAAAGTGCTAAATTTATACTAAAACACAAGACTGACCTCTATTCGAATAGGATCAACCCATATTCGAATAACAATTGCCTCCAAATTTTTTAAAAACGACGCTGGACTAGATTATTCGAATAGGAATAAATCTTGTTCGAATAGGAAATTAAAGTTTTTAAGCCAAAAAATGCTGAGGCAGATTATTCGAATAGGAAAAAAGATTATTCGAATAGGCAATGAGAATTTTTAAACCCAAAAATGCTGAGGCTGATTATTCGAATAAGGAAAATGCCTATTCGAATAGAAACCAAAAAAAATTTAAATCATAACAAAACTGAAGCAGATTATTCGAATAAGAAAAAATTCTTATTCGAATACAAAGATTTTTTTTTTTTCAATAGACACAGAGATAAAATGGAAAACCAAAGGCATATGAATACTTACCCTGTCTACTCTATATCAGAGAATAATTACAGGCTATATGAATATCAAATAAGACATCATTTAATCAAAAATTCAGACAGAATAAGTATTTACTCAGAGTGTGTGTGTGCGCAATCAACATAAAGCAGTACCATGCATTCGACAAACCCAAGATCCAGAAATAAGACACTAAAAGAAAAGTTATTTTAACTTAGGCCTCTCATGGGTGGTCACTCGAATCCACTGAGAATTTACTAGCTAACGCTCTGTGTGAAATATGAATATGAGTAATATGCAAAGAAAGACTCAGATTTCATCAAATAAGAAGCGCACTGTGAGTTGGAAGATCTCATGGAAAGGGAATCAATTGTCAATAATGGTGTCAAGATAATTAATATAGACACCATATCTGTCATCTCCACTAAACTAGCTGTGTTAAACTCTAGATCAAACAGGTCTTGAAAATGTTATAATGAAGGGATGGGTAGGCAAATGATGGAGTAGATATTTTGCTGGCATTTTGAGTTGCAGTAACACTAACTCCCCTTCTCACTTGAAGTCAAAAATGTATATACCTCTTCATATCTTTTTCTTCCTTTTTTTTTTGAATTTTAGATACTAAAATATCATTTTGGATCTCAGTTTATTTTTCTCTGCATCTTCCCCCAAAAATCATTCATATACCTTTTTTTTTTCTTTTTTTTTTACTGAACAGACTGAGAACAAAAGGGTAAAAACAAAGAATTTTTGGTAGAAAAGAAAAAACATATTTTAATGCACAAAGGGCTGCAAGTGGATAAAAATAGGGTGAAACATAACAAAGGCCAAAAATGTGTAGCAATAAAATGCCTATTATCATATCTTCGGTTGAACACAATCATTTTTTTGCCTCGAATCAAAATAGGGAATGCTCTATTAAACTAACTTGAACTTGAGGTTACCATTTGACAATTGAGCACGAAAATGAAATAAGATCAAAGCAACAAGATCAAAAGGAGGAGTCACTATCAGAACACTCGAAGCTAATAATGAAGGCCAGATCCTCACATAACGTTAGGTACGAAGTCTCTACATGTATCCTAAAGTATACTATCAATGAGTGCCTATCTATCTAAGCATGCGATAGTTAACTGCCGTAAGAGAAAATAATATCCAAGTAAATACTATACTGAACTGTCCTTACATTAAATTGGACAACTTATCTGACCAGGCATATATAACTGTGATAATCTACCAGAATAGTGTAAAAAGGGAGTAAACGACATACCTAATCGATAGAGCAGACACCAATGGACCATTGCAAAAGCTCAAACCTCATAGCATCTAACGGCTTGGTGAAAAAATTGGCTAACTGACTCTCAGTAGGAACATACTCAGCACTAACTATCTTGCGCTCAACGAGATCTCAGATGAAGTGGAACCGAATGTCGATATGCTTGGTTCTGGAATGTTGTTCAGGATTCTTGGATATATTGATCGCACTCGTATTGTCACAAAACACTGACATTGTCCCCTGGACTATCCCATAGTCAAGCACCATCTGTTTCATCCAAATCAATTGGGTACAACAACTACCCGCAACAATATACTCCGCTTCTGCTGTGGATTAAGAAATACAATTCTGCTTCTTGCTCTACCAAGCCATAAGATTATTTCCAATATAATAATATCCAACAGAAGTGCTCTTCCTATCACCTGTATTACCTGCCCAATCTGCATCAGAATACCCAATAACCTTGGAGGTTGTGTCATGTGAATACCATAAGCCAAAATTAGAAGTCCCACATACATAACGAATAATGCGCTTAACAGCCTGTAAATGATACTCTCCCAGACTACCTTGATAACAAACACATATACATATACTAAACATAATATCAGGATAAGTAGCAGTAAAATAAAGTAAACTACCTATCATACTTCTATACGTCTTTTGATCAGCATCCTTACCTGCCGAGTCCTTACTTAGCTTTATTGTGGTACTTATGGGTGTCCTAGCATGCTTTGCAGAAGAGAGACCAAACTTCTTCACAAGATCCCTAGCATACGTAGATTGAGAAAAAAACTTTCCTCTATCCATTTGTCATATTTAGGAGACCTAAGAAGTAAGTTAGTTCCCCAGCCATGCTCATTTCAAATTCACTTTTCATTAAAGCTGCAAAAGAAGAGGTTAGTGAACTTGAAGTAGAACCAAACATATTATCATCTACATATACCTGAGCAACTAGTATCGCGCCTCCCTTCCATTGGATTAATAACATTTTATCAACTCCCCCACGAGCAAATCCCTTAGCTAAGAGAAAATTAAAAGTCATTCATACCAAGCACGAGGAGCTTGCTTCAAACTATAAAGAACCTTCTTCAAGTAGAACACATGATCAGGATGATGAGGATCTTCAAACCCTTTTGGTTGAGGCACATACACTTCTTCCTCTAAGAGTCCGTTCAGAAGCGCACTCTTCACATCCATTTGATATAACTTAAATTTTTGATTACAAGAAGGAGCAAACAATAACTGAATAGACTCAAGTCTTGCAGTAGGGGCAAACGTTTCAGCAACATCAACCCATTTTACTTGATTATACCCTTGAGTTACCAATCGAGCTTTGTTTCGAATTACATTCCCAAGTTCGTCATATTTGTTCTTATAAACCCATTTAGTCCCAATAACATTTGTACTTGAAGGACGTGGAACCAAATCCCAAACATCTTGACGTTGAAACTGCCGAAGCTCATCTTGCATTGCATGAAGCCAATATTCATCTAAAAGAGATTCCTTTACCGTGGTTGGTTCAATCACCGAGACATAACAAATACAGTGAACCGTCTCATGGTGTTGGCTTCTATTTTGAACCCGAGAAGTAGCATCCCCATTAATATCAGCATGTGAGTGATCCTTATGAACTTGATGCCATCCGGGTTGAGGTACACTTGGAGCGGGAGGGGATGTCAGAACTAGAGATCGTGGAGCAGACAACAGAGAATCACTCTTTGATGTAGGACTCGATGCAAGAATATCAGTAGATGGTTATAGAGTTTCTGTTGTACAGTTATCTTCTCTCACATCTGTAGAACCAATGGTACAAGTATCATCTACTACCACATTACAGGACTCCATCATCACTTTGGTTCTTAAATTGTAAACTCGAAATGCTCTACTATTTGTTAAGTAACCCAAAAGAATACCTTTATCACTCCGAGAGTCAAATTTCCCAATGTTTTCTCGATCTCTAAAGATGAAACATTTACTTCCAAAAACCAGGAAATAATGGACATTCGGCTTCTTTCCAAACCACAATTCATTGGGCGTGTTTAAGGTAAGTAGACGTAGATATACATTATTAATAGTATAACACGCAGTATGAATGGCCTCCCCCCAAAAGTGTGTCGGAAGATCCTTGCTATGAAGAAAGACCCATCCCATTTCTTGAAGAATTTTATTCTTCCTTTCTGCAACTCCATTATGTTGTAGAGTGATTGAAGCAGATAATTCATATTTAATCCCATTAGAAGTACAATACTCAATCACCCCAGTATCCTTAAACTCGCCTCCACGATCACTTCAAATTTTTTCAATAGAGCAATCTTTCTCATTTTGGATTCGAAGTGATATAGTACGGAATTCATCAAATGTGTTAGACTTCTCTCTCAAAGTATTATCCATGTATACCGAGAAAAGTCATCTACCATTACCAAGATGTACTTTTTACCTCCCAAGGATGCCATTCTTATAGGACACATCAAATCCATGTGTATCAGCTCAAGAGTCTGAGTTGTAGCAATATTGTTGGACTTCCTGTGATAGCTCTTTGGTTGCTTACCTACTTGACAAGGACCGCAAACCACGTTGTTCAATCTTCCCAACTTTGGAACTCCCCGAATCAGCCCTTTACTTGCAATCTTGGAAAAATCATTGAAGTTTATATGTCCCAACCTTTGATGCCAATACTCCACATCATTAAGTTTTGCTTTGTTACATAGTATAACTTCTTGTTGAACAGCATAACAGTTATCAGGGTTCTTGCAGCATGCATCACACGTTGTCCTTGAGAGTTCAAAACCTCACATCCACCTTTGGAAAATGTAACAGTATGACCCGTATCACATAGTTGGCTGACACTCAGAAGATTCGCCTTCAGCCCCTTAACCAAGAGAACATTGTCAATTACCGGAGTACTAAGTCCTTCGGCCTGTCCCCTTCCAACCACAGGGGATGTGTTTCGATCACCAAACATAACATCACCTCCCTGAATATTCTCTAGGTAACACAATTTGAATTCATCACCAGTCATATGACGGGAGCACCCACTATCCATATACCATTGAACTGACTTGAAAGCATTCAGGGCAATAGTACAACCTTACACCTTATCTGAGGTGCCAAATCCATCTTTCGTACCCAAATGCTCCGAAAAGCTCTTCGACCTGTATTTTCCTGTGCAAACCATCTTGATACATTCTCACATTTCACGTTAGTAGACATTGCAATAGAATTATATCGATATCCATCAAAAGGGCGAACATATGATTGATAAGGTCCAACAAATCTACTGTACGATGCAATATGTCCCTTTCTACCACATAGACTACAATGGTAAATTTGAGAGTAAGAAACCCTTTAGGCATAATCATAAGTAGTAGATATCATGTTATGTTTAGAAAACGGGGTAGCAGCAGTTGCTTTCACAAACTTTGTGATTTGGGGAGTCTTGGTACTAGGAAGAGATTCCACATATCCTAGACCCCTTTTCCCACTGTCTGTCTTTCCCATACATAACATTTTATGAATGTTCTTGGCCCTATGACAGAACTTCACAAGTTTCTGCTGAGATAAAACTACAACAAGTTTGGCCAAAAGAAGTTCGTCCAAAGTTGATTTCATTTTCTCTTTCACATCATTAACTTCTTTTTCAAGAAAAACAACTTTGTCACTAAGGCATTGTTTCTCATTCTCAACTACCTTTATCTCGTGACTTGTACACTCAGTTTTGCTTTGAAGTTCGTATGTAAGTGTATCAACTTGGTCTTTCAAGACTTTGTTATGTTTACTAAGTTTCATACACTTAGCGAGAGTTTGAGCATACAAGTCCTCAAGAGTCGGGTCATCAAACTCATCTTGTTCTTGATTACTCTGATTTTTGTCAGAATTTTTAAGTTCAAAGACATCAAAATTACTATTGCCACAAGTAAGAAAAACAGGATAAGCAATTAAATTTTTGTTATCAACTACTTGGGATTGAATTTCATTGTTATCATGTTCATCATCACTATCATCCCAAGTGACACAGATATTCATAGCTTTATGATTAATGCCAGATTTCTTACTAGGACAGCTGTGGGCATAATGACTAAACTTATGACATTTAAAGCATTCAAATTGATTAAGGTCAGTATCACTGTTGGTCTGCTAGTTATATGTCTTGACCCGATCATGTTGTCGCGGTTTATAGTTCATTAATTGCCCTTATTTTTGTTCTTGTTTTTGAAACTGTCATTTCTTCAAGATTTTTTGAAACTGCTGACTAATAAGGGCAATAGATGAATCTATATCCGAACCTTCATCATCTTCTGAGATAAATGAGTGATCAACCTCTCTAGAACCCTTGGAAGAAAAGGAGTAAGATAAAGACTTGAAAGCAACACTCTTATTCTTCTCGGGGTTCTCCATCCTCATCTCAAGTTCAAACGTTCGCAATTTTCCAGCTAATGTATCGGGCTTCAATTTTTTAGATCTTGAGCCTCCTCGATAGCATCGCGTCTGGACCTAAAGCTCTTAGGAAGAGACCTTAGGACTTTGCAAAAAATCTAAACATCAGAATAAGGAGTTCCTAATGCGGCACTAGTGTTTGAAATATCACTTAGCCTCGCATTGAATTCATCAAACAGTTTATTTTCACTAATTCTGATATTCTCAAATTATGAAGAAAGCATCTGTAGCTTACTTTCCTTAACTGTATCATTGCCCTCATGAATTCGAACTAGAATGTCCCAAGCTTCTTTCGAAGTGGTACAAGCAGAGAGATGTCGAAACTCACTTTGGCTCACAACCATAAAGATTGCATTGAGGCCTTTAGAATTATAGCTGGCGGCATTCTTTCCATCCTTTGTCCATTGATTCCTTGGTTTCCTGGTACTCCTCGCATCTCAGTAAGATACGACCAACCATCCTCAATGGAAATCCATACATCTTCTCCGATTGATTGTAAAAATGTAACCATTCGGACTTTCCAATATGGGTAATCTTTGCCATCAAAGAATGGAGGGCGATTTATAGGACCTATAAACTTCTCGGAACTTATCCGGGATCCACGCGTAGGTTGTTAAACCTCAAAGCGACCACTCTGATACCAGCTAAAATTCCTAGACGCTTGAGACTAATCAATTTCGATTGTTTTAGGTCTAAATTGTCAGGTCCTAATTCCTCTGAATTAATGGTCAAAGATAAACTTAAATCAAGTTAATCCAATTATCTAATGTCAGACAAGTAGTTAAAAATTAAAGAAGCATGCAATGATTTTTAACCCTGTGGGAAAACCTTTCTCAGGAGAAAAACCCACAGGTCGCTGTCGAATCCCCGGCAACTAAACAATCCACTATATAAAAAAGAACTATAAGAAATTAATCACTTACTGACTCGATAAGCACCTCTCACGGTCATCTCTCTTCTGAGTAATCTTCTTGCAATCAATCCCGTGTTCTCGCAACGCCTTACTTTAATCTCTCGTCGAAGCTCCAAGTCTTAAATTGCTCAAGTTCTTTAATTCATGGCTAGGGTTTCTTGATCAATAGATTGATTCAAGATTAGAGTAATTTGATTCTCTCTTGAATCGCTCAAAGAAGATCTCTCTTCACTCTCTAAAGTAAGCCCTTAAAAATATAGGTTTTCAAGAAGTCAGTCTAAAAAAAAGGTAAGTATGTCTTAAATAGTAAAATCGAAAACACGGGCTCTATTCGAACAGAGACAATTCCTATTCGAATGGGATCAAGCTTGAAATCACGCTGAGGTGAGTTATTCGAATAAGACAAAATCCTATTCGAATAGAAGGAATCTTTCCAAGCTTAAAATCACCCTGAGGTGAATTATTCGAATAGGCCAAAGTCCTATTCGAATATAAGGAATCTTTCCAGCTCTATTCGAATAGAGAATAGTCTATTCAAATAGATGTCCCATTTTCTTTAGGAAGACAGTCTTACTAGTTTTTTATACTCTATAAAAGGCATAGGCTTGACTTTTTAGAACAAAGAGTTAGAAACCCATTAACCTATTCAGAGTCAATCTGTCCAGCTGTAGTCGCTCCTCGTGCACTCACTGACGCCGAATAACCACGAGAAAATGTTGACGCCTACTCTAGACACTAAATAAAGCAAACTCCTAAAATGGACGTTTCAACGAGTTAGGCAGGTGTCTACTATAAAATGCTCTAGCGAACAGTATCAAGGTACACCCTATGATGTATTTGGGGATCCCCTTGGTGCCAACTACAAATCCAGCTATTTGGGACCCAATCATTGAAAGGTTTCCTGCCAAATTAAGTGGGTATAAGAGCTTGCGTGAGTCTAAAAGTGGTAGGGTGACCTTTCTTTAAAGAACAAATTTCTTGGTATATGAATGGAAGATGGTTTTTCTCAACTTTCAGCAGAACTTGGAAAAAAGTTTCTTTCTCCTAACTTACTTACCAAATAAAAGTGAGGAAATTTGCTTTGTAGTGGCGTGTTTTCCAAAAGTATAATCTTCGCCAATACTTTTCGTAAGGATGGTGCAATAATAAACTTAACAAGCAAGATTTTATGTGGAGAACTGAGTAAAAGCTAAGAAAAACCATGACCTCAAGGAGGGTTTTGATGTAAAATTTACTATGTTGTTAGTTATTTTAAGTTTTTGGAATGATAGTAGGCTAAGGAAGTAAGAATAGTAGGGTTGCGGATGCGAATAATCTATTCTCTGCCTATATTTATAGTAGATACTGGAAGTTTACAAAAAGAAAGAAGCAGTCCCCTATTTCAGGGGTAGTGGGCGAACTTCGCGGATCCCTAATGGCTCTTTCATGACCAGGCACAATGGCTACTTTTAGTAGGTTAAGGACTTATGATAACTTCTCGATTGCTGTCTGTCTTCGACTATGTTATACCGGTTTATCCTTGCCAAATCTGGGAAATATGCTACTACAATCGCCCCATTCTCTACAAAAGTATTTGTGGTTGTGTCGAGAATAAACTGAAATTTGAAGAGGTTGCCAAATGTTTTTAGAAAGTCTTCTTATTATCATTTCCGAGGTCAAAGTGAAGTGAATTTAGTTATGTCTTTTCCGAGGAGCAATTAATGTGGAACATTGAACGTGATAAATGAAAGTTGGGCATAAATAGGTTGTGTTAAGAAGGATTTGGTGGTAGTGTATTGGAAAGATGCCGCCCCAAGTGTGGCGTAGGAAGTTGCTTGAGGATGAAGATGGTGACCGTAATGACCAAGCTGAGGTAAATTATTATTTTAAGTTTATCCTTTATGATCCATCAATTGATGTCATCATGGTGGGGGGAGTTGGGGGAGGGTATCTGTTGGGCTCACTTTGCATTACTGAAGGTAATGAAGTATATCAAATTGTCGGAGAAGGGGTAACTGCTCGTAGTGAAGATGAGGATGTAAAGGTTGTTTGGGCGTCCTGCTGGAGTCCTTAGAATAAAAGCCCGATACTTGAAGATAGAAGTAGTATCCACCCCAAGCATTAACATCATCAAGTCAAATGCTGTTAATACTGGGGGCGACGAAGTGGTTGAAGACGATTGGAGATGACCTTTTCCTTACATATATCGGGATAGACAACAAATTTAATAGCGAACTCCCCAAGTATGTGAATGAAAGAAGACGCCTGATAGACAATGCTAAATGATACGTCGTTGAGAATAATCTCCTTTACAAAAAATCGGTTATAGGACCATATCTTCAATGTTTATCTGATAAAGAGGCCCAAAACTTCCTATACGATTTACACGAAGGCACTTGAGGATCCCATGCGGCAGGACGGTCTTTAGCAAATTGAGTTCTTACTTAAGGAGTATTTTGGCTTAAAATGAAAGCTCAAGCCATTGAATATGCAAGCAAGTGTGATGCCTGTCAATGCCATGCACCTAAAATTTGAGTTCCAGCTTTAGAATTCAATTCGAGCAAAGTTGTTTGGCCATTCAAAAGATGGGCCCTCGATCTCGTGGGAGAATTCCCAACTGCACCAGTAAAATGAAAGCACCATCGGGTAGCAATAGACTACTTCACCAAGTGGGTAGAAGAAGTTCCTTTGTGTCGAACACGCAAAGACAAAATCATCAAATTTATATAGGAAGCTATTATATTATTGTTTGGCTGCCCCCACCTCATCAGAATCGACAATGAACCATAGTTTGTTGGTTTCACGGTCATTAATTTCTTTAACTAGCATAACATCATCCATTCTCCTTTAAATCCATATTGCCCACAAGGAAATTGTCTAGCAGAAATCACCAATCGAACAATGGTCGACGGAATAAAAAATGTTTGTCAAAAAAGAAGGTTAATTGGGTGTAAGAATTACCATATGTGTTATGGGCATACCAAAAAATACCTCGAGTATTAACTAGCTGTACGCTGTTCTTGTTGGCATATGGTACCGAAGAAATCATCTCTGCTCAATATCATCACCCACTACGTGATCACACCAAGACAGATGAAGAAAAAGAAATCCAGTTGGCATGTAATATGAATTGGATCGACAAAACATGAGATAAAGCAGTCATGAACTTAGGTACCATCAGGCTTTAGCAAGATCATATAACAAACGAGTTTATCATAGAGAGTTCAATATTAAAGATCTCGTCTTATGAGAGATAATAAAATACATAAAGGAACTCAATGCTGGGAAATTCACAGAAAATTAAGAGGGACCTTTTATCGTTGTCGGCAAAAGCGGACTTAGCTCTTATAACCTCGTCACAGAAAATGGAGGTTGAGTACCTAATCCTTAGAACACGAGAAGATTAAAGTTATATCACAAATAATATTTTATCACAATGTAATATTCTACTATTTCTTCCAATTGTGTACGGCGTTCTTACATCAATGAAATACTTATGTTTGATCGACCTGTATCAGAGTACTTTATACTATTTCATACAGTACTCTTCTACCATTTCTATTATTTTTTACGTCGTTCTTACATTAATAAAATACTTATGTTTGATTGATCTACATCAAAGCACTTTCTACTATTTTATACAGTGCTCTTCAACTATATCTTATACTATTTGTGCGCCAATCTTACACTAAAGAAATACTTGTGCTTGGTTGCCCTACATTATAGTACTTTTCTACTATCTCATATAAAGTACTTCTATATAACATAACACATTTATAATATCATAGGTAACCAATGGGTTCACCCCAATTTACTATTATAGATTGTTTATTATTTTAGCCAATTCGATCTTTTAAATACACTACAGATCGTTTGTTGCTACAGCCAATTCGATCCTCTATTAGATTATAGATTGTTTGTTGCTTCGGCCAATTCAATCTCCTATTACATAATAGATCACCAACACTTGAAATGCGTCCTCTAAAGTCCCTATCTTAAGCCAATGCTTTTTTTTAATTCCTTCTGTTCATTGTTGGCTTTCTCTAACTCTTTTACACTAACATTAGCAGTATGCAAGTCCTTCAAACTTACGAGCACGCCCATCTACCTCCCTCACAGAAGCTTGCTTATCAATTACTTCCGCTTCAAGCGTATTTATCCAAACTTGCAAGCTTTAGTACTATCTTCTTCTTTCTTCAATATCGCCAAAAAATCTATCATTTTAATTCGCGCAGGTATTAGTTCCACCTCCTGCTGGTTTACTCGTTCTGAAATATTACTTGCATGACGTTACACTTTTTCAATGTCCAACTCTTTTTTCTTTACAACCTCCTTTAAGTCTTTCAATTTTTTTTGCACAATGGCTAGTTCAGCCTCCTTATCATTCAGTTGTTCGGTCAAACGACCCATCATACTTTTCTCTTCAGTCAACATCATCTCCATTTTTGCATTTAACTCTGTGGCACTTTTTAGTGCTTCCTGATGAAAATCCAAATCAATGTTCAATTTTTCATTCAACACGTACAACGCTTCATACTGACTTAGAACCTCTACCAGTTTCCCCTACAGCAACAGTTAACTTTCATATATATACCAGTTTGTATATCAAAATAGTTTACATATCACAATTAACAATTTTACTCAACAATATAATACTTCTGTACTATCAATCCACATCTCTATATTTTGTTATCACAGAGAACAAAATTTAATAATCATCAAAACAGTGTACAAACATGTTGTGTATCTGCAATTTGGCAAAAAACTTAAATTTGCTTTTGCCCCCTCGAATTTCAAGAGGACTGAACCCTTTGACCTATCTGCCTGTACATCCAAAGGTGCTTTAGAGGTCATCACCTCCTGCTAGCATTTCTTTTGCCGCGACTGAGGTATAAAGCTCTTGACCTCCTCCTCGTCATCCCCTAACAAATTTGGTACCAGTCTAGGAGTTGGTTCTTCAATACCTATTTTCTCCTTATCCTTTGTAAGCCACATATTTTCAGTTTTTTCGTTCCCCACATCAAAGTCTTTCCCACAATCCATCACATACTTCCTTAATTTGTTCTCTATCCTTGCTAACTCCCCTCCATAAAACTCAATCACACTTTCTATATGACGTTCATGGTCCGTTTGAGCTGCGACTATTGCCCGTGATACATACAAGTGCTGCCTCAATTGCATATGCGCTTTGTGCAGACGCATATGTGTTTCCTTTTTCAGCATACCCAACGCTTTCAAATCACCTTCTACCTTCTTTATAACAGTCGTTTCTTTTGTCAATTGATTTTCCAAGGACATATTTTGCTCCATACTTTGTGTCAACATGTTTTACAACACTTTTATAACTCACCCTCTAATTTCCTTTGCACCTCTATTTTCTATATTCTTATTTTGAAAAGCAAAATCTTTATTGCTCTTCGATCATATATAAAGCTAAGAACATCAGGTAAGGGTCCTATGTCACCCCATATAGCAGACACACCTGCTCGAGCTAAGCATTTTTTCTCCTCTACACTATGGTGATTACGTGTTTCTCGAGTTAAAAACATAACTCGAGCTGGGCCAGATACGACATCCCTTTCCTTTAAGAGCTCTACATGAGCTTCTTTTAAACCCCGCTCACTATCTACTTCGACCTCAAAATATAGTGCCAGAGATACCAAAAGCTTCTAACACTAGCTTAACCACTCAGGTAATTAAAATAAGTCAAGTTTTTTTGTTTTTGTACTAACTCCCCCCTCTCATCTTCTTCCTTTTAAACTTCATCCCTCTCTATTTTTATTTTTGCATATCTACATTGTAGATCATATAATTCCTTAAAATATTTCTTTGAATTAGATTTAAAATTCTTTCTATCATACTCAGTTACATTTAGTACCTGTTGAATACGAGTCACAAAATCCCTCGTTCTACTCAACAATATCTCCAGGGTGGAAGCAATTTTTCTCAACCGATCTATCTCCTACACAGATTATAATTTTGTTGTTACCACACACACATTCAAGCAGGGCACAAGAAAGAAGTGTCTATCAAACTTAACAGTTTTAGAACACACAAAACACAATCTCATCAAACTTACGACAGAATAGAATTGTTTGAAATAGGATACTACAATATGATTAAATAATCTTGCAAATTTCTACCTCAGACGGAGGATCCACTTTAGTACCAGCAGCTCGAACTTGCTCAGTTTGCAGAGCAGGTACATTGACTGGAGTAGCAACATCTTCCACCAGTTTATTTTCTGCATATGAAGTAAAGACTATCTCATGATACCTACCAGCTCGGCCCAGATCGATATCAGAATCAGTTAACCGAAAATAACGATAAGATTGGATTATATGGTTTTTTAGAGCCCTTATCTCTACAAATGCTTTTGACACAGTCTCCTTGTGCTCAAATAATTTCGTATACCATTCTTCAGCAGCCTTCATCCCTTCTTCCTTACTCTCATTTTTCTTCTTGAGCTCCTCCTCGAGCTCCTTCATCCAAGCTGTTTGAGCATCGAACATGTAAGTAAGCTCTCCAAAATCCTTATTCCTCTTCTAAATAAAACTTGTAGCTCCTTTCACCAGCATCGAGACCTGCCAACATAAGACACAAGATCAGTAAGACATATATCAATCACAATACAATAAATAGAGAATATCAATATCTACACAAGTTGTTTTCTCTTGAAACATCCCTTCGAGCTTCGTCGGCCCGGTCCCCGCTATCTTAAAAAACCTTTGCCCCATTTCATTCAGCTTGGCTACAGCCTTAGCATTAGTATGATCACTGCCTTCGAGCTCATGTTGTTTCCTTTTCGGCGACCTCTTGTCTGTTTTAGAAGGAGCGACCTCATTCACCACCTGCTCCTCCACTACACCATCTGCAGTAAGCTTATCGCCCTCCTTCCCTTAGGCCACCACCACAGTAGAGTGCAAAGCTTCTGGTGCTATCAATTTTAGCCTCAAAACTTTTGCGGATTGTTCATACCCCTTGATGGAGGTGGAGGGAAAGCAGTCAAATCCCCAAGAGGAAGAAGGGTCATCTTTTTCTTAGCCATAACTCGATTCTCGTGAGCTCCTTGCACTTTGGGAACTCTGGAATCTACCATTTTATCCCTACGAATATTTAACTCACCAAGTACTTCCTTTAACTTGACCTGCTCAAGGGTTACGCAGTCGAACAAGCTCGTGTTATCAAAAAAGATTTTTGGATTAGGACCTGACAAACAAAATCAAGAAAATGATTAACATTTTAAAGATAGACTGATAGTTGGTCAAGCTGGCATATGTTACTTACTCAGATTGTAATATTTATGGTTCAGGATGAGTGTTGGTTCATCTAGAATGAGCAATAATTGCCCCTACCCATACAAGGTGGTCATTCCATGGTCTACCAGCAGATTCAAAGTCAAAAAACTTTTGCCTAAACGAGTCACTAAACAGGTAACCGTTATTGCAACCTTTGACATACTTCATTCTATAAAATTTCAGTACATATGCTACTACGAACTGCCTGGCAGTCCCGTGCTCTCTCTACTTCCCATTCAATGCCTCACACGCTCACATCATCTCAAAAGCATTCCCATTTAATTGGGCAGGGCAACACTGCAATTCATTCATAATCCCTTTCTGAAAAAAGGTCAAGGGAATCTTAAGGCCATATACGACCTGGTTCAGATAGTACAAAAAACTGTCATTCGGACCTGCCATCCCTGCCCCATTATATTATGTAATTTTTACATCTTCACTAATTCCTCTCTCTCTCTCTTATATAAATCCAAACTGGGCACTTGATAATGTACCCCCTCTTCCTCTTTCCCTGGAACCAAGATCCTAAACCATAGACCTTGCTCCATCACATAATTTCCCCACTCCCCTTTTAACTTCTTTTTTAATTTAAGATATTCTTTCCCTACATCAACTCCCTCAGGATATATGCAAAATAACTTTATCTTTTGCTTCAATATCATCTTCCTCTATAACGTTACTTACTTCACTGGGTTCTCCTGCCTCTATACCCACAGTGACTTCCATCCTATCTACAGTCTCTTCCATACCACTATAATCATCCTCCCTACCAGACGATGATGTTTCCTCTGAACTGGATGACACTACAAATTTACTCATAGGTTTTACGCTTTTTGAACGCATACTAGACCTATAGGTACACAAAATCTTTTATTATTTTCTATACTTCTATGATTCAACACTTACACAATTACATGCTATACCATACATACAGTAGAAACAAACTCTCACTTATACTTTTTACCCAGTTAAGGCATTTATTTTCAAACTTTCAGAAACAATAGAAAATCATTTTCAACTTTCCCTCTTTTTCCCCAAAAATCAATTTTCTCTCTCTAGATTTTGTTACCATACCCAAAGCTCTTGCAAATAGTAAATAAATATAGGCAAACAATCATTTCTAGACTACATTGTTTCTCCAACACAGTTTTGTCACCAAATGAAGGTTTCTCAATGAGATTACACTTTGAACTCAAGCGTTTCTTCTCTCTAGAAATACTGGCTATACAAAAAAAATTTCTCTCTATAACTGCAGATAATTTATGTGGAAGAGAGAAAGATAATTTTTTATACTCTCTCTCTCAGTTTATGAAATAATGGCTCTTTCAGACACGTGTCAGTCACCCCTGCTGCCCCTACATGTACAACTTTTCGCCTCACAACATCATGATGACTTATGTGATAGCATTTACTATTATCATGTCTGTCTCTACCTTCAGCCATACAATTCCTTCTCTCCTTCCTAGCACAATCTAAGCGATCCAGTACCTTACTTTTATACTCAACCAAGATCATACCATAATATATGTAATTACTAAAATAACTCAATATTCAAAATTCAAAACTATTTGTACAACTGTTAGAGTCAGACAGTTATAATCCACAAAATTTGCCACATGAGCAGTTCAGCAAGCACATTGGTCATATTTTTCAGTTCGCAGATTTAATTTGCATTGTTATACATTTAACAGATAACAAAATTAGAACACTGTGAACAAATTACTTATTTATTTTGAGCTCTCATAGTTCGGGCTTATAATCACATATAGTTACTCTTAAAGCAACCTGGATGATTCACTTCACCGCATGGAATTATCTTCCCCCTGCTGCTCCCTCATCTTCTTCAACATGTTTGTCCCGTGCGATCTCTTAAACAACTTCTTTTCGTAAAGTTGCATCCAGCAACAACTCACTAAACACATCACACCAGAAATAACGATCATGCTCTGCACGCCTACCTTTGATGTTTAACCTACCTTCTGCTGTATGACAAACACACTGAGAATGTATCCTCACCATGATCACTTCCAATTAACCAAAGACAAGTTTTTCCTAGAAAAGATACAAGGCATAACATCAACGGATCACCATCTTATATAACCAGCATGAAGATTTATTTACACCACTAATGTCGCCTACCCATCAGATTTTGAGGGAAGATATATTTTACAAGATTTTTTTTTGGAAATAAGGATATCAGCAGAATTTTGAGAATATTTTGACAACAAGTACTTACAAAGTATATCCTCAGATCTTATTCTCATGCTTCACGCAGATGACATATCCGCAAAGATGAAGTTCGCATAGAATATTCAAGAATGTTCAGTAGTAGCTCCAACAAAGTACCTACAGACTGATATCATTACATCAAGGCATTTTCTAGTCAGTTCGAAATAACAACTCCTGCACATACAAATCTCTTCTCAATCAGTACGATCATACTGGCCACTTATATTCACCAAACGACCTCATTTACATTTTCAAACTTACCTTTTACAACCTCATTTCCTATTATCTTCACTGATATACGTACCAAGTTCACTACATTTTGATCCATCCAGGACCATTCTGCCACAATTTGATGTCTGATAGCTCACACCAACTAAATCTCCTTTAGTTTGGCACAAGTGTCTGTCACACTTCAACATATGTCCAAAATTCTTTTTCCCCATTTTTACTTTCTCACATTGTGATTCCTTAAAAGTTTGAGTTACTTTCTCAGTCATGGCTCCCTTTATCAAACAAGGCAGCATATAAGTATGCTAGACATATAAATATCAGTGCGAAATACAATATAAAATTTATAGAACAAGAAGTTTTCATTAGCTCAAATGTTTCTTACATCTAAGAATTTATAGAATACTTTACAGATAACAAGTCTCCCAGACATTTCTACAGATTACTTTACAGACTGCATTACATCAGTTGGCAACTCGAAACTCTTCTTCAAGAAAAGAGAATGGCAGCAACAGAGCCTGAAGATGAAAAATTGAAGCATGCTTCCAATCTTTGTTCTTCTGCAGGAATGGCCCAGGCAATCCAAGATCTGGAAACCACTGAGGTAGCTAAGGTTTCCGTGCTTAAAGAACCCCAAGATCTGGAACCCCTCCGTGAAGGATATTTTTTATGACAAGAGACGATGATTGTGCAGAAGAAAAAACTCCTTCACCACCGTCTCTTCCACCATAACCCTCGCTGCCCCACATGACATAAAAAGAAAAAGGACCTATTTTTTTATAGAACCCACTCACCAGCAGGGTATCGACAAGACTGCCTCAGACGAACGTCTACTGCATTATCTTCAGTTATAGCAGCTTCCTCTGCCAGTAGACGTAGCCCATTCTTATGCTCCTCCTCTAATATCAACAGATAATTAAAGCGCACCATTTGATGATGATAGTCATCAGCCTCCTCCACCTCTTAATATGTCATACCATAGTAGGTAAGACGCATCAGAATTATTGTTGGAAGACTCAAAGACTAGGTCCCAAAGTATCAAAAAAATAGTTCTTCCACTTTAGCCAGAATCCTCGCCTCACAAAATTATCGTCTGGTAGTCACCATCCTTTAAACAAAAGAAAAGTTGTTGAAGAGAAAAATGGCAGAGGATATGAAATAACAGAAGCATTTCATAAACCACAACTGCAACAACAAACTAAATTACTTTTTATACTGTAATTAGCATTAAAGAAGACTTTCCAAATTCCCAATGTTAGAAGGAATTCCCATGCAACATTATTGACCAGAGCCATTGGTTCTAGGAAACCAAACAGCCACAATAGACATTCATGCAGAAGCATTAGAAATGATCCCTGAGTATTAAATACAGTATTGATGAGGCTTCTCAACCAACACCACTCGCCCATAATGCTTCTCATGCCCTTGGTTAAGAGGGGGAAGCTGTAGTGGCTTATTCCGCATCTCGAACTCAAGCTTCATCTTCGACCATCATACGACCATCATACGACCACTTGACCTCGTTAACATACACATGACACATTTCTAGCATACTACGGAATAACTACAGGATTTTACTTATTATTCTCGACCTCTACATCAACAACTCGAATCAACAAGTACTCTGTCATTAATGAAGCCGTTACATGACAAGAAGATCAGACCATTACACAATCAGTTCAAAGACTCATCAAATCTATATTGTAACGTCTATCATAAAGAAAAATATTGTTCATCAAACGGTCATATTATAAGAACTATAAATAAGGCCAGAGAACTACAGATGAAGGACGGATGAATCCTCACTCAAAAAATCTATACAAAACTATTTAGAATATCCTTTGCAATAGCTAACAATCTTTAATAAAATCTCTTTCTTTCTAAATCCTTAAGAGATGTCATGGTTTTTAACCTATTAAGAGGTTTTCCATACTAAATTTAATGCTAGAAATTACTCATCGTTCGCCAACGTTCTGATTATCATTGGTGTAAAAACTAAGATTGGATCATACGTTCACTTGACCTCAT
The DNA here is from genome assembly GCA_014058105.1 of Kingdonia uniflora. Taxonomy (NCBI): domain Eukaryota; kingdom Viridiplantae; phylum Streptophyta; class Magnoliopsida; order Ranunculales; family Circaeasteraceae; genus Kingdonia; species Kingdonia uniflora. Next base: position 1,765,201 of record JACGCM010002030.1, on the reverse strand, counting down.
CAACATAGACGTGGCATACCTATGGCACACTATAGAACAACTATAGAGATTTACTTATTATTCTCGACCTCTACATCAAAAGCTCAATTAGACAAGCACTCTGTCATTAATGAAACCGTTACAAGACAGATGGATCAGACCGTTACACAATCAGTTCAATGGCCATCAAATCAATATTGCAATGTCTATCATTAAGAATTATAATGGTCGTCAAATGGTCATATTATAAGACTTATATATATAACCAGAAAATGACAAATTAGACACAGAGAAAATATGAGACAAACTTTTCCTATAAATAAAGTCTATAAAGAACTACTCTGAGCGTTCTTTACAATAGCTAGCAATCATCAAATAACGACATTCTTTCTAAATCCTCAAGAGAGAGGCCGTGGTTTTTAACTTATTCAAAGGTTTTCCATGCTAAATCTTGTATTAGCTATTGTATATTTCTTACTAACATTCTGATTATCATTGGTGTGAGAAAATAAATTCGATATACAAAATTAGGCTCTTACATTTGGCACCGTCTGTGGGAAACTTGAACGATTAACCAGTGCTCAAAAACCAAACCGACTAGACAGAATGCCGAGGCTAAACATTTGAGGTTTTTGTTTCTCTGCTTTTTTTTTCTCTCTCAGCATTCTTATTCTAGAATGGGAAACGAGAGCCACAAGTACACATTCTCTCAAAATGCTGAAGCGAAGATGAAGACCTCAATGTTCAGATTTATTGACTCCTAAATATCACAATCCTAGCGATCATGACCTCTCTCAAGCATCTCCTCACCCCTCTTCATTCCTCAATGTTTAGAAACATCTCTCCTCGTTTGTCTTCACTGGCAACAACAAGGGATCATCGCGAATCGATTGCCAACCAAACAAACTTCTCTATTCATCTCACACAACACGTAATCTTAATCGAAGCGAAGGATTCAAACCTCGTCTTCTCTTCATTATCGATTTATGTTGTTCTTAACTTGATTGATGTTGGTTTAAAGGGAAAACTATTAGAAGAATGGTACTCTCCTCAAGCGATATTGTATATTGCAGATCTTCCTCGAGTTCTTGGGGTCATATTACCATTTTCAGAAACATCATTGATGCGCAATGAGGTATGATTTGGCAAATTTTGGTCATTAGTGAGACAAATTGAGGTACAATTTGGCATATCTGACCAATGAATCAAGTTTAAGCTTCGGTCAACCTTAGCAATGGTAGGTCTTCAATCGATCTCAATAATGAGGTCTCCCACTCTTTTTAAATTGAGCTTGAGAGGTCTGGAATCTCGTAAACGAGCTCGAATGCGGGCTTTAGATAATTGCTCACTCGAGCTCAACAACAAACCTCATTACAGGAGGCCGAAACTCATCGCGAAATCATCGATTCTCACTTCATCACAACCCTAGCAAACACAACTACATGCCCATCAATTGCCTTATCTCTGGTGTTGACGAACTTATAAACATTACTTCTTTGATCAAGAATTCTCCAATATTGCCAACATGCTTAAATGGATTGAACCATTTGATACGTCGGTGATGTCAAAAGGGGTTTCATTAGTAGGTAAGGATTCAATGAAACAAACAATTTCTACTATGCCTGAGATTTTCACCTTCAGATCAGTTCTTTGTTACCATTAAAATTTTGCGGAAGCCACTCGATAGGTTGCTCGCTTCTTCAATTATTACTGGGTATACTCTATGGAATACAAAATATCGAGTTTCTTTGATAAGTAATTTTGAGACGCCTTCCTAGATTTTTAGCAATGCGAGATTGGATGCTATCTCGTTGGTTTGAATTTTACTTCTTATTGGCACTACGGGGAAATCTGCATAGATAGGATCGCATACTTGGTCACCTGATGTTGTAGAGGTCCTTACTCTAGTAAATGCTTCGATTCATGCAGCTACCATGGCCACAGCAAGCATTTTCATGATAGATCGGTGCTGCCTATATTTTAAAAATCTACCTACGACTTTGATTATGATCACTTTTATAGGAGCTGCGATGTCAATTCTTGCCGCAACCACATGAATCTTACGATTCAAAGAGGGTCATAACTTATTGTGCACACTAGAACTACTTGATTCTCCAACATAAAAGCCCCAAGTATTGGATTCAGTCAATCGATTTAAATGATACTTGGGGCGAGCTCGACCTCATTATTAATCTAATCGGCTTAAATCATACATGGGGGCGAGCTCGACTAATACATTACAGGTCGGCTATTGGTTCATCCAATTCCACTAACATATCTAATACATTACTGGTCGATAATTGGTTCGTCCAATTTGACCAAACAGATTACATATTACCGGTCCATAGCTGGTTTATCCTAATTTGACCAACTCATCTAATACATTACATGTCAGTTATTGGTTCATCCAATTCGATCAACAGATCTAATACATTAAAGGTTGATAATTGGTTTGTCCAATTCGACCATACAGATTACATATTACATGTTACATATCATAATTTATATTATACTATTTCTTACATTTTTGTATGTCGTTCTTAGACTAATGAAATACTTGTGTTCAATCGACCTACATCAGAGTACTCTTCTACTATCTCATACAGTACTCTTCTACTATCTCTATCATTTTCGCACATCATTCTTATACTAATGAAATACTTATGTTTAACTGACCTACATAAGAGTATTATTTTACTATCTCAGATATACAGAGCACATCAACTATATCACAGATAACCAATGGGTTCATCCCAATTCTACTATTACATTACAGATCAATTATTGGTTCATCCAATTCGATCTTCTAATACATTATAGGTCAATTATTGGTTCATCCAAATTTGACCAACACATTACATGTCAACAACAGGTTCATCCAAATTGGCCAAACCTATTACAAGTCAATCGACTTAAATTGTACTTACCCAGCACATTTAATTTAGTACTAATGATGCTTCTCAGCCAATACCACTCACTCATGAAGCTTCTCGTGCTCTTGGCTGAGAAGAGGCAGTTGTAAGGGCTTATTTCCCACTCTCGACCTAAGCCGAAAAATCAACCTTCACACCAACAGCTCAATTAGATGTAAGGGCCTATTCTGAATCTTAAGCTTAAGTCTTAACTTTGACAATCAGACCTTTACTCAACCTTGTCAACATATGATCTCGTGACACATTTATGGTACATTATAGAGCATTTACAAAGACAAAGAGTTACTCAAGCCATTACATAACTATTATGAAGACTCGTCAAAACTATAATTATAACGTTCGTCATTAAAGTAATTAACTGTCATAAAATGGTTATATTATAAGACCTATAAATAGGACTAAAGTACTGCAAATTAGGGACAAAAAAAATGAGAGACAAGACTACTCAGAGCATTCTTTGTAATAGCTAGCAATCATCAAATAACACCATTATTTCTAAATCCTCAAGAGAGTGGTAGTGGATTTTAACTTATTTAAAGGTTTTCCACGCTAAATATTGTGTTAGCTATTGCATATTTCTTACTAACGTTTTGATTATCATCGATGTGAGAAACTAAATTCGATATACAAAATTAGACTCTTACAACAAATATTTATGGTGTACCAAATGATCAGGGCCGCAGTCTCAAAGATAAAAGATAGCAATATAAACTAGTGTAGCTGCATGCCCATAGGCACAGGCGTGCAACTCCCCTTTTTTAAACCTGTAAAATTTTATTAGGGTAGAATTTGTGTCCCCGTCATGTTATACATTTTTTGTGTACTATTCATAGGGATTTGCCTCCCTACTCAACTTTCACACAAAAAAACTCTGAATTATATGTTAAAACAAATGGAAGGCAGTTTGAGAAAACACAATCCGAATATTGTTCAACTATTGATACCCGCCTGATACCCGCCTGATACCCGCCTAGATAATCACAAATTCAAATAATTATTTAACAATCTGCATAACAACATAACAGTTATAAGAACTGGAAGCATCTGATGAAAGAGTTGAAATCAACAATATGTGCATTTTGTGTTTTGTGAACCCGTTTGACAATAATTTACTTCATATTGATGATTCTCGGATGAAAAATTAGTAAGAACTCAGAACATACTAAACTACAAGAAAATCAGTGATCTATAATGACAGTTAGGTTCTTGTAAATGATCACATTTATGAGAGAGAGAGACTACATTTGCTGATAAATTAGAATTCTACATTCTTGAGTTAAAGAGTAATGAAGAGACAGAGAAAAGGAAAATAAAATTATCAGAGGAGAGGTTTTGACTTTTAAAGGATTGTCTCCTTTTCTGTTAAAGTGATAGACTCTTAATCCCATAAGATTCTTAATGTTCAAGATGGAGAAATTTTAGGTTAACTGGAGAGAGAATATTGAGAAGTCCCAACTCTTAACTCTTAAGAGAGGAAAAACTCTTTTAACAAAATGGACCAAGTACACGTGTCATATTATTGGACAGAGGGACTACCAAAAAAAGATCGACGGCGAACCGTAAGCACGATAAGGGCAATCAGCTTAATTGTATAGTATAGTATAGTATAGATAAATAGATGTATTCATACACATCTGAACCTTAGCCAGGTTTAAGTGTGGAATTTTATTCTTAAAATGACTCGATACAATTTAATAGTCTGTATCTGCTTGTATCCTTGTGTTAAACTACATCTTTCCCAGATGTGAAATTAACTTGATCCACCGATCTTAACAGACGGTAAAACCTGGAGGGTGGCTACAATGTGCCAATGACATATACTTGTGTTAGAAAATTAAGACTTTCCTACTATGTGTAATTCGACGATAAGCAAGAGAAATTTAATGACAAATAAACTAGCAGGCAAGCAAATACAACACAGGATTTTTATGTGGAAACTCTTCAACGTGAAAAGGAAAAACAACGGGGCCAATCCGAATCCTCTATTTCAATAAACAAATTACAAAATTCCTCAATCTTGAGGGTTACAATAAAATTTAGTACCTTGTATGCCCAAACAAGAACTACTAAATGTTGTTTACCTTCAACTTTAATGAACGCCTTCAATCCCCTTTATGTCGACAAATTTGTCGGAGAACACCTTCTTTTGTTGCTTGATCGAAGCGCAAATAATACTTGAATTAATTCATTTCTTCACCTCACACCAATGGAGATGGATTTCTTTTCTTCAAGTTGGATTTCTCTAATGTTCTCTCTCTCTAATACTTTCTCCAAGAGTACATACCATATTAGAAAAAGACGGGCTTTTCTAGAAGTCTCCATTTACCTTTTTCAAGTAAGAACTAAGCACATGCCTCATTATGGGTTGGACTACCCAACATCTTGGACAACCAGTCAATGACCTTTTCAAAGCTTGCCATCCTCCATTAAGAATATCTCCTAAAGTACCTCACTACCTTGGATTTCAAGGTGCCACCTAGGATTTTTGTCCTCCAACAATGCCTCACTGACTTGGATTTCACCCTCCAGATCCAAGGCTGATTCTTGATTCAAGACTCAGCCTTGAAATTTAGTGTTGTAATTGGGCGCCGGCTCTATTTTTAAACAGGTGCCTATGTTAATTTTTTTTAATTCTTAGGCGCCTGTTCCATTGAGTAAATTCGTTAGAGCTTCTAAAACTAAACCATTTCCCTCTCTTCACCTCATAAAAAAAGCCACCTCCAATTGCACCACAACTTATGTTCTTCACTCAAATTGCTTAAAATTGTTGAAGCTTCATCTCTCAAGGTAAGCTTATGTTTAATTTTACCATATTCCCTTTAATTTTATATATTACAATATTCTACGCTTTTAAGTTTTTTATTATTATTAATTTATAATTTCAATATTCTAGGGTTTTAGGCTTTTCTTGATTATTAATTTACATTGAAATTAATAGACGAGTTCTACGAATACTATGCAAGATAAAGATTCTACTACCGAGAGTAGTTTGAATCAACAACAACAACAAATCTTACCTAATTAGTAATAATTCACTCATTCCCCTCAACCTCAATCATCCCAATCATAACCCTTTCGATCATTTTACTCGTTGAACAATTGGGTACAACCCTCTCAACGGTTCATAACACCCAATAATTGGGGATAACCCTCTCAATTCGCCTTTCCCGCTCAATTCCAACATCCATCTCCATTCGCCAATCCCTCACAATCTCAATCATCTCAATTACAAGCATCTCAATCAGTTAACTTATCCCAATCTGAAGATGTCGGGGTTGTTGATGGATAAAAACTAAAGGTAAAATTCGTTTGACTAAGAAAAATATCAGTAGAGGGGCGAGGTCTCAGGTTTTGAAATGGACGGGCATTCAAAACAAAAATATTACAAAGGCATGGATTCATGTCTCGGAGGATAGAATCAAAAGAAACAACAAACAACTTGATGTTTTTTGGGACTCGATTTTTGATGCATTTCATGATTTCTATGAACAGAATGGTGAACGGGTTGAGCGTACAATATCATCTCTGAAAAATCATTGGCCAGATATGAATCATGCTTGCAAGGTTTATGTTACTTATTTGAAGAATGTGACGTAAGGCCCCATAAGCGGTATGCAACAAGAAAATTTGGTAAGTAATTCAACATTCGTCATTACTAATAAATTATAAACTCTTTTTACCAAATCCATGTATTTTTTTTATTATCTTAATCTATTTTATAGGATGATGCCGCCAGAATGATTTATGAAGAACGTGGTAAAAGCAAATGGGTACATAAAGAAGCTTATGAAGTTTTAAGTAGTCATCAATGTTATAAAATGTTGCAAGACAAACACCTGGACACTTTAGCTCGCAATATGCGAATGAAGCAAACTTTAAGTTTTAGCTTGAGAATGTCTACTTTCGCAATACCCGATACACCCACTAGCTCAAATAACGAATCTCCAGTACTTGTCACGGATGTGGAGATGGAACGTTACGGCGGTATCAAAAGTGCTAAGCTAAAAGAAAAGAATTAAAAAAAATAAAATCTTCTCATTGAACGCCAAAATATACTTTTTAGTCGCCTTGACCGAATGGAGAAGAAGAAAGAAGAGTATATTGCCGAGAGAGATAAGAAAAAAGAAGAGTATATATTTGAGAGAGATAAGAAGAAGGAAGAGAGAGATGCTCGTATTATGAAATTAAGAGAAAGAAAGACAGGCCGTGGTGAATTTAGAAGCTCAATATCAAGCCCAAAACGATAAAAAGGTGATGGCGATGGACATGTCTACTTTGGACGATATTCAAAGGGTTTATTGGGATGCACAACATAATGCAGTTATGGCGAGAATATTTAAAGCTAATAATAATAACGCCTAAGATGCTCTAGCTGAAGAATCTTATTTTAGAAGTTTGGTATATTTTGGTGATTCTTGTTTAAGAAGTTTGGTAGTACATTTTTTAATCAATTTGCTATATTTTGTTTAAAAACATTGTTTAAGAAGTTTGATATATTCTATATAATAGAATCTTGCTGAGAAAGTTTTGTTTTTTTTTTAATTATTTTATATTTGAATTTACATTGAAATTGAAATAAATTTCTTAAATATATTTCATAAAAGTATTTAATTGAAATTACATAAAATTGAAATAAAGTTACGTTTACATCAAAATTTAGCTTAATTGTTTCCCTAATGCTTCCACAAATACTTAATGAGATCATTTCAAAGTGTCATATACTAATCTGAACTTGTCATCTTATCGTACTTCGCAATATATCCTTGTAAAGTGGCATCTTCCCGATTCAAGTCAATTGGGTTAGGGTCTAGGACAAAATGCTCGGTCAGTAAGCTTATTCCATACCTATTGCGTTCTTCTTCGACGATCATGCTATGCATAATTATACACGTTTTTATTATTTTATTGAGGTTTTTGGGTGACCAACTTCTTGTCGGACCTCTCACAATTACAAATCAAGATTGAAGGACACCGAAAGCTCGTTCTACATCTTTTCGATATGCCTCTTGTTGCTTGGCAAAATATTTTTCTGCATTACCTCGGGGAAATCGTAAGGTTTGAACAAGTGCTACCCATTTTTGATATATACCATCCGCCAAGTAGTATCCCATATCGTATGGTTTTCCATCGACTTCAAAGTTGCAAGGTAAAGAACGACCAAGACAAAAATCTCAAAAAAGATGTGATTGATAAAGAACATTTACGCCGTTGCTGGAACCAGGTATTCTAAAAAAATGTGCCATATCCATAAATCACGAGATGCTACCGCTTCCTAAATGATTGTTGGTGTTTTCTTATTCCCCATGTATTGACCCGCCCAAGCCGTGGGGCAATTTTTTCACTCCCAATGCATGTAATCCAAACTACCTAGCATGCCAGGAAATCCACGCTTTTCGGAAATGTACAATAATCATTGTATATCGTCATGAGTTGGCGATCTCAAATACTCCCCACCGAATTGCTCAATCATCGCATTACAAAATCTCGCAAGGGCCTCAATTGTTGTGTTTTCTGCAACACGAGCATATTCATCACAGCTATCCGCCGACACTCTTAATGCAAACATTCGGAATACCGCTGTAAGTTTTTGTTAAGGCGATAAACCTAAAATATTTGCACAATTTTGCTTCCGAGCAAAAAACTTGTCATAAGCAACAATCGCATTCAAAATACGATCGAAAAGACCACGGCTCATACATAATCTTTGACGGAAATGTTCACTTCGGTAAACATTTATATCATGGAAGTAGTCATGCATGAGTAGCTTATGATAGAATGCACGTGAGCGATTTATTGTTGTATGCCCGACAACCGAACCAATACGACTTTCTGAAGATTCTGCTTCTTGTAATTAATCAATTTCAGCTTGATTGCTCAATATCTCAATTTTAATCGCATCTATAACGTTGTCATCACTATAATCGGTTGAAGATTCATCGATACCCTCTTCCTCTTCCACCTCAGATGAAGATTCGATCAAAACATCAAAAGTTGCCTTGAAATTTATCATAAAATTAAAAATATAAGAGAATGTTGGAATTGGTTATGGGATCGTATGAGCATAGTAAGACTTAGGTTTATATATTTCCTTCACAAAATATAGTCGTTAGGACCAAAATATAGCCATTTGAAAAAAAAAATTACTCAGCGAAAATCAAAACCATTATACCAAACATCAAAAGTGAGAATCAAAAGCTTAGACAATGAAAATATTAAACCATTATACCACTCAAAAGTGAGAATCACAAACAACTACATAAAAGCCAATGTCATTCACTAAAGTGAGAATCAAAACATGAAACAACTTAAAATATGTTCTCTCATTGATTTAGACTTAACATGAAACAACTAATATCATTTACTTAAAAGATCCCCGCGTACGTCCTGATCGTCGGGGAGGAGCGGCCCCACCTTCAAATGTCCTTCCCCGCGAATGCCTCCTCCATAAACCCCTCCCCCGTGAAGTCCCTGCCTGAGAAGTTCCCGCTTCACCTTCGTCATCTTCCCAATCGACTACAATCCCCTGAAACATACAAAATTTGAATATCAATATTAATTAAAACTACAAATATTAATTAAACCAAAAATATATCATAAGATGCTTAAACAACTTACTTCTCCATCTAAGTAGTCATTCAATTTGGAAAGACGACCCTCTGCATATCTCAAGTCTGCCGTCAAATGTGTAATCCGACTCTCGTCATGAAGGTGTCGAGCCTCTAAATCTAATGTCCTATCAAGTGTAAGCTTCCGCATACCCTCAGTCATAGTAAAAAAATCATGTCCTGCTGGCACGTCTACAGTAGAGGTCATAACAATAGAGGAAATGGTATGCCACGTGGTCCCATGTGGTGACCCAAACTCCATAATCCATCTAGGGTAATCACCAAGCTGTAGGGGAAGGATTTGTGTCTCCTGAGTAGAAAAATCTCCAGTAAAAAACTCAACATGTGGAAAGGTAACTCTGGCTGTGAAAGAGCCAAGGCCTGGGATGTCAATGTAACCACACCTTGCAATGTCCAACAAAAGTGCACCATGTGATACATGCCTCTAGTAGGCATCATAGTCGATATGGTGATACATAATATAATGCTGTGCATCGATCCAACCCGCTGCTAGGAGGGAACGAACCACATCGAGACTCGGGAAGCAATGAAGTTTCTCTGGAGGGTCGTAAGGCACTGCCCGATACTCTAGTTGAGCCCAACAACGGTCCCCAAGATACCACTCATATTCACCAAATGGGCTTTACAGGAGTACTTTTTTACGACTGATAATACCGGCGATAATTACCTCCCTCTTTAGTGCATCCTTCATATATCTAAAGGGGTCTCATTGCATATTATTCATTGTACGCAAATCCAGTTGTTGCATCATCAGTGCTAGATGATGTTTTGCCTTATTTCCTGCAAGTTTTCGTCTTTTAATGTGCCAGGCTGACATCCTTGGCCAAAAATCATCCAACCTATTATCTATCAAGATATGATAGCCTATCTGACAATACTCGTAACATTGATACTGCAGAAGATAAAAAAAATATTAATTTTAAATTAACTTGAATAAACAAAAAATAAATAATTAGAACTATTAATTAAAAATATTATACCTCGATCAATTGGAAAAGGCCGCCGATGTATTTCACCTCCTGTTTCGATGCTTGGTCAAGGCAGTAGTAGAGATATCCTAATATAGCAGAGCCAAAGTCGATCACAGGTCCCTTATTATCTATGAGAGCAATTGGACCCAACAATTCTAGTTGAGCCCAACTCTTCGAGTTCCTAAATAAGATACCACCAAAGTACAATAGCATAAATGCCCTAAAGATTGTATTAGTATTAGCCAAATCATTGATATTTACTCTGGTATGGTCAAGGTAAGTCCGGAGGTGAGTAAAACTAATGCATCATTTTTCATAATCATTAAACTCCATATCGGGACAAATTCTTAAGGTGTTACCATATTCTGTGCATGACTCATCCAATTCCATCAGCTCTCCTGTCGCGATACCTATCCCGGTGTGCACCGTAAAATCTCTAGAAGTGATCCCTAGCTCTCCACAAGGTAGGTAAAATGTGTGAGTGGTTGTCCACCAACGCTCAACCATCAACACTATTACTTGGCAATCAGAGTTCCCAATTTTATAATCAAACAAACTTATCAAATTAATAGCCTTTAATTTAAGCTTCAAGTGAGGTACCTCAATAAGAATTAAGTGCACTTCACGGAGGTTGACTAAAATGGATCGACATTTAAATCCCACCCGAGCCTGTAACAAAATTAATAAACACATATAAGAACATCTAAACTAAATTCTACCGAAAGTAAATACTTTGAAATAAGTATAAAATCAATAATTTACTAATTTGTGTTATTTCAACTTATCGATGTAGTCGCAACTGATGTGGACAAATGACCATTCCCATCCAATTGTGTGGGTTGCCGAAAGTCACGTGGTTCATAATTTTGTGGGAAAGGTGGAGGAGGTTCGGTGGAGACATTGATTTCTTCGTAAACGATTTACCGCTTCTTACCCGATAAATATCACATTTGGAAAATGGTCCCTTCGCCTTCATCAGACTCGAATTCCTCCTCTTTGTCGATTCCATTGTATTCTTCTTCCGCTGGCGATATCGTCAAATCCTACATGAAAGTTAAATACCAATTTATATAATAACCACCACAAAACTAATTTATATAAACTAAGCAAAAACTTGACAATAGTAAGGAATCTTGGATGTTTATAGACTAGAAATGCAAGACAATTTAAGAATGAATCAAATACTCCAAAAAGATTCCTTGAGGTGGATGATGGCTAACAATATTGAAAAGGACACCCAAATGACCACCAATTAATTAAAAGCTTCACTTGCAAGGTAAACAAGGGGTATACTTGTAGGAGTAAGCAGCCGCTATATTACATAAACTTGGACTATACGGAAGAACCATATAACAGCAGACATACAAGGATAAGCTCTGCTCATGATAGCCATAAGTACTGTGACAAAAAAGATTCCTACCTAGGACTGAATGACCACATTAAACAAAGCGAAGTTAAAAACTGGATTTCTGCTGTATTGAATCTTCTAAAAATTCCAAAAATTTTATAATGTAGAAACAAACTAATCCAAATGAAGCAATAACACTATAATCTTCCAAGCGAAGTTAAAAATTTCATAAACGAACAAATGAAGCAACAACACTATAATCCAAGTAGAAGAAACAACAAATGAATCAAACAAGTATGAATATAAAGAAGCCAAGAATCCACAAATTAGGTTCAACAAATTCAACTTATCTAACAAATTTTAACAAATTCCCTTTTGACCCTAAATCTCAATATTTACCTAAATGGGAGATAGAGAGAGATAAAGAGAGAGAAAGATACCTGGGATTGTATTAAGCTTTCAGATGTGAGAATTCCCCTTTTGACTTGGTTCAAATATAATAATTCCCCTTTTGACAAACAAAGATTTGGCTAAAATGTTAGAAGAGAGAAGATAGATTCGTATTAAGCTTTCAGACAATCAGGCACCTAAGTCTTGGGCGCCTAATTTTATTTTAAAAATAAATTGGGCGCCTAAGTCTTAGGCGCCTGCTTAAAATTAGAACATGCACCTAAATGTTATGCTCCTAATAGAAATCCAAGTCAGGTACTGTTGGAAGAAATAGAGTCTGACTGACTTGGATTTGGCTTTTATTCATCCAAGTTAATCAGGTACTTTAGGAGATGCTCTAAGGGGCCGTTTGTTTTTTAGCTTCTGAGTCTGAGTGAGTCTGAATCTGAGTCTGAGTCTGAGTAAGTGTCTGAGTCTGAGTCTGAGTCTGAGTCTGAGTCCACTTAGAAGTGTTCACTAGCTGAGTGGATGCCTTGGAGTGTTTGGTTTTTTGTCTGAGTCTGAGTCTGAGTCTGAATGAGTGTTTAAATAGACAAAATACCAAAATACCCTTATTAGTTTATAAGGAACCACCACCATCACCACCCCTTCGTCAACGCAACATCAACACCACATATACATAACAAGCACATAGGATAGAACCCGTATATATAGTAAATATAAATACATAGAAACCCTTTTGTCAGCGCAACATCAAACTACATATACATAACACATAGGAAAGAACCTGTATATATAGCAAACATAAATACATAGAAACCCCTTCTTCAGCGCAACGTCAACACCACATATACATAATAAACATATAGAAAAGAACCTGTATATATAGCAAACACAAATACATAAATACTTAAAATCAAATAATTTTGACATTGGTTTGAAGTTAATACAAATAAGACAAATATCATAATCTTAAGAGTTCTTATAAATATGCAAGCAAATAATTCCAATAAAGACATAAGGGCTTCAAGGAAACCAACACGCTGCTCTGGATGAAGCCTGAGAAACATCAACCTGTAAGTGTGCTCATTGGATCCTCCCAAGAACTTCAAACTCTTAAAAAATAATTCATTATCTATCTCATATGAACTGACCATTTCCTGCAATACTTGTACAACTGCGTCAATGGTGTCGCCATTGCTACCAGAAGTATAACTAGCTCATTGGGCAATGAATGCAGATATTAGAGATTTGACCACCTCTGTTGGTTCCAATGGTTGAACTGCAGCAGCTGATCTTCTCCGGTTTGATTGAGATGCAGGGGTACGAGAACGAGAAGTACTACCATGAGTAGGCTCCCTTACTGGACTGATAGGGGCATCATAAGAAGGAATGGCTTCACCATCCCAAGGATAATCAATTCTAGTGAGGGGAACTTGTGTATCGTCAACGTTCATATCATCAGGTAGAGGAATGTACTCTGACTGCTGGGCGGAGGATGGTACACTTGTCATACCTGAAGACCATGCAAAATCCCCAGTAGCAGATAGACCATCAAATAGTTTCTCCAGCAAATCTCTATGCTGAAGAGGAGCGGTCTTATACTTCTTTGCCTCATAATTCACCTGCAAACAAATATGTAAATAGGTGTTTAAACATAAGTATTTATTGTTATATAATCAAATTGTAATGCCATTATTCACATTAACTTACCGTAATAATATTTGCTCAAACTTCTTCAGGCCAATCAAAGATGCCTGATACAGGATCATATCCATGGCCAGTCCGGTTTATCAACCCTCTCCAGATTTTCCATTGCCTCTTCAAGTAATCCCATTGGTTCTTCAGTTCCCAATGTTGCAAAACACGACAATTTTACATGTTGTTTAGCTCATCTTTCACCGTCTTCCAAGCTAGAACATTTAGAGATGTTCTAGACACTTTATGCAAGTCTATCTGTACTTGACATTTCATGATAAACTTAAGTCTGAAATGTGAATGTTGTTGGAAAAAGCCACCTTTCTTTGGTGGTATTGGTGGTGGTATCGTTGGTGGTATCGACATAACTACACATTTCAAACAAATAGACAAATTAGTTAAACATAACATATTGCAGATAACAGTTGGTGGTATTGAACAACATAAGCATAAGCATAAGCAGATAACAGTTAGCTTCAATAACAGTTAGTTTCAATAACAATTAACTAAAAGACTGTAAATGGATAGATAGCTTCAATAACAGTTAACTAGAAGACTGTAAATGGATGGATAACTTCAATAACAGTTAGCTTCAATAAGCAGTGCATAACTTCAACAGATGGTACTATAAATGGATAGCTTCAATAATAGTGCATAGCTTCAATAAGCCTAGATATCACCTAATAATATTGAGCATTGCTAACAAGGATTGGGAGGCAACCCTTTGGAGTTCAGACTTTCTAATGATTGATCTACTGTATTTGATATTTTTATGTGATGCAATACATGTCCATTGAGAATGTCCATTCTTATGTTTTGAATATCATATAACTTGTTTCTTGTTTCTTCAATTCTAACTTTTGTTTCACCATAAACATTCTTCCTCCAGGATTAAGGGCAATTCTAAGCATCTTTAATTTTTGAACCACCACAAACATAGGAGTACCCTGGATCTTTTGGCTCCACACTTCTTTCACAAACTCTTGAAAATTTGGATGTAAGGACCAAGCATTGGTAAATCTGAAAGGGGCCGATCTTCTTTTAAGACTTTCCGCAATTGTAATACATATGGGAGCATGGTCTGATAGTTCGGAAAATTAACTTTTGATAGGGGGAAAGAATCTAACCAAAGATCATTTATCAATGTTCTATCCAACTTTGAGAAGCTAGTTTTTGATAGTTTGTCCAAAAATATTTTTTCTCATTCCATTTGAGATCACTAAGATTCACCATATTCATGCAATTTCGAAGAGGAATCATTTCATTTTCAAGCAACATATCACCACCTTTCTTCTATTCAACAAAGGCCATTGAGTTGAAATCCCCAGTGATCATCCAAGAGATTTGAATATTTATAGCTAATTATGAAAGAAGATCCCACAAAATACATCTTTTGGGCTGTTTGAAGCATAAACCAGAGATATTACCAGCTCTATAATAGACATTCTCACTACTTTAAGTATGGAAAAGGGTACAATCCTTTTTAAATACTTCAGGTTACCCCTTTTTCAATTCTAGTTTGAAGGCAAGAGACTGTCAGAGCCTTGTGGAATACTATGATAAGAAGAATAAGTAGTTGGCAGCATAAAGTTCTTTCTTCTACAGGTAGATGCCAACTTATCCCATTTGTCCTTTCAAGTATAGACATTCCTGCAAAATAGCCTTGAAAGATGACAATTTATGGATCAAATGGGAGGAGGCAAACTTGATAAAAGGGAGAAACATCTGGGAGATAGAAAATGGGCTCAGATAAATGCTAAGATTTCAAACATTATGCTAATGGGCTAAAATTTCTAGCATTACTGCTAATGGGCTAAGGTTTCTAACATTATTGCTAATGGGATCAGAAACATTTATCAACAACAAATGTAATCAAACACCGTTTCATAAATAAAATAGTCTTACATGCTCCCTATATTAAATAACATTTATCGCCATTGAACTGCAAGTTATTTTCCACCAATAACACCACATACCAGAAAAAGAAATGCAAATTGTAAATAGATGTTGTCCCAACATAAACAACATATTGCAAAACCATTGTTAATGAGTTATTGTTTACAATAAACTAAATCACTCTACAATAGCGGCATTAGCATTAATTAGTGTTAATTATGCTGCAAGCATATTTCTTTGAGTTATAGCTGCTGCATGCTCAACTTGCCCAAATAAGATAGCATTAGGTGGAAACTCCGCAACATGCACTCCTTTATTTCCCTCAACACCGGCATCATCACTTTCAAACTGCTTAAAGAGTTCATCATTCAAAGAAATCTTTCTTAGATAATTGTGAATTGTTATGCATGCAACCACAATGTTTCTATTTGTGGGAAAGTCATAAGAAGGCATTAATCTGAGAATAAGAAACTTTGCCTTCAGTACACCAAAGCTTCTCTCAATTACATTTCTTAGTTTAGCGTGTGCATGGTTAAACAACTCTTGTGGGTTCCTAGGCCTTTGTCCATGCCTATAATAACTCAACCAGTACCTAACACCTCCGTAAGGGGTCATGAAACCTCTTGTTTGTGCATAGGCAGCATCGCATAGATAATATTGCTCTTAAACAAGGAAAGTTAACATGAGGAGACATACAAAGAGTGATAAGTATCAGCAAAAAGAGAATGACCATTACCACGAGTTGGAGGCATGGGAAAGTTGTGGGCTGGCTTATTCAGTGTCTCTGTCAAAACCTTAGAATCATGGGCAACTCCTTCCCAACCAGCAACAACATACGTGAAATACATGTCAAAATTGCATATGGCCATCACATTCTGAAAGCAAATCCCTCCACCTCTTCCTCTGTAAGAAGTCTGATCCTTTACTGGAATACTTGTAGGAATTAGTGTACCATCTAGTGCTCTTACAGTTCCTCTGAAAACCCCTTCCCTAAGTTTTTTATGATGTCTAATTGGCCTTGGTGGTTCATCAAAGTTAGTGGGAACTATCATCTCTTTCAAAAATTTCATCATTGTATCAAGACATTCATGGAAGACTTTACTGGTTGTAGCAGCAGAATGTTGAAATAAGTGTTTATAGCTCTATTTTGCATGCTGTGTGCAATGATGTGTAAGAATATTGCAAGCTTATCATCGACATCTATATGCTTACTATCCCTCAACAACCCAGTATATTTGAAGTGGGCAACTAGAGATCTGAAAGAGTCTGGCTCCATCCTCATCATATAATATATTACAGTACTAGGACCTTCTAGGAGTTCCTGGACATATGACTTGTCAGTGCGAACAGAAGTACATAGTCTTTGGCGAACCCTCCTATTTTGTTTGACTATCTCGTTGTAAAAAATAATAATGTTATGTGTATAATTATGACCAACAACAATGATCTTAAGCATCGATGGATGAAAGGCAATAATGTTATGTATTGGACAAGGACATCAGGGTAACAGCAATGGTGGGTGCTAGCTTGTAGGCGAGCTTATATACCATGAAATGAACACTAAATTTATGAATGTTTAAAGAAGGGCCAAGCGTCAAGCCTTGTTTTTGAGGAGGGATCAAGGAGTAAAGAACGTAGCTCAACCACTTTAGTTTGTTCAAAGTGATTCAACAAGTTGAAGATGCTGAATCTTC
This sequence comes from Kingdonia uniflora, assembly GCA_014058105.1. NCBI lineage: Eukaryota > Viridiplantae > Streptophyta > Magnoliopsida > Ranunculales > Circaeasteraceae > Kingdonia > Kingdonia uniflora. Next base: position 1,747,666 of record JACGCM010002030.1, on the reverse strand, counting down.
AACTAGAGATGATGCTACTTAAGGAGAGGCAATGGGTTTTGAGGGACAAGTAGGCAGAGTGTGCCGCGAAGGTTTTCTAGTTGGTTTAAACATATATAATTCCCAATTTTTTAATTTACCAGTTTGTTGACAAGAAGAAATGTTGTCATTTCTAACGAATATTTGAAGAGTTATGCATGCCATTAAGTGTGTCCCTTAGCAAGTAATGTACTGGTATTTAAACTCAAGAAAAGAGCTATATACTGTATATGCCTCGCTTAATTGAAGGCCTGGTGGGAGAAGATTCTGATTCTCTGAATTGTAATCTAAAAAATAAAGGCTTTTTTAGCAATACACACACAAGAACGTACTGATACTGGAACTACACTAATTAGAAGCAAAAAATTAAAGCAATAGTTGTATACCAAATGCACTTACCTTTTCTACGAATGGAAGATCCAAGTAATAATCAGGTCCACCTATTCTTAAATTCAGCACATCCATGTGGGTTACCATAGCATAGTTAAATGCATCAAGGAACCATGACGTGTAAGATACCTGCAATAAGCTGAACAAAAACTCCTCATGATCTCGCCAATGAATATAATATCGTAATTCACACAAACAAAATAGTTTTATACAGAAAATTCTTTGACGTTGGAATGAATTAATATCGGGCTACCACTATTAATGTTGGGATGAATTAATTATCTGCCACAACCCACCTCTCTGAATTATAGCTCCCTGGTTGTCCTACTTGGGATTGGTTAGTCATCAGTATGCAACCTACAGGTAAATTCTCGCAAATATAAAATTAAAATGAATAGTCACCTCTAGGATTTATCAAAAAGCAACAAATTAAGATTCAAACAAAACCAGATTATCTCCAAATCGCACCTTAGGATAAGATCAACTACCGAATTCGATATCAATGTCATAGAAATTCAGATCAAACAAAAATAAAACAAAGAACAAAGGAATGTGTGAGAGAGAGAAAAAAAAAACCTATGATTGGAGACAATGGGAGAGAAGACCATTAATAAAGCTACAAGGTTTATTTCCTTCCCGGCAAATATATCAATAATGTCAAAATTTGTAACTAAGTACACAGTACACAGTACACAGTAAAATATGGATTAGTTTTCCAATTAAATACACAGTACACAGTAAAATATATAATTAAATGTCATATTAAAATGAAAATTAATACAAGCTATATGTGTAACAGAGAGAACTTGGAGTAGCACACCCATTATTATTGAAACTAAAACATTTCCCACAGTAAAAAAAGAGAGTAAGACTTAATGTTAAAGATTTTCAGCATCTTCCATGATAATGTTTTCAGAAGCCTCAATGTTTATTTGTGTTGTGAATACTAAGGGGTCTTCGTAAGCATCTATATCTTTAGTTAACCTCTTTGGATAATCCAATACAACATGCCATTCCTCATTAGGTCTACTTTGATCCTTGCAATAAAAAACTTGAGAAGCCTGCGTTGTAAGAATAAAGGGTTCATCATCTTCCTTTGAGTTTTTTTGCAGTTTGCCTAAATTGACATATATCAAGTTCGCCTCAGAATCAACAAGGCACCCACTCTTTTCTACGATACGCACCCAATCACAACAAAATACAGATTTCTTAAGCTTTTTGTAATCCAACTCCAATATTGATTTGACGATCCCATAATATGTGACTTCCTCGTCGATGGGGTTCTTATCCCTGGGCTTTGAAATGAAAGTAGTCATAGCCCTCATGGATACACCACTGTTTTGGGTTGTCTTTCTCATCTCTGACTCCGATGTGCAAAAGAGATATCCATTGACATGGAATGACTTGTACGAAACGGCTTTAAAACTCGGTCCCTTAACAAGCAACTTAAATGTGGAATCTTCTTCACTTTGTAACTATTGCCTAAGCCATGAAAAATAATCCATCGGTTTCTCAAGTCTTTGATTTCTCCTTCGACTTTGACCACGAGAATTAAGATTATCTTTATATATGCCATATTTTCTGCAAATAGAACATTACATACCTTAGACAAGAACATATCAAAGAATGCAAATTATGTGCTTTATATATGGTTTTTGTACATACTCTTCCCATTCAGCATTTTCAGGAGTTTGTCGCAAAACCCATTTACGTGCTTGCTCGTATTGCAACGCTCCAAGAATGCATTTCTTTCCTTTACTGCCAAGCGGGATAACACCTTCACCATCATCATCCTCATATGTCTTTCGCCCCCGCTTATGACCTCCTTTTCTACCATCAGTCATGTATTCCATGGAATACATCATTGGTTCTTCATCGAGGTATCGCTCTGCAATAGACCCTTCAGGGTATCTCGTATTTACTACATATTTTTTGTAAGCTTTCATCATCCTGTTACATATTTAATACTTTAAATATTATTTTGTAAATATTAAAGCTATTAATTAGAAAGAGAAAATTGGGAATGTGGATACTTTATTTACCTCTCAAAGGGGTACATCCATCTATATCTAGCAGACCCACCAATTTGTACCTCATCTGCTAAATGCACAACAATGTGTATCATAAAAGCAAAAAATGAAGGTAAAAAGTACTTTTCGAAGACGCACAGTACTTCCACAATGCGTTCCTTCATCTTTATAAGTTCTTCACGATTAATAACCTTAGAGCACAATACATTGAAAAATATTGATAATTCTTGAATAGCAGCTCGTAAAGGCTTATGCTTCTTGAAGAAGTGCATTAACAATACCGGTAATAATTGTTGCATGAGTATATGGTAATCATGCGACTTCAGATTTTTTAGTTGGAAATCTTCCAAATTCACATTATGTTGCCAATTTCCGCTGTAACCAATAGGAACTTTCAAGCTATACAGTGTTTTGCATATCAACTCTCTTTCTGATCGAGATAGACAAAAAAGAGCTTCAGGCAAAAAAAACTTTCCATTCTTTTTCACCTTAGGCCATAGTTTTTTCCTCATCTTCATCTCTTTAAGGTCTTTGCGGGCTTTAACTCCATCCTTACGCTTACTCTTCGTGTTCATAATTGTTGCAAATAAGATTTCTGCGCAATTCTTTTCTGTGTACATCACATCAAGATTGCGTCGTAGAGGTAATTCCTATATAATGGAAAGCATATATTATTATACATAATTTAGTTATGTTGATATATTTAATAAAATCACCCTATTGTACCTTCCAATATGGCAAATAAAATAAAATAGATCTCTTTGACCAAGCGGTAGATCCACTACCTCCATCAACGGAACTCTTCCTTTTCTTGCTTTTATCACCATCATCAGAAATTTTTCTTTTCTTGCTACTATCACCGTCATCAGAAACCTTCCTTTTCTTACTATTGTCACCATCATCAAAAATCTTCCTTTTCTTGCCAACCTTTCCATATTTTGTAGTTAGAGCTTCCATCTTACGTAATACTTCATAACCAGTGATACGACGTTGAGGCTTACCATTTTCTTCTTTCCCATTAAATTGAGACTTTTGGCTTCTAAATGGATGATTAATATCTTTTAGGAATATCATGTGTCCCATGTAAGAAAATTTCCCTCCATGAGTAAGCCATTCTGACTTCGTCCCTTCAGCACACACAGGACAACCATACTTTCCAGCAGTCTTGCAGCCCGATAGATGCCCATAAGCCGGGAAATCGTGTATAGCCCAAAGTAATATTGCTTTCATAGTAAGCCTACTCTTAGTGTAAGAGTCATACATTTCTTTCCCGTCAGACCATAGTTCTTTCAACTCTTCGGCCAGTGGCTGCAAATAGACATCAATGTCTTTTCCTGGGCAATGCTTCCCAGGTGCAAGAAGTGTTAACATGGTAAACTCCCTTCACAGGCATAATGATGGAGGTAGATTATACGGAACAATCATCACAGACCAGCAACTATACGAATTAGTCATGTTCCCAAATGGATTGAATCCATCAGTTGCTAGACCCAACCACGCATTACGTGCCTCAGATGCAAACTCGAGAAATTTACGATTTACTTGCTTCCAGGAAGAAGCATCTACGGGGTGCCTAATTGTCATTTCATTTGCAACTGGGCCCGCTTTTACATGCCAAGTCATATTTTCTGCAATCCAAGGTATGTTATACAGTCGTTGCAACCTTGGTGTTAGAGGAAAATACCATAGCTTTTTCCATGGGATACGTGTAAGTGTTCGGTTTAATTGGTTAATCGGTCTCCATCTACTTTCACCGCATGTTGGACAACTATCTTTGTCTGCCTTGTCTCTCTAATATAAGATACAATCGTTCTTACATGCATGTATGATTTCACATTTCATAAGCAAAGACGAGACCAACTTCCTAGCATTATATGTACTATGCGGTAAAGTGTTCCCGTCAGGAAGAATCTTTTTCATGTAATTTAACAACTCTGTTACAAAAGCATTAGAGACATTATGTCTAGTCTTCATGCTCAATAGCTCAACTGCAACCACCAGTCTGGTATCTTCCTCCCGACCAGATGGATACAGAGGTTGTGTTGCATCTTCGATTAACTTCTTGTACTTTGCAATTTCTTCAAGATCATTATGGGCTTGACTATTATCTTCGTCATTAGATTCGACCGTATTAGCCCTAACATCAGCTTCAAGATCATTATGGGTTTGAGTATTATCCTCGCCATTAGATTCCAGGATATTAGCCCCAACATCAACTTCAACATTATCCTCATTATGAAGATGTATGAATCTGTCATTCACCATATCGATCATCCTTGGATGCGTATCTTCATTATTACTTGTCGAATGCATCCTAGTCGGAACATTCCCCTCGGGTCTAATGAATGGTTCTCCATGGTGAATCCACGTCGTGTATGTCGTATCGATGCCATTGCATATTAAATGATCAAATATATCATGCAATACTTTTTTCCCATTCCTATTATGACATTTGTCACACGGACAACTATACCAATCTTTACCACCCAAATTTGTTCTATTTAAAATTAGAAAGTGAATGAATGACTCGACGCCCTTGAGATATACACGAGACTCTCGTGGTGCCGTTATCCATTCCTTCTTTCGGATCACCAGCTTGGACGAAGTCATCCTATATTGAAGGAGAATCGGAGTTTCAGATGGGGGCCTCCTATAGAAAGTGAAACCAAAGTTTGATATGATGGGGATGCCTTATAAAATCCAAGAAATGCAGGCATTGGTAATATGTTTAAAGATTGGAGAGGGGTTGTACTATGCATTTTAAGCAACATAGTTATAGGCCCAATAACAAACTACATGGCAGAGTTACAATCAATTATATAATATAACACTTAAAAGGGGTTGTCAAAGACTATGGGTATTTCAGATTCCAAGTCTTCCATTAAGACCTTTATAGCTAAGACTCAATCTTCTACAACATTCTTCTCAATCTTCTAAAAATTAATCGTTCAAGAGCATTGTAACCCCCAACCAAATAATACAATTGTTTTACACAATCTTATTTAGCTTTTAACGTTTTTATACCAAAATACTAATACTAATAAAATAGTTACCCATATGTAGAATCACAACAACCATGTAACAAAACTATCATCGGCAATATTAAAAGACAAACCCTATAAATCTTACTGATAGCGAGATTTATATAGTAAGCAAAGGCTGCTATAGAAAATCTGAAATCTGTAACAAGATTATGATAAAGATATCAGACATTAAAAAGATAAAGAATAAGAAACCCTAGAAATCTGACATACAAAAAAGTCCAAATACCAACAAAAATAGGAAAATCTCTAATTTCTGTATTCAAGGTCAGAAAATTAATATACTATTCTTTGACATTTAGTAAAGAAAAAAATTAACAAACAAAAAAACCATAAGATTACATACCTCTTTCTTCTTTTAAAATTTCTTATAATCTCACACTGTTTCCAGGTTGAGTCAAGAGGCTTTCACTGCAAAGAATCAAATATGATGGAAAAGAAATCCTTAAGAAGTTCTCAATCCCTAAAGCTTTAGTAAAATTAAAATTTTGAAGGAAACAATTAGATGATTCTTCTACAAACCTTACTGCAGCAAATCCCTACAACACAATACCGACCTCCATCTTCTCCATGAATAACCAAATAATAGAGGGAAGATACGAGAGAGAGAAATATATAACTGAAATTTGTTAAAATTTAATTGGGAATCAAGATTTACAGAGCTTAGATCATAACTGAAAATTGGATTGTGGGGCTTTTAAGGTGTGGAATTTTGTGGGGGATAACTGAAATCGGTTAAAAATCAATTGGAAATCAAGATTTATAGAGCTTAAACAATAACTTAAATTGGATTGTGAGGCTTTTTAGGTGTTGGATTTTTGCGGGGAACTTTGTTTTAGGGATTTGGCGAGAGATTTCCAAATTTGGAACTCTTGTTGGAGTCACTGTGAGAGAAAGAGAGAGAGGCGTTGGTGGGTAATTCGGAAAATTTTGGCGGGTCTCCTATTTTATTTTTCATCAAGATTTAGAGCAGTTTTAGGTTAATTAAGTAAAACGACTATATAAACCGTCTAAAATGGATTTGTTTTCTAGCGAAAAACACAGTCGCATTTTTTATGACGTAAATAAGAGGAAATAAAAAATAAACGACGGTGGTAATAAGATTATGACTATTAAAGGATGTAAAAATGTTCCAACACACATGCCCATTCATAAATGCATATCCAAAAGTGTCAATATTTACTCTTTTTTGCCTAGTGTTCCTTCTTTCATCTCTTTCCACTTGAAGAGCTTGAGAATGAATGCGCTGATCTTCCAACCCTTTGGCTTTTTCTAACACCATCTGTTTCTGAAGCTCGATCACTGCACTGTGCAGGTCAATTGTATCTGGTATCGAATTGATCTCGTGATCTCTTACTGTGTTGGAATGGCTTCGGAGATTCATATTTCTCATTTGGATTATTTTTAGATCAGGGGTGGTAAAGAAAAAATGTGGTAATTCCCACAGACAGCGCCAATTGTAGTGGCGTGTTTTCCAGAAGGATAATCTTCGCCAATACTTTTCGTAAGGATGGTGCAATATAAAATTCATTATGTTGCTAGTTATTACAAGTTTTTGGAGTTATAGTAGGGTAAAGAAGTAAGAATAGTAGGGTTGCAGATGAGAATAATCTATTTTTTGCCTGCATTAATAGTAGATACTGCCAGTTTACAAAAAGAAAGAAACAGTCTCCTATTTCGAGGGTAGTGGGTAAACTTCGCGGATCTCTAACAGCTCTTTCTTGACCATGCACAATGGCTAATTTTTGTAGGTCGAGGACTTATGATAACTTCTCGACTACTATCTGTCTTCGACTATGTTATGCCAGTTTATCCTTGCCGAATCTGAGAAATATGCTACTACAGGTTCTGTAATTTTATTTTCTTTCTTCAATATCCAGGGACCCAATAAACCTTATATCTTTCTTTTCTTTCATATTCTAGGTCAAAGTTTACGTTTGATCTATTGTATTCCTTTCTTAGTCCTAAGAGCTTTGGATCTTGTTTATATAAATTTCGTACCTTATAAAAGAAAATTGTCAATTTCAACAGATAGAATAGACCTTCTGTATTGACTCCAAACAGCCATATATGTTGTTATGAGTTATCATGGTCTGCAGTATTTCCTAGATTGTTATTTTTCCCATGTCCTGTACTCATCCAGATATTTAATGTTGTCACTTAAGAGTTAGAACTAATCAAGCTACAGATATCGAGCTCTTTTTAACATATCCTCATACGTTGAAAACATCAACTAAATTCACCACTATCTTGCCCATAGATAAAGGGCCACAATGTTTTAAACAGATAGATACCACATTAAATGTTAGTTGCTTAACTCAGTTAGTAGTGTTATGTTTCATCCAATAAGACCTTTATTGACTGCCATGAGGTACAGATATATTTTCATGCACTAATAGTCACACTTATTCAAGTTTTTTTTCCTGCCCATTGAGCCTAGATAATTTAGAAGCCAAAGGGATGAAAAAGCTATTGAAGCTAAATGTGATCATGTCATGAGTAGAATATAACGTGTTGTCATTAGAAAAAAAAACATTTAAGTACTTTCCATTGACTAATAATTTCTTAAATAATCCGTTACTCAAAACATGTATATTACGTAGAAAGTAATATGATGTAAACTGATTACGCGGAAGCCAATAATCAAGAATAACGAGGAACCCTAATTTAATTAACTAGAACTTTTGTTTTGAATAACTTAATTAACTAACTAAGAAACAAATAACTTATACCTCCCATTTTATAGAACACAAGGGGGGTTAGAATTAGGAACCTTAATTCTAATTGAAATAAAATTCTAATTAAGCTGGGAAACTACTAATAACCTAGGTTGGGCCTCTCCAACAAGGCTTAAGCTAAAGACTAAAATACAAAGCATCAAAAACATTAAATAAACATAGATGGTACGATGGGTAAACGATTCTATGAGGGATGCGCCACATCAAACCCTCCGTCTGAGAAGATTTCATCCACAAAATCAAGGGGTGGTATACCAGAAGACTCATGCACGTATGTGCATCCCAGTCTCTTCGTCTTCATCCTGTAGAACGTGCACAAGATATGTACGGTGGAACTCTTTTGGAAATCTTGAAATCTTATGCAGAATATTTTGTACCTAGAGATTGTACCCAAGAGTGGGGGTACGATGTCGTCACCGACATCCCTACGTCCATCGACGTCAAAAATAAAAAACTGAGAAATTATTGTAGTCCGTTCCTCAACACCTGCTACAAAACCTTCCCAAAACGGATTAACATACGAACATAATTTTTTGTATCTGGCCATCTTCTCCCTTATACGGATCAAATATTTGGATACCTCAGACTGTAACATAAGTTAATAGAACTATTGGAAGATGCTGACCTGCATTTTATGATTCATACGTGTCTCCTGAATCTACTGCTGAGTAGCATGTTGATTGGTAGTTACCGCCGAAGATGCACTATTTTGTTCGACTTGGCTCGGCCTTTTGACCGTATGCACTACAGGAGCTGGTTGTTGTTCATGAAGCATGTGTACTGTACATACTGCTGGAGTTGTCTCTCCTAAATGACAAGTTGTGATACCGACTACTGTCAGGACTGATGCGACGTCGGTGGTCCTTGTTGGCTGTATTCAAGGGTTGTCTCTAGGCAGAAACCTCATGGTTGGTCGGTGGTTACCGTGGCCAGTTCATTGGCCTTGGGATGTACCCCGATTTCCTCAACATCACAAGTTTAGGCTTCGATAACAAACTCTTCTACAATCGGAGAAGTGGGTTCGTCATTTCTGCTGAACGAATAGTCGCAGCCCCACTCCTCACTCTCTTCAAACCTTCTGATCGACACATTGATTGGTTCAAATTGTATAAACCAATCATCATTTGGGTTTATAAACTTGACGGGAAGCAAATCCCACTGTTGTTGGGTCATCTCTTCGTGGAAGTCGTTTGTTTGGCTATCGGTTAGAACCCGTAACGAAATCTGCATTGCCGATTTGGCGATGGTTTGGGTTTCGATTCCCAAATGGGTTATCGAGATCGCCGCTCCTCGCGGCGACACTTCCCTCTAGAGAGATATCTTCGGTTAAACCAAAGCCTCAATAAGTTTATCAAACTTATCCTCCATAAGCTTATCAACTTAGGGCGCAGATTTAGAGACACTCAAGTCTCAAACACTCTAGTCTCACTCAACCACAACCACTCATCTAATAGAGATGAATGGCTCTCAAAATTTAGGATTTCTTATAAGGGAAATGAGGTGGAAAATTAGGGGGTCCTACCTGCCCCAATCTCTCTACCCACCACTCACATTTCCCTCTCTTTTCAAAGAAATTTCAAATTCGAACAACCCATCACTCATATAAGTCATGTCTCTCTCTCTCTCTCTCTCTCTCATATCACACACAACTCTTTCACACATATCACACATATACTATCTCTCTCATATCACACACTCTCTTTCTCTCTCATATCACACAATCTTGCCTGCGATTTCTGCCATTAGAGGTAAGATTTCAGTTAAGAAAGGGAAGCGATTCTGCCATTAGAGGTGAAATTGATATCTCTAAAGAACTCCGACACACTTGCTGATAGTACACTTACTCGACAGGTACTTTCTGACCCTTACTCGCCAGTAGTACACTTGGATGTTGTGAAATTTGTTAGAATAATGGTATCCTCCCCACTTAATCCCTGTGAAATTTGTTAGAAGACTGTAATCTCCTATGCAATTTTTCTTTGATTGATTACCTGCTGGTGGGTCCAATTCAAATTTGACAATTTAGTCAAATTATTTGCATTACACTAAAGTAGGACTAAATAATTGTCGAACTCGACAATATCGCATATGAATGTAATATTCACAGTAACTAAATTATTGAACTCGAGATTATTATATATGACTGTTGGAGACACAATATCAGAATTGTCGAACTCGACAATATTACATTTGAATCGTTCAGGTACAGTAACTAAATTGTTGAGTTCGATAATATTTTATATGAATGTTTGAGTCACAGTAACTAAATTGTCAAACTTGCCAATATTACTGTGCAGAGTCAACAGAGATGGTGAAGACGAGGTCTCAGAGTAGTCGGGGGGCTGTTTCTCGCCGTATTAAGCAGTTGTATGATGAATTAGTGATGCGTTATTTTGGTTTGGTTAATTTGAACGGTCCACCATTGCCGCCGCGTGAGGTGATCTGCCAAGGAATGTGCGAGGCTGAGGCAGCGTTGTGGAGGGAGAATTTCTATTTGTATTGTCAGATGCAGACAGTTATCCTGCATCCAATGGCGAGGAGAGCAACTCTTGTTGCCCAGGCCAGGGAACTGGTTAGGAAGGAAGACTCCAGTTCTGTCGGTGCAGTTTATGATTTGTTGATTAGGTATTCTGGTTGTAATGTTGTTGGCAGGTACATGTAATAAAGTAGCTGTAGTATTCAGCAAGTGATGAATAAATTTTATATGGTACAATAGGTTTTTGTGTGCGATTGTTTACATCTTGTATTCTGCCTTTTGTAGTATGTGATGTAATTATGAAATTAACATACCTTAGACTTGAATTGTGTTTGGTTTGTAATATTTTGATCTCCTCAATTACTTTACTTACAACCTACAGTCATTTCTTTTATGTGTGAACTTCTAAGTCAGATTGACAATGGAAGACTCCGTCGATAAAAATTGGTCGAAAGTTATTGGTGAGGACTCCCCAGAAAGGGGTGAAAATGAACGTATTGCAGACCCATTTTTGGCAGAAGCCCTATACGAGGGTCAACATTTTGATATTGTAGAGGTTGCACGTCTGTGGTATGAACGATATGGAAGAGGATAGGGTTTCTCTACCAAGATACGCAATTCTACTAAGCATCTGAGATCGGATGATATAGGCAGAGCCCACTTTTGTTGTATGAGCAATGGCTTTTCAAAGAAAAACCTTGGCACTCCAGAGAGTAGTGACGTAGCTGGCAACAAAAGATCATCTGATAAGTGTGGGTGTAAAGCAGCAATAAACATAAATTGGAATACCAAAATAGGCAAATATGTGGTCACAAGTTTCACGGATATCCATAACCATAAACTCGTATCTCTACGGAATCAGCATCGGATGAAGGTTAACAGATTATTTCCTGAAGCAGCAAAAAACCTTACAGCGGCATTTGAGCTCCACAATATTCCGGTCAGCAAAGTCCTGGCATTATTCCCAGATAGAACCTTTAGAAAATGGGATTGTTACACCATAACGCCAAAGTAAATAAGGAAGGACTAGTCAGAGGAGATGCACAAACCGCGTTGGAGTAGTTTATGAAGAAACAAACTACAGATCCGATGTTTTATTTTGACATTAAATTAGATGAGGATGACTGAGCACTAATATTTTTTTGGATCGATGGACGTTCAAGGTACGCATATGAGATATTTGGAGATGTCGTCACCTTCGATACTACGTACCGGCCGAATGTATACAAGATGCCCTTTGCTCTGTTTGCAGGGATCAACAACCACTTCCAAGAAATTCAATGTGGATGTGCTCTGCTAAGAAATGAGCAAGAAAACACATTTCTATGGTTGTTCCATACTTGGCTGAAGGCAATGAACTACAAACACCATGTGTCAATTATCACCGATCAAGATGCAGCTATGGCCGCGGCTATTCCCAAGGTAAAGGAGTACTTTGACACTTATTGCTCGAGTTACAGTGTTGTTAACTAGAGTATATTGTCGATTTTTCATTATCAATAGTATCGAAATCGACAATATTCGATAATTGTTACTCCAGTTACAATTGAAGTATTGTCGAATTCGACAATAATTGCTAGCATAACTCCAATTCAATTACAACATCTAGGAAAACATAAGGAGTTCACGTTCATTGACTAATAAATATGTATTGATTATTATTGAGAAATTAGTACGTTGATTCAACATTATATTTGCTTTGTAATTGAAATTTAGGACAATAGCAATGCTGTATTTCACAGAGAAAATATTAATAAATTATTTGCAGTTTAGGGATTGTGCTGCATTATGCACCCCCACCCTCTATAAATTTGTATATTGTTGAAAATAATACCTTAAATTGTCGATTTCAACAATATTATATACCTAGAAAACTAACAATCCATTGTAATATTGTCGGGTTCAACAATATTACAAATGCATAATTGGAAATCTACTACAATAATTGTCGAAATCGACAATATTGTACATTGTAAGTAACCATATACACTAAAGTATTGTCGAAATCGACACAATTTAAATTTTTAGAGACACTAAAGTGCACTGTTAAAATATTCTTCTGAGGTAAAATGTACATTTTGAAGAGGGGAGAGTTAGAAATGAGATTCATATGACATAACAGAAATTTATATACTACAAAAATAAATCAACAATAGAGTGTTCTACCAAAAATTATATACTGTGATAAACATTGATGTAACATAACTGTCATATACAAAGATTTGGTCGACATCCCTATTTGATTGTAGACAAACCAACAACAACCATGTCATTAACTCTATACCCCTGACACTTGTGCTCTCTAAGTAATGCCTTGAAGTTCTTTACTCTCACATAAAAATACCTAGTCAGTTGTTCTTTCATAAAACCCAGAGGAATTCCAAATTTACATGACTGCAGAAAATAGTAGAAAGTGGAGGTATTGGTGCATCGAACCTTGGAAACAAGAGAACGAAATGGTTGTTCGCCCCCAAACCAAGCCACTAATACTTACTAGTATCCATAACTTGGTTTTGGAACCTCTCCTCATTTGAAGTAGTATTTCTTTTGCGTGCCCAAAATAGGGGTAAGAATGTATATGCTTCAGTGTGGCTAATGAAGACCACAACCTTCTCATAGTAGGTAGCTAGTAAATGCGCCATATGCCTATACTCCAAATGTTGATGACCATAAGAACACGCCTGTAATAAAATTTGGTACGCGTTCTCCCCGTCCGCAGTGAATTGTATACCCAATGTTTAGCTGAAGATACTCTTCCAGAATGCGGGGACCTTGCCGAGAAAGGTCTTTAATGATTTCATTACATCTGGGAATTTATGTTGGCTCGGGTGCTGAATTGCGGCGGTAACCCTAAAACTAGAATTGTAATCACTGATTTCGACACCACGAACATCTACAAGATACTTCGTCCACGGTTGGAATAAAAGTTCTTGCATCTTCTTTTTCTTAGTCATTTTCTCCCCCCTAGCTATGACAACATTTTCAAGGGTTACCGCCGTAGAAACCAAGTCTTCTTGATAATCTCCCTTGGGTCCTTGCTGTGCTATTGTGAAGAATCTTTCATTCTGCTCAAAAAGTTCTTCGAAGGTTGGGTCCCCCATGTCTCCCATCCCTTCACTTGCGAGTGCCTTCTTCAACGCTTGACGCCAAACCTCCTGTAACAAGTCCTCATATTATAACAGACAGTAATATTAGAGCAATATTATCGAATTCAACAATATTGTGTATCCATAATTCCAATTAATTCCAATTACAGTGTCATAATTGTCGAACTCGACAATTATATATTGTCCAAGTGGAAATATATATTACCAATATTGTCGAATTTGACAATATGAAGATAGTAATAGTCGAATTTGACAACTATGACTTCAAACCATACATTAAATAGAGCAATCTCAAATAGGTACAAGAGTTAGGAATATGTCATACCCATTCATTATTATCTACTTCCAAAGTCTTCTTCCTCTCTTTTGAATTACCTAGTTTCTTATGCTAAAAAACAAACTCCAACATTAGGATAAATAGACTTGGTATGTACATAAACATTATCTAAATTGTCGAGTTTGACAATATTTACCATGCACAACTCAAAATAAAATTCCTAATTGTCGAATTCGATAATATTCAATTTCAATAACATGATTTTGAAACCATGCATTACACAGAGCAATCTCAAATATGTACAAGAGTTAAGAATAGGACATACCCATTCACTGTTATTTACTTCTAAAGAATTCATCCTCTCTTCAACATTAACCAACTTCCGTTGCTGTAAAAATATCCAACATTAGAATAAATATTGAAATTAGCATTCCATATAATTCAGAAGGATGGGCGGGAGAGTTTGCGAGATGGTCAATTTCCTCCGTATATCTCACTACTTCTTTCTTATACTTGGATGTCCAGATCATTATCTGTTCTAAATACATAAAGGAGATGAGCTATATATCTCCAGTTCATTTAAATGTTATTTTGGGTACTACATTAGATTTTGAGCAGGGGTGAACCTATATTGAGCATCAAATCCAAAATGAATACTACATCTGATTTTGGGATAATCAAACACAAGCTCCATTCCACTAACTAAAAAATTCGTATACAAAATGAACCCCCAAAATGAAACTTAAATTCACTATTATCAATTCACTAAATTCGTACACAAAATTAAGTTTTAATTCACTATTATCAAACACAAACTCCAATTCACTAACTTCAATTAATTTCATTCATTTTGAATGACTTACAAAATCTTCTTTTGCAATCAACTTCTTCTTAATATCGTCATGTGCAGCCAACAAGTCCTCATACTTCTTTCCTAGGGTTGTGTCTGGCACAGGCTGATATGATTATAGCACAGCAAGCTGTTCAAAACATGAGCACAAGAACAATGTTACCAGACTTACAAATAAGTGACAAATAATTAAAAATTATTGAATTTGGGTAAACTCACAGGTGTAGCTGGAGGAAGTTGTAAGTCTATCTGCTCTATCAAAAGCGCATTGAACGCTTTTAGTGACTCGATCTCTCTGCACTATACACATTGGGGACAAAATAATTACGCCAAATACAAGAATGATTAATGGAAGACTATAAGTAATTAGGGGTTAGAGACACTCAATACTATTACCTTTGCATTAAACTCATTATATTTTTATTCAACTCAACAAATAAGCTTTGATTACAGTCTTCAAGGCCAGATTTGTACCTTAGCTCTGCCTCCAAACTTATATTTTTTTCCTCCAAATTTTTGTACTCCAATATCTACAAACATAAATTTAATAAGGAAAATCAGGATTTTGACAAAAACAAACAATGGATGCGATAATGACATCTGCCTAAGACTTTACATTTGCATCTAACTGCCTTGAAAGATCTGTAAACTCTAGTGCACATTATTCGTCAACTACACACTTTAGTTCAATCTCTGCCTTCATTTGCTCAATGGTTTCTTTAAGCAGATCACATTCACTTGTCTGAGGTTAAATTGACATAAAACATTTAGATTAGTTTATGTGTTTTGGTCAAAATTGACAATAATATTATGTAATAGTCGAGTTCGGCAATAATACATATATGACAGTTTTCAGAATAACTGTGAAAATTGTCGAAAAATTATCAAATTCGACAATTTACATTTGTTCACTTACACATACACTATAATAATTGTCAAACTCGACAATTACTTAGACTAATAACTATAGATAAAAACTAACATTATGTACAACTAAAGATATGTATAACTGGCCTTCTATTTGAGGGCCTCTCTTAGATTTAAATTGGCTTCAGACCCATTCTCTTTATCCTCCTTGAGCTTCTGAAGCTGGTCATTTAGGTTTATATTTGGAGACCGACTAGAGTGTTCATAATGTTACATAAATGGTAATTCATGTAAAAAAAATATTAGACACTAAAAAGTTTGAAGTGTAAATAATATAAGGGAAGTGAGATAAAAATAGTATTAACATGTACTAACCGAAGCATCATATTGTTCAGCAATATCTTCATATTGGTGCACGGGAATGTCACCACGCTCATTGACACTGGCAGGCAGCCTTTGATGAATTCCAGAATCATCTACAGCCAGGTCAACAGTAATTGGACAGATCGTAGTCTACGAGACAGAGGCAAACCACTCAAAGTATGCGTCTGTACATACTAGAGGTCCCTCGGGTACCCTCCACCCCATATCAGCTTTCTTCAAAATGAACTTCTTCCACTTTTGGCTAGAGAAGAGATCAACCCACTCATACTTAGGGCTGAATTTCCTCGCCACTTTTGCGTTCCATAGGTCGAAAACCTTTGTCAATAGTCGCTTTGTGGGGATACCTTATTCCCGATTGAACTGCCGCAAAACCCTATTTGGGTAGTAGGGATAAACATGATATGGACTTGCTAATATCCCATAGAAAAAATTGACCTCCTTGAATGCATGTGGGGAATCCCTTTTATCTCTGTATGGGTCCCATACAACCTACATGGAAAATAAATCAAATTTATTTTGCACCATTATCTCTGTATGTGTGGACCAGATAATCTTGAGATGGAATATTGCCAAAATCGATAATTTCCCATGTTCATTTCGACAATGTTGCATATTCACTTTCAAAGGAATTTGAATAATTGTCGAAATCGACAATATTA
This sequence comes from Kingdonia uniflora, assembly GCA_014058105.1. Classification (NCBI taxonomy): domain Eukaryota; kingdom Viridiplantae; phylum Streptophyta; class Magnoliopsida; order Ranunculales; family Circaeasteraceae; genus Kingdonia; species Kingdonia uniflora. The sequence continues at coordinate 1,730,829 of JACGCM010002030.1, read as the reverse complement.
GATGTACTTAATAAATAAACTTAATCAATATTGTCGATTTCGACAATGTTGTATATTCACTTTCAAAGGAAATTGAATAATTGTCGAATTCGACAATATTTGATTTACTTAGTAGATATACTTAATCAATTTTTTCGAATTCGACAATTTTGAAGCAGTGTAGAAGGGTAATGAACTTACATCCTCAAGTTTGTAGTTGTCCAATGCCTCCCTAAAATTGAGAAAAGTAGTACCGCCATATCTATCAGTAACAAATACGTCCCATTTCCAACAAGGATAATGCTCGTATGCATCGGAGTCCATCTCCTTGGGGATCCCACCAAGCTTTGGGAAATGTGCAAATATCCATGACTACATGTATATAGATAAAAAAAATAAAATTAGTAGAGGTTAAAGCCATATCTAAAAAACAGTTACATAAATGAGTTCAGAATCACCTCGAGTAGAGTGGTACAGTATGCGAATTGTCCCCCATCATCTCGAGATGCTGCTCCCAGATTGTAATACATGTAGGCCAGAACTGCTGATCCCCATGACCACTTCTTTGCCACCTTGTCCTTAGCAAACAGGACAAGGTAGCGTGCGCTGACGTCTGTTCCCTTTTTCGTTGGAAATAGGAAAGACCCAAGGACATACATCATATATGCACGAGTAACAGACCTCGCTGTTAGCCTTTAATCTTCTTGGCAGCTACAGCGGTACCGTCACTGAGAACCTTTTCTAACTTGTATGCATAGTAAAACTTAAGTTTCTTCAGTAATAATGAATTTCTAGTCTTCCCAGCTTTTAAAGATTTGAAAGCATTTAAATCTTGTAGAAGGTTGTTCTCAAAAACATCAAGAATCGTCGGGAATCCCCAGGTACCACCAATGACCGTGGCATCACCATCTGCAGGCAACCCAACTAATTGCTCCACATCATTCAGAGTTGGAGTCATCTCCCCCCATTTGAAGTGGAAAGTATTAGTTACCGAGGCCAACGCTTGACAAAAGCATAAATGAGGGCAGAGTTGTAATAATTATAGGATATGACCCCAATCTTATCCAAACCCTTCAACTTTACGAAATCTTAGAACACTTATGGTTCCTTTCTAAGGTCCCACGTAGACTGGTGATGATGAACACGAATGGGAAGCTTCTCTTGAATAATAATAGTGATTATGTCAACAAAATATAATTATAAATAATATAAATAACATAACATAATTAAAGAAAAGAATCCATTAAATAATATACCTGCCCTAGCGCGATCGATCTCGCTCTATGAAACCTGAAGTTCCTCAGTAGGCTTTTGTCACTAGGGCCTACGTCGTCATTGTTTGTATCCCCCTTACCTTCAGAATACCCCCAAAAGTAGGAATATTTTCATCAAAATCAGGGCAAACATTTGGGAGCGGTGGTTGAGCTCCCAAACCAGCTTGAGCAGACTCAGTCTCAAATTTTGAACCCTGGGGAATATTCAAACCTTCGGCAGACTCAATTGGAATATTCACACCTTCACAAACACCCTCATTTGCACTGTCAATAGTGTTTGGAGGAACGACTGTGCTTGGGTCAATAGTTTTTCTCTTTCCCTAGCCAACTCTTTTTTTCGTCTATTGCAAGCGGTCGGAGGCACTTTCTCATTCATTGTGTACCTGCACAGAATTTATTACCTAAAGGATTAGTAAAATTGCACTTGGTAATTGTCGAGTTCGACAATATTATATAAACATAAGTCCAATTGCATTTGGTAAATTGTCAAATTCGACAATACTCTATTTCAATAGCTACAAGTTATATGTAACTATTGTCGAATTCAACAATTTAGACTTATAAATAAGTATAATCAAAAAATGTTGTGAACCATGTGAATTCAATATTGTCGAATTCGACAATATTACGTAACCATAACAACATTTACACTGCTAAATTGTCGAATTTGACAATACTAAATGTGCCTTACTCAATCTCACTTCAATATTCCTTATTTTGACAATTCTTCAATGTACTTTAGGTTACCTATAACTTACACTTCAACTAAAGATAGGTATAACAACATTTACACTGCTAAATTGTCGAATTCGACAATACTAAATGTGCCTTACTCAATCTCACTTCAATAATCTTAATTTCGACAATTCTTCAATGTACTTTAGGTTACCTAGGTCAAATATTTACGAAATTGATAATCTTAGATGTTAATAACTCAAATTTAAAGTCTAATTTTAGTTATTTAGGTCAAATATTAACGATTTTGATAATATTTGACAGTTTCAATACCAAATTGCATAACACAAAGGGGTAGGCGAAGAATAGACAACAATTTGACATGATAATGAGATTTATCTTGAAGTTGTCGAATTCCAATATCAAACCGCTCCCAACCTCTGTTGCTCCAAAAGGAATGGATAATGTCTTCGAAGGGTTGAATTCAATGGGTACTTTCTCTTCGAACGACAGTCTCAGTCTCTAATGACGAGAGAGAGAAAAAAAAAGAAAAAGTGAGAGAGATACTCAAACTGTTCGCGAGAGTGTGAGTAACAGTGTGATATAGATGTGTTTGGAGTGAAATTTGGTTTGTTTGGAGAGAGAAGGAGAGTGGGATAGAAAGAGTGAGAGACATAATTTTAAATGTGAGTGACGGCTGGGTTTGAAAAGAGAGGGAAATGTGAGCAACGGGTAGAGAGAGTTGGGCAGGTAGGACCCCCTAATTTTCCACCTCATTTCCCTTATAAGAAATCACAAATTTTGAGAGCCACTCATCTCTATTAGATGAGTGGTTGTGGTTGAGTGAGACTTGAGTGTTTGAGACTTGAGTGTCTCTAAATCCTTCCCCATCAACTTATCCTCTATCCTTGCTACATCTTGAGCTAGAGTAGGTTTCTTCGCCGCGGTTCTTCCACGAGGCATCTTTGCTCTTGAAACTGACTACACTTAGATCTCACGTAACTCGGGTACAAATTTGATGAAAAATCAATTCTTTATTGACGCCATTAGGAATTTTACTGCAAAAATTACTGTAGCATTAACCGAAAATACTGTAGCAGCACGAAAAGTCCTGTAGCATTTTTCCTAAAAACTGTAGCAGCCCCCAAAATACTGTAGCAGTCGATAAAAAAATCCCACAAAACTGATTACGCGGAAGCCAATAATCAAGAATAATACCAGTTTTGTTAAACGAAATTAGGTTCGTGAGGAACCCTAATTTTATTAACTAAAACTCTTGTTCTGAATAACTGAATTAACTAATTATGAAACAAATAACCTAGACCTCCATTTTTTTATAACACAAAGGGGTTAGAATTTGGAACCCCAATTATAATTGAAATACAATTCATTTTAAACTGGGAAACTGCTAATAACCTAGGCTGGCTTCTCCAACAAGGCTTAAGCTAAATACTAAAATACAAAGCATTAAATAAACATAGATGGTACAGTGGGTAAACGATCCTACGATGGATGTGCCACATCATAATGCCTTAAGTTTTTAGTTTTAATTCAGAAACATACCTGTTTTGCTATAAGTTGACCACCTGATATATGTGGAAAAAATATATGCTGGAGAAATGATAGGAAAATGGAATGACTCTTTTCTGCAAGTTCCCAGAAATACTGAGCATAGGAAACTCAATGCAATCCTAGTTGTAGAATTGTAAGGTTTTGTTCCCGAAACAACTCCAATTCGGTTTTCCTGGAACAAGAGTTTGTACAAAATGATTGACAAAACAAATAGTGGAAAAAGAAAAAGATAGTTTGCCTCGAATCATGTAAGAAGGAAGTTTTAAGAAAATCTTCACAGAGAATATATTTGTTTTTGCTTATATAACTAAATAATCTAACGGGTGTGACGATATAAGCAATTAATGAATAAAATAAAATTATTTTATTATCATGCCTGATCAATAACCTCATCTTCCTCCTTTAAAAATAAATAAAATAGCCTTATCCTATAAAATTAATTTGGGATTAGGGGTGTATCCGTATAAGTCTTGAAGCTATATCTGATTCAGGTTGGTATAAAGAATATTGGAATGCGCCTATCTATCTTCACATTCTCCTCCTTTTCCTCGTCTTACTCTGTCTCTTCGCCTACCCTACCTACTCTCTTGTTCTCCTATTCCCCCTCTACCTATCTTGATAACTCCTCATACTAATCGCCACCACTGACAACTCACCTGACGTTCTCTCATTATTACACCACTAGTGTATCAAACATCACCAATATATGGAACTTAATGCTATTATTAACATAATGACTTGAATCCTTGCTAAACATCTTGTCATAATCATACAATTATGTTTTACATTTCACTGCCATTAAATATTTTCCTGCAAATGTGAGCTAAATTGAAACTAAAATTGTTTGCTCAAGAATGTGAATTGAAGTGAACTCTAAGAGCACAAACAAAATGAGTAAGAAACTAAAATTGGAGCAGAGAAAAAATGCTTACAGGTGACATTATCGGATTCGTCGACAATCATTCATATCCAGGGTTTCAGAAACAAGTTTGCTATCATCAACAAAGCGTTTGAGAAAAGATTCAACGCTTGGGTGCAATGTTCAAGTACAACTTAGAAGTTGGGGTTTATAAACCAAATTCCTTGGCAGATTTCAAGTAGATCATGCCACAAACCTGTTGGGTCAAACCAATAGTGCAAGTGTGACGACCTACCAAACGCCGGCCTAATCCACCCGAGCGTTTTGAGTTTTTTCCGAATGTATATGTTCTCTATATCCTAATATAGTTGTACGCCAAGTTTCATCGAGATCGGATTCAGTTAAGGGTGCGAAAAGGGCCAGTACGCTTTGTCTCATGTTTTAACGTTTCCTTTTGAAACTTAACTATTTACTTTGTAGCTATATTAAGGAGGAACCTTGGTCCAATCCTCCCAATGACTAAAAGAGCTTTAATTTTTTGTCAACAAGGAACCCAGCTCATGGACTCTCTACAAGGGATAGTTATGAGTTCTCTTAGGCCTAGGAAAGGCTAGGGAACTTTGCCACGCAATGCGGGCCAGTTTTCCAAAGAGGGCTTCATATGGCGCCGCTATGCCCCGTGGGCTATCCTAGACGCACCGCCCCTTAGAGGTGGCAAACGGGTCGGGTTTGGGTTACACGGGTCGGGTCAGAACGGGTTCGCGGGTCAGATAGGCAAACCCAAACCCGACCTGTTTAACTAAACGGGTCAGATAATCAAACCCAAACCCGACCTTGATTTAAACGGGTCAACCCGACCCGTCCTGTTTAACTAAACGGGTCGGGTTTGGGTCGGGTTTGGGTCACAGCAGTTTACAGCATTACAACAGTTTAACAGTTTTACAGAATTACAGAATTACAGCAGTTTAACAGTTTAACATCATTAATTTTATAGAAATACAGCATTACAGAATTACAGCATTACAAAATTAATTTTGCAGAATTACAGCAGTTTAACATCATTAATGTTAGGAGAGCATTACAGGCACTCAGCCAGCATTACAACAGTTTAACAGTTTAACATCATTGCAGAATCACCTAACATCATTAATTTTACAGAATCACCTAACATCATTTTACAGAATCAGTTTAACAGCAGCATTACTAAACCAACATCACAGCAACATTACTAAACCAACATCACAATTCACAGCAGTAGCAGCATTACAGAATCATTATTTTTCTAAACCAACATCATAGCAGCTTACATCATTACAGCATCACAGCAGCAGCAGAGGCATTACTAAACCAACATCACAGCAGCAATAGCAACATCACAGCAGCAGCAACAGAATCACCTAACATCACATCACAGCAGCAGCAACAACATCACAACAGCAGTAGCAGAATTACCTAAAATCATAGCATTACAAAACTACATAATCAACATCACAATTCACAGCAGCAGCAACATTACATAATCAGTTATGTTCCATTATTTTCACAGCAGCAACAACATTATAAAGACAACATTATAAAGACAGCATTATAAAGACAACATCACAATTCACAGCAGCAACATTATAAAGATGACATTCACAGCAGCAGCATTATAAGGATAACATTTATCAACATTTATCACAATAACATTCCCCACAACAACAGTATTACACAACATTTATGTTCCATTATTTTTCTAACATCTTTAGTTTCAAAACACAACAAACACATCAATAAAGAGTTCTAAAGAAAATAAAGAGTTCCAAAGGAGTTACCCAAACATCACATGGATTGTGGAGCTCCACTACCACTTGCAATGCTTTCCTCTTGACCTATGCAAGTAAAATAAAGAACATAAGTGCATAATCTTGTAAAATACCACACGCACAAAAAAAAAACTTGATAAAGACAACTTAATTAACTTATAAGCGTAAATTACTTACGGTCAATGTTTAGCAAAACCATATCCTCGACTAAATCTTCAAGTGTCGAATCCTCCATAAAAGATGAATCGCCTAAGATATTAAAAAAACACTTGTAAATTATTTATATACAAATGATTCAAATTAATTATCCAAAAAACAATTTTAAATATATTACCTTTTGAATATAACCAATCTCGAGTACAAATCAAAGCCTCGACATTATCCGGCTTTAGGGTACTACGGAAAGGATCAAGCACTCTACCACCAATGGAAAATGCCGACTCCGAGGCAACCGTAGATATGGGAATTGAAAGAATATCACGAGCCATCAAGGAGAGCTCCGGATATCGGACTTGGTTCTCCTTCCAAAAGCTAAGAATGTCTAGATCAAAAATCCTCTTTAACTTGGGCTCCTCCAAATACAATTGCAATTGAGATTTGCTAGGAAAAGTATCCATCGCCTCATCATCAAAAGCATCAAAGGCCTAATAATCAATAAGAGAGTAAGACCTAAGAACTACAATTAAGCTAAACAAATATGAAATTTTTTTTTTAATAATTAATATACCTTCAAGGCATCCATTCCCCTCCTACAACTTGAATTGCCAATGCAAGAACTTGCTCCTCCCGAACGACCCGAACTAGAAACTCCGACATTTGCATATGTTGAGTAATAGGTCTCAAAAAGAGCAAACAATTTATCCCAAACTTGTGTCATCTCAAAAGAATCAACTCCATAGATTTGCCGGTAGCAATACTCAATAAATTGGAGTCTATAGCCAGGATCCAAGACCACGGCAAAAACAAATATGAGGTTGTGCTTTGACCAATATTTCTCAAATTTTACCTTCATTTGTGAAGCCATTATCTTTAGATAAGTATCTGATCCCTCAATTGCTTTAGATAAAGCATGTTGCACCATAAAGACTTGTGGATAGTATAAGTTGGAGGTAGTATACTTTGTCCCAGAAAACACACAAGTTACTTCATAGAAAATACTCAGAAACTCGCAAAAATTTTCTACCTTAACACATTCTTCATCCAAGGGGCAATTCTTGTAGTTTAAATCAAGCATTTGGAGATGGCTAAATGCTCGGTGATAGTGTAATGCACTATCAAGCATAAGAAATGTTGAATTCCACCTAGTTGGAGCATCTTGTCTCAGCCCCTTACTAGCAGGAATAGCTAAATTCCTCACACATTCCTTAAATGTTTGTTTCCTCCCTTGAGAACCCGTAAAGTACCTCACACTCTCCCTTATCTTCTCTACAGCTTCATCCATCTCCTTCAAACCATCTTGTACTATCAAGTTTATAATGTGAGCACAACATCTAACATGAAAAAAATCTCCATCAGAAAAAAGAGCACTCCTCAAATTCAATTGGATCTTAAGTAGCCCAACGAAAGAATCATTTAAGGATGCATTATCCAAGGTAATTGAAAATAACTTCTTTTCAATCCCCCACTCAGACAAAAGAGTATAAATCTTCTCGCAAATCGAAGCCCCATTGTGTGGAGAAGGCATATAAGAGTAATTGAGCACTTTCTTCTCCAACTTCCACTCTTTATTAACAAAGTGGGCTGTCAAAGAGATATAACCATCTCTTGTGACCAAGCTCCACTCATTTAACCAAGGCTCTTGGACGTCGCCTTTGGAAATATATACAACCCATTGAAGAGTGGCCCATGAGTCATTGTAACCTATAGGGAGAGGGTGCTCGGGCACAAGTCTATATTCGACCGAGACGACTACAATATTAGCCTGGGACGCTAATGCATTGACATAGTTGTGGTAAAGTGACGAAAAGGTGCTTTCTATGCAAAACCCTCCTCCGTGGTAGTAAACTAATAGGGGTAGTTTACCTTGTGGGTTGTCTGGGACATAGAGTCGCGTAGACACACTGGTTTCAGGTACTATAGCGACATCTTTTGATGAAACTTTGGTACTTATAAGTTATATCAAGTGTTGGGGGGGCGATTTCGAACACCAGGAACCCCTCGACACGCCCGTATTTATATGTTCGAAAGAACGGTAGGACCTCGACGACTACTTCGTCCTTGATCGGATCCATTAAGGGAGGAGGAGGGGTTGAATGATAAGTCCTATGGGGACAATCTAAATGTGGATGTAATGGGGTTGGGTTGTGTATTAGTGCATTTGTTATCTAGTGGGTTTGGGATATATTGATGCTAACGTTTCGCCAAAATAGTCCATGCATCTTGCAAATGCAAACAGGGGTATAGGTTCATGGTTGTTGAATGCTGAGTGAGTCCCACTTGATGTCACCAAAGTCTGCAAGTCTTAGGTGGCATTTGTTTTTTGGACTGACTCCACTCAGTCGTCTGACTCTGAGTGGAGTCAGTGATTTGGTAAGTTAGAAGCGTTTGTTTTTCTCTCACTCAGTGGCAAAGTGGAGTCAGAGTAAGTGATTTGGGTCACTCAGATCAGCCCCAATAAGTCAGCTTACTGCTGAGTCTGACTCTAACTCTATTTTGTCTACCCAAATTACCCTTACAAAAATAAAAAAATTACCAAAAAAAACTCACTTCTCCTCTAAACGAAATAACAGCTCCTCCCCAAACGAAAACCCACCAATCTCCCAACTGCTCTCCTCGATCCCAATAAGCTCAAAGAAGCTCAAATATCTCGTTGATTTGAAGGTAAATCGCTCTCATTTAGCAAATTTATCACCATTTTTATGAATGATTCGACCTAAACTAGTTTGATTACGTCTGTGATTTTGATTTTGTGAGATTTTTTTAGGGTTTTAGTGTTGTTTATAGGGTTTTAGGGTTTGCTTTAGAAATAAAATTTAGAAGTTCAACTCTCTCTCTCTCTAATTTCTCACTTTGATTATCTATTTCAACAATGGCTTCAAGTGCTTCAAGGTTTATTAAATGTGTAACAGTTGGAGATGAAGCTGTGGGGAAGACTTGTATGCTAATCTGCTACACTAGCAACAAATTTCCCACTGTAAGTCCTCTTCATATCTCACGCAATCCCATCTAGGTTTTGCATATTTTAAGCTCCCATTAACTTTTTCTACATTTCTTTGTGCTTTTGCTTCTGGGTTTTGCAGCTTTTGTGCTTTTATTAGCTTTTCATGGGTTTTGATTTTTGGGGTTTGAGTATATTAAGTGTTTGTGGTGTTTTTAACCCTTTTGAGCTTTGGGGTTTTGTGATTTTTGGTTTTAGTGTTAATTGATACTGGTTTTGTTGACTGCATTTGTTAGGATTATATACCAACTGTGTTCGACAATTTATGAGTTCTGAATTGTAAGTGTTTGAGGTCAGTGGATACCTGAGCTTCAGCACTTTGCCCCTGGAGTCCCAATCGTGCTTGCTGACACTAAATTAGGTAAGATAGGAAGTGTGTGTTTACTTAATGCCTTAATGCTTCTTCGTTTCGTTATGAGCTTTTTATTTTAACTGTGTTTGTGTTATGCTATCCTCTTTCAAAATATGTTGCTACCCTTTATCAAACCTGATAATAACCCATCATATCATCATGCGTTTTGAGTATATGTCCCCCATTTTACGGCATGGTGACTGAGTAGCCATTCACATGTAGATACTTGGGATTACTATTGGCTTTTTCAATATTTTATTTGTCAGTATAATTAGTTATTATGGTTGTCCAAAACAAAGAATCTACCTATTATACTGCTAGAACAACTACACATTATATAAGAAGGAATCTACATATAAATGCTTCATTTCCTTCATCTTATGTCCATTTATTTTGCTGCCTTTGCACCACTGTTATGCCCATCTATTTTGCTGCTATGTCCATCTGTTTGTGTATGGCTCAGTGGATAACATAAAGTGCATCTTCTATGTCCATTTGTTTGTCCATCTGCTATGTCCATTGCTATGTCAATCTGTTTGTCCACTGCTATGTCCATTGTTATGTCAATCTATTTTTCCTCTCTGATTTTGAGTGATGTATGTTCCTAATATTATGCATTTTCATCCCAAACAGCTATACTGCGGCAAGCTAGACATAAGCTCATACAAGAATTCAGAACGCCGTGCTCTTTTGGTGGAGTCTGGAAGGTAAGTCCTCACATGCATGCCTCTCTCTATTCTATGCTAGATCATGTTGGACTATAATTTGGGTATCCATGGCGTATACTAGTTCTATCTCTGGCAAACTTGCTAGGCAAATCACAAGCTCTATATGGAGTCTGTTGTCACGTATGTAGCCAAATGCTAGTGTGAAGGAAGGGTGATTTCTCCATAGTATCATGACCTCCAAACTGAACACTCTAGATGAATCTCTCATTTGGATGCATCATGGTGAGTTTGCATATAGTTTCTTATAGTGCCATAATGAGGTGTTTGTTCGCTGAGGAAGCAATATGTTGTTTCCAAGAAAGCATATAGCCTACAAATATGAGCCTAAATAGTTTCAAAGTCTGGATGGTGCACTGAAATGCTTCTTTTGGCTTGATGCATTTTATGAACAGCCTTGTATAGGTTTTTCTTTATATCTTTTCTCTCCATTTTTTGAACAGTTTGGACCAGGTTTTGAGTCCGAGTAAGGTTTGCCAGTGGGATAGACACCAGATTTTGTTTAGGTCCTGGAACCAATACTCTAGCTGAACTGCATGGCATCCTACATGGGTTGAGATTCTGCAAGCAACACCATTGCGCTCAGATTGTTGTGGAGACTGATTCAAAAGTCATTGCAAACTGTTAACTATTATCTGTATCCATTAAGATCTTACATTACCTGAGATTGTTGTGCATCCATTAAGATCTTACATTACCTGAGATTACTGAAGCTGTTATCTGTATCCATTAAGCTCTTATGTCCACGTTTCACTTGCATTTGCATGACTCCTATTATGATAGATATCTATAAAGTAAATCTTCGTGTTATTAATGAGTTATTACTTGTTTGTTGTTATTGATGTATCATTGTTTTGATTGCAGGGTTGTTTGTCTGAAGGCCTTTAGATAAATTGCAGGGGTGATCTGTATTGGATCACTAATCAATTTCTCGCATACCCCAAGGTATTCTCTGATTCTATCCTCCTTGAACTACCTTTATTCTTGTTGTTGTTGATAGTTATTGTTTTTGAAAGATGGGTTGATGTTATTGTTGAAACTAGATATAAGAATGTTGTTGTTGATAGATAACTAATGATAGAAGAAATAGTATTTGTGTATTTTCTCTTTTTGATGCAATTATAAAATTAGTGGGTATTTAAGTCTGAGTCTATTAGGATTACCAATATTGGATTGGATGCTCTCTTCTATTATTTGATACTATATTTTTCATTATATATTCTTAGGGACAATGAATCAGGTTCAATGGTCATTATGTATTCTTGTTATTATTATTTTGTACAACGAGATAGTCAAACATAATAGGAGGGTCCGCCAAAGACTATGTACTTCTGTTCGCACTGACAAGGCATATGTCTAGGAACTCTTAGAAGGTCCTAGTACTGTAATGTATAATATGATGAGGATGGAGCCAGACTCTTTCAGATCTCTAGTTGCCCACTTCAAAGATACTGGGTTGTTGAGGGATAGTAAGCATATAGATGTCGATGATAAGCTTGCAATATTCTTACACATCATTGCACACAACATGCGAAATAGAGCTATAAACACTTATTTCAACATTCTGCTGCTACGACCAGTAAAGTCTTCCATGAATGTCTTGATGCAATGATGAAATTTTTGAAAGAGATGATAGTTCCCACTAACTTTGATGAACCACCAAGGCCAATTAGACATCATAAAAAACTTAGGGAAGGGGTTTTCAGAGGAGCTGTAGGAGCACTAGATGGTACACTAATTCCTACATGTATTCCAGTAAAGGATCAGACATCTTACAAAGGAAGAAGTGGAGGGATTTTCTTTCAAAATGTGATGGCCATATGCGATTTTGACATGTATTTCACGTATGTTGTTGCTGGTTGGGAAGGAGTTGCCCATGAATCTAAGGTTTTGACAGAGACACTGAATAAGCCAGCCCACAACTTTCCCATGCCTCCAACTTGTGGTAATGTTCATTCTCTTTTTGCTGATACTTATCACTCTTTGTATGTCTCCTCATGTTAACTTTCTTTGTTTAAGAGCAATAGTATCTATGCGATGCTGCCTATGCACAAATAAGAGGTTTCATGACCCCTTACAGAGGTGTTAGGTACTGGCTGAGTGATTATAGGCATGGACAAAGGCCTATGAACCCCCAAGAGTTATTTAACCATGCACACGCTAAACTAAGAAATGTAATTGAGAGAAGCTTTGGTGTACTGAAGGCAAGGTTTCTTATTCTCAGATCAATGTCTTCTTATGACTTTCCTACACATAGAAACATTGTTGTTGCATGCATAACAATTCACAATTATCTAAGAAGGATTTCTTTGAATGATGAACTCTTTAAGCAGTTTGAGAGTGATAATGCCGGTGTTGAGGGAAATAAAGGAGTGCATGTTGCGGAGTTTCCACCTAATGCTATCTTATTTGGGCAAGTTGAGCATGCAGCAGCTATAACTCAAAGAAATATGCTTGCAACATAATTAACACTAAGTAATGTTAATGCCGCTATTGTAGAGTGATTTAGTATATTGGAAACAATAACTCTTTAACAATGGTTTTGCAATATGTTGTTTATGCTGGGACAACATCTATTTATAATTTGCATTTCTTTTTCTGGTATGTGGTGTTATTGGTGGAAAATAACTTGCAGTTCAATGGCGATAAATGTTATTTAATATAGGGAGCATTTAAGACTATTTTATTTATAAAACGGTGTTTGATTACATTTGTTGTTGATAAATGTTTCTGATCCCATTAGCAATAATGTTAGAAATCTTAGCCCATTAGCAGTAATGCTAGAAATCTTAGCCCATTAGCATAATGTTAGAAATCTTAGCATTCATCTGAGCCCATTTTCTATCTCCCAGATGTTTCTCCCTTTTATCAAGTTTGCCTCCTCCCATTTGATCCAGAAATTGTCATCTTTCAAGGCTATTTTGTAGGAATGTCTATACTTGAAAGGACAAATGGGATAAGTTGGCATCTACCTGTAGAAGAAAGAACTTTATGCTGCCAACTACTTATTCTTCTTATCATAGTATTCCACAAGGCTCTGATAGTCTCTTGCCTTCAAAGTAGAATTGAAAAAGGGGTAACCCAAAGTATTTAAAATGGATTGTACCCTTTTCCATACTTAAAGTAGTGAGAATGTCTATTAAAGAGCTGGTGATATCTCTGGTTTATGCTTCAAACAGCCCAAAAGATGTATTTTGTGGGATCTTCTTTCACAATTAGCTATAAATATTCAAATCTCTTGGATGATCACTGGGGATTTCAACTCAATGGCCTTTGTTGAATAGAAGAAAGGTGGTGATATGTTGCTTAAAAATGAGATGGTTCCTCTTCGAAATTGTATGAATATGCTGAATCTTAGTGATCTCAAATGGAATGGGCAACAATATTCTTGGGCAAACAATCAAAAACCAGCTTCACAAAGTTGGATAGAACATTGATAAATGATCTTTGGTTAGATTCTTTCCCCCTATCTAAAGTTAATTTTCCGAACTATCAGACCATGCTCCCATATGCATTACAATTACGGAAAGTCTTAAAAGAAGATCGGCCCCTTTCAGATTTACCAATGCTTGGTCCTTACATCCAAATTTTCAAGAGTTTGTGAAAGAAGTATGGAGCCAAAAGATCCAGGGTACTCCTATGTTTGTGGTGGTTCAAAAATTGAAGATGCTTTGAATTGCCCTTAATCCTGGAGGAAGAATGTTTATGGTGAAACAAAAGTTAGAATTGAAGAAACAAGAAACAAGTTACATGATATTCAAAACATAAGAATGGACATTCTCAATGGACATGCATTGCATCACATAAAAATATCAAATACAGTAGATCAATCATTAGAAAGTCTGAACTCCAAAGGGTTGCCTTCCAATCCTTGTTAGCAATGCTCAATATTATTAGGTGATATATAGGCTTATTGAAGCTATGCACTGTTATTGAAGCTATCCATTTATAGTGCTATCTGTTGAAGTTATGCACTGCTTATTGAAGCTAACTGTTATTGAAGCTATCCATCCATTTACAGTCTTCTAGTTAACTGTTATTGAAGCTAACTGTTATTGAAGCTATCTATCCATTTACAGTCCTTTAGTTAATTGTTATTGAAACTAACTGTTATTGAAGCTAACTGTTATCTGCTTATGCTTATGCTTATGTTGTACAATACCACCAACTGTTATCTGCAATATGTTATGTTTAACTAATTTGTCTATTTGTTTGAAATGTCTAGTTATGTCGATACCACCAACGATACCACAACCAATACCACCAAAGAAAGGTGGCTTTTTCCAACAACATTCACATTTCAGACTTAAGTTTATCATGAAATGTCAAGTACAGATAGACTTGCATAAAGTGTCTGGAACATCTCTAAATGTTCTATCTTGGAAGACGGTGAAAGATGAGCTAAACAACATGCAAAATTGTCATGTTTTGCAACATTGGGAGCTGAAGAACCAATGGGATTACTTGAAGAGGCAATGGAAAATCTGGAGAGGGTTGATAAACCGGACTGGCCATGGATATGATCCTGTATCAGGCATCTTTGATTGGCCTGAAGAAGTTCGAGCAAATATCATATCGGTAAGTTAATGTGAATAATGGCATTACAATTTGATTATATAACAATAAATACTTATGTTTAAACATCTATTTACATATTTGTTTGCAGGTGAATTATGAGGCGAAGAAGTATAAGACCGCTCTTCTTCAGCATAGAGATTTGCTGGAGAAACTATTTTATGGTCTATCTGCTACTGGGGACTTTGCATGGTCTTCAGGTATAACAAGTGTACCATCCTCCACCCAGCAGTCAGAGTACATTCCTCTACCTGATGATATGAACGTTGACGATACAAAAGTTCCCCTCGCTGGAGTTGATTATCTTTGGGATGGTGAAGCCATTCCTTCTTATGATGCCCCTATCAGTCCAGTAAGGGAGCCTACTCATGGTAGTACTTCTCGTTCTCGTACCCCTGCGTCTCAATCAAACCGGAGAAGATCAGCTGCTGCAGTTCAGCCATTGGATCAACAGAGTTGGTCAAATCTCTAATATCTGCATTCACTGCCCAATGAGCTAGTCATACTTCTGGTAGCAATGGCGACACCATTGACGCAGTTGTACAAGTATTGCAGGAAATGGTCAGTTCATATGAGGTAGATAATAAATTATTTTTTAAGAGTTTGAAGTTCTTGGGAGGATCCAATGAGCACACTTACAGGTTGATGTTTCTCTGGCTTCGTCCTGAGTTGGTTTCCTTGAAGCCCTTATGTCTTTATTGGAATTATTTGTTTGCGTATTTATAAGAACTCTTAAGATTATGATATTTGGCTTATTTGTATTAACTTCAAACCAATGTCAAAATTATTTGATTTTAAGTATTTATGTATTTGTGTTTGCTATATATACAGGTCATTTTCTATGTATTTATGTTTGCTATATATACAGGTTCTTTTCTATATGTTTGTTATGTATATGTGGTGTTGACGTTGCGCTGAAGAAGGGGTTTCTATGTATTTATGTTTGCTATATATACAGGTTCTTTCCTATGTGTTATGTATATGTAGTGTTGATGTTGCGCTGACGAAAGGGTTTCTATGTATTTATATTTACTATATATACAGGTTGTATCCTATGTGTTTATTTTGTATATGTGGTGTTGATGTTGCGTTGACGAAGGGGTGGTGATGGTGGTGGTTCCTTATAAACTAATAAGGGTATTTTGGTATTTTGTCTATTTTAACACTCATTCAGACTCAGACTCAGACTTAGACAAAAAACCAAATACTCCAAGGCATCCACTCAGCTAGTGAGCACTTCTAAGTGGACTCAGACTCAGACTCAGACTCAGACACTTACTCAGACTCAGACTCAGATTCAGACTCACTCAGACTCAGAAGCTAAAAAACAAACGGCCCCTTAGAGCATCTCCTAAAGTACCTGATTGACTTGGATGAATAAAAGCCAAATCCAAGTCAGTCAGACTCTATTTCTTCCAACAGTACCTGACTTGGATTTCTATTAGGAGCATAACATTTAGGTGCATGTTCTAATTTTAAGCAGGCGCCTAAGACTTAGGCGCCCAATTTATTTTTAAAATAAAATTAGGCGCCCAAGACTTAGGTGCCTGATTGTCTGAAAGCTTAATACGAATCTATCTTCTCTCTTTTAACATTTTAGCCAAATCTTTGTTTGTCAAAAGGGGAATTCTCACATTTGAACCAAGTCAAAAGGGGAATTCTCACATCTGAAAGCTTAATACTATCCCAGGTATCTTTCTCTCTCTTTATCTCTCTCTATCTCCCATTTAGGTAAATATTGAGATTTAGGGTCAGAAGGGAATTTATTGAAATTTGTTAGATAAGTTGAATTTGTTGGATAAGTGAAATTTGTTGGAATTTGCCCTAAATTTGTTGAACAACTCTTTAACCCATCACCGGTTAAACAACTCTTGAATTTGTTGAACTTAATTTGAGGATTCTTGGCTTCTATATAATCACACTTGTTTGATTCATTTGTTGTTTCTTCTACTTGGATTATAGTGTTGTTGCTTCATTTGTTCGTTTATGAAACTTTTAACTTCGCTTGGAAGATTATAGTGTTGTTGCTTCATTTAAATTAGTTTGTTTCTACATTATAAAAATTTTGGAATTTTTAGAAGATTCAATACACCAGAAATCCAGTTTTTAACTTCGCTTTGTTTAATGTGGTCATTCAGTCCTAGGTAGGAATCTTTTTTGTCACAGTACTTATGGCTATCATGAGCAAAGCTTATCCTTGTATGTCTGCTGTTATATGGTTCTTCCGTATAGTCCAAGTTAATGTAATATAGCAGCTTCTTACTCCTACAAGTATACCCCTTGTTTACCTTGCAAGTGAAGCTTTTAATTAATTGGTGGTCATTTGGGTGTCCTTTTCAATATTGTTAGCCATCATCCACCTCAAGGAATCTTTTTGGAGTATTTGATTCATTCTTAAATTGTCTTGCATTTCTAGTCTATAAACATCCAAGATTCCTTACAATTGTCAAGTTTTTACTTAGTTTATATAAATTGGTTTTGTGGTGGTTATTATATAAATTGGTATTTAACTTTCATGCAGGATTTGACGATATCGTCAGCGGAGGAAGAATACAATGGAATCGACAATGAGGAGGAATTCGAGCGTGATGAAGGCGAAGGGACCATTTCCCAAATGTGATTTTTATCGGGTAAGAAGCGGTAAATCGTTTACGAAGAAATCAATGTCTCCACCGAACCTCCTCCACCTCTCCCACAAAATTATGAACCACGTGACTTTCGGCAACTCACACAATTGGATGGGAATGGTCATTTGTCCACATCAGTTGCTACTACATCGATAAGTTGAAATAACACAAATTAGTAAATTATTAATTTTATACTTATTTCAAAGTATTTACTTTCGGTAGAATTTAGTTTAGATGTTCTTATATGTGTTTATTAATTTTGTTACAGGCTCGGGTGGGATTTAAATGTCGATCCATTTTAGTCAACCTCCGTGAAGTGCACTTAATTCTTATTTAGGTACCTCACTTGAAGCATAAATTAAAGGCTACTAATTTGATGAGTTTGTTTGATTATAAAATTGGGAACTCTAATTGCCAAGTAATAGTGTTGATGGTTGAGCGTTGGTGGGCAACCACTCACACATTTTACCTACTTTGTGGAGAGCTAGGGATCACTTCTAGAGATTTTACGGTGCACACTGGGATAGGTATCGAGATAGGAGAGCTGATGGAATTGGATGAGTCATGCACAAAATATGGTAACACCTTAAGAATTTGTCCCGATATGGAGTTTAATGATTATGAAAAATGATGCATTAGTTTTGCTCACCTCTAGAATTACCTTGACCATACCAGAGTAAATATCAATGATTTGGCTAATACTAATACAATCATTAGGGCATTTATGCTATTGTACTTTGGAGGTATCTTATTTAGGAACTCGAAGAGTTGGGCTCAACTAGAATTATTGGGTCCAATTTCTCTCATAGATAATAAGGGACCTGCGATCGACTTTGGCTCTACTATATTAGGACATCTCTACTACTGTCTTGACCAAGCATCGATACAGGATGTGAAATACATCGGCGGCCTTTTCCAATTGATCGAGGTATAATATTTTTAATTAATAGTTCTAATTATTTATTTTTTGTTTATTCAAGTTAATTTAAAATTAATATTTTTTTTATCTTCTGCAGTATTAGTGTTACGATTATTGTCAGATAGGCTATCATATCTTGATAGAAAATAGGTTGGATGATTTTTGGCCAAGGATATCAGCCTGGCACATTAAAAGACGAAAACTTACAGGAAATAAGGCAAAACATCATCTAGCACTGATGATGCAACAACTGGATTTGCGTACAATGAATAACATGCAATGAGACCCCTTTAGATATATGAAGGATGCACTAAAGAGGGAGGTAATTATCGCCGGTAATATCAGTCATAAAAAAGTACTCCTGCAAAGCCCATTTGATGGATATGAGTGGTATCTTGGGGACCGTTGTTGGGCTCAACTAGAGCATCGAGCAGTGCCTTACGACCCTCCAGAGAAACTTCATTGCTTCCCGAGTCTCGATGTGATTTGTTCCCTCCTAGCAGCAGGTTGGATCGATGCACAACATTATATTATGTGTCACCATATCGACTATGATGCCTACTAAAGGCATGTTTCACATGGTGCACTTATGTTGGACATTGCAAGGTGCGGTTACATTGACATCCCAGGCCTTGGCTCTTTCACAGCCAGAGTTACCTTTCAACATGTTGAGTTTTCCACTGGAGATTTTTCTACTCAGGAGACACAAATCCTTCCCCTACAGCTTGGTGATTACCCTGGATGGATTATGGAGTTTGGATCACCACATGGGACCACGTGGCATACCATTTCCTCTATTGTTATGACCTCTACTGTAGACGTGCCAGTAGGACATGATTTTTTTACTATGACTGAGGGTATGCGGAAGCTTATACTTGATACGACATTAGATTTAGAGGCTCGACACCTTCATGACGAGAGTCGGATTACACATTTGACGACAAACTTGAGATGTGCAGAGGGTCGTCTTTCCTAATTGAATGACTACTTAGATGGAGAAGTAAGTTGTTTAAACATCTTATGATACATTTTTCGTTTAATTGATATTTGTAGTTTTAATTAATTTTGATATTCAAATTTTGTATGTTTCAGGGGATTGTAGTCGATTGGGAAGATGACGAAGGTGAAGCGGGAACTTCTCAAGTAGGGACTTCACGGGGGAGGGGTTCATGGAGGAGGCATTCGCGGGGAAGGACATCTGAAGGTGGGGCCGCTCCTCCCCGATGATCAAGACGTACGTGGGGATCTTTTAAGTAAATGATATTAGCTGTTTCATGTTAAGTCTAAATCAATGAGAGAACATATTTTAAGTTGTTTCATGTTTTGATTCCCACTTTAGTGAATGACATTGGCTTTTATGTAGTTGTTTGTGATTCTCACTTTTGAGTGGTATAATGGTTTAATATTTTCATTATCTAAGCTTTTGATTCTCACTTTTGATGTTTGGTATAATGGTTTTGATTCTCACTTTTCATTGCATAAGGTTTGGTATAATTTTTTTGATTCAAACTTTTAATTACCTATGGTTTGGTATTTTTTCAAGTATTTGAGTACGCTCACAAATGTGATGCTTTCTAACGTTACAGTCCGAAGATACGAGCCCCAGCGCTCGAACTATACCCAAGCCAAGTCAGCTGGCCGTTCAGACGATGTGCTCTCGATCTCGCAGGGGAATTTCCTATAGCGCCTGGAAAATGAAAGCATTTGTTGGTCGCTATGGACTACTTCACTAAATGGGTAGAGGCAGTTTCATTGTGCCGAACACAAGAAGAAGAAGTCATCAGATTCATCTGAGAACACATTATTATTTGGTTTAGCAGACCACATCTTATCTGAATTGATAATGGACCACAGTTCGTTGGCTCCAAAGTCGTCGTATTCCTCAATAAGCACAATATCATTTATTCCCCATCAAACCCTTACTATCCTCAAGGAAACAGACAAGCTGAAATTACTAATAGAACGATTGTGGACGGACTCAAGAAGCGCTTAGATAAAAAATTGGAATTGGGTGAATGAGTTACCATACGTACTTTGGGCATATCGAACAACTCCATGAACAACAACGGGATGTACTCCATTCTTAATGGTCTACGAGATGGAAGCCATAATACCCACTCAGTATCATCAGGCAATACACGATCACGAGATGATAGATGAAGAAAATGAATTTCAGATCGCATGCAACCTGAATATGATCGAAGAAACACGCGGTAAAGCCATTGTCAATCTGGGAAGATATCAGCTTGCTTTATCATAATCTTATAACAAGCGTGCTCGATATCGAGAATTCAAAGTCAAGGATCTCATTCTCAGAGAAATCCACCAACATCACAAAGTACCTAATACGGGAAAGTTAGCAGACAATTGGGAAGGTCCCTTCATCATAACTGGCACGAACGGTTTGGGGTCTTACGATCTAAGTACACATGATGGAGTACCTATACCTAATCCATGGAATACCCGCTGACTGAAGCTGTATCAAGATTAAACATGCTGTAACTTCTGATTTCACTCAATAAAGTAAATTTTCATCATCATGCTACAAATCTATTCAAACATTGTACTTATCTTCATATGGTTCGCTCAAATCGTTCTACTACGGAGAATTACTACAATAATATCTACTTCATTGCCTTTCAAATATATACGCTATCCGAGGATTGCTTATTGAGTCAATCAATTCGATCTGACAGAGACGCCATTCAGCTATGCAATATTCAATACATGTCCCATCACAGTCGCTCAGCTCGACCTATAACCGGGATCTACTTCATAGCTCTTCAAATATACACGCTCTCCGAGAATTGCTTATTTAGTCAATCAATTCAATCTGGCAGAGACGCCATTCAGCTATGCACAATTTGATACATGTCTCATCACGGTTGCTCAGCTCGGCCTATATCCGGGATTTACTTCATAGCTCTTCAAATATACACTCTCTCCGAGGGTCGCTTATTGAGTCAAACAATTAGATCAGGCATAGATACCATTCAGCTATGTACTATTCAATACATGTCCCCTCACGGTCGCTCAGCTCGACCTAAACTCGGGATCTACTTCATAGCTCTGCAAAAATACACGCTCTCCGAGGATCGCTTATTGAGTCAATCAATTCGATCTAGCAGAGATGCCATTCAGCTATGCAATATTCAATACATGTCCCCTCACGGTCGCTCAGCTCGACCTATAACCTGGATCTACTTCATAGCTCTTCAAATATATACGCTCTCCGAGGATTGCTTATTGAGTCAATCAATTCGATCTAGCAGAGATGCCATTCAGCTATGCAATATTCAATACATGTCCCCTCACGGTCGCTCAGCTAGACCTATTACTGGGATCTACATACGCGCTGCCTTTAGAGTCGCTTGCTGAGATAATCAATTCGACCTGGCAGTGATGCGCCCCTTCACATATCTCTCTACGGTCTTTATTGATTTGTTCAGATTGACCTATACACGTTACAATACAGCACCACTACATCTCAATATGGTCGTTCGTTGGATCACCAAATTTGATTATACATAGAGATAACAACAAACTTTTTTATTTACTCAATATTTGACATTTTTCTTCAGCAAAGACATATTTACACTCTGTCTCATTATAATATAAACAATGAACCTATTGTTCACGCTTTGGGCATACAACATTCAAACTCTCCCCAGGTTTCGATGAAAGTAAGACAGGGAAAGGAATAGACGCATCAACTACAGTAGAAGGTGCATTCAGCAATTCTACAACTATCAGCATCAAATTATCTATATAAGATAACCGTACTAGCTGCAAGTCATATTCCGTAACGTATTCAGTTGTAACAGCCAAGATCGACTCACGCTCTGTTCAAAATTTCTCTACATCAGCATGCAACATAGCCATAACACGGTACGTAACATTTTCCGCAGTCAACAACGTACCTTCATAAAATTCGGTTTTCACCTTGTTTAGTTCATCGTCAAGATATTTACAACGAGCTTCCAGAGATTTTTTCTCTTACAGCAACGAGCCTCTATATTGCTTCGTTATCTGCACACTGCGCTCCATCTCCTGCTTCAGACGGTGCAACTTCTTATCTACCTCCCTCGAATAATTGATCTCGGCTTCAGCTGCGTCCATCATCCTCTGCGACTCTTTATATTTTGCATGAAGTTCTTCAAAAACTTTATTACCTTGAATACACTCCTGTACCAAAGCTTGTTTATCCCGGTCAAGATCGGCGATCCACGAATTACACTTATTGATGACCTCATTAAGCTCTCGATCTCTCTTGGAACATGACTCCTCATGATTTTTGGCACGGTCATTTTTTTCTGACCTGAATCTCGTGCCTCACGCAAATCCCAGTTCAGCTTTTTCAGGCGCTCGCGCATATAACGGATTTCAGAACCTTGTTTCTTTAAGAGATCAATATTATTTTCTATCACCGACTGATGATACAACAGATCATTCTTCTACTTTTCAATCGTACTTAACAGATCCTGTACCTGTTGATTCGCAGCCATGGTCTCCAACTTTTTCTTCTTCAGAGATTCTTTCCACAGTTCAGATTCATTATTACCAGTCAATATCTCTACATCCTTACATGACAACTTTACAATCACAGCATTTAGCCAACTCTGCAGCTCCAACATCTCAGATTCCAACTTTGAATTCAACAAAGTCGTTCTTTCAATAGCCAACGAACATTGCTGCAACTTGGCAGACAATTTTTTATTTGACGCGGATAAGGCAGCCAATTTGTCCTCTTCTTTATCTTCAACCTAGAAGAACAAATCACAAGCGACAATACATCTATCAATAGATATTCATTCCTATAAGACATATCATTCTACAACAGTTATTACAACATCAAGCTATGATACACGAATCAACTACATTATGTAAAGTACAATCAAATGCCACAATCTAGTTGGCTTGCGATCGCACCCTACTACTACTAGCATCTACTTGCAAAAGTTCATTAAAGATTATGGCCTCTCGTGGATGGGTCTTATGCCATGTCTGAGGCAGCAGATCTTCGACCTCCTCATCCTCAGACTCTTCAGCTTAAGGTTTTGAGGTTGAAGCTCCCCCACCCTCATTCCCTTTTGAAAACCACATATTTTCTACCTTATCATTCTCTACTTCCACATCTTTACCACAGTTCGAAATATAACGTCTAAAATCATTTTTTGCTCTCTCAAGCTCGCCCCTATAAAATGCGATCACATCGGCCATCTAACGTCCGTGGTCCGTGTCGATAGCATGTTTTCCCCGCTTTAGAGTAATTTTCTTCTTCAAACGTGATTGGGATACTTGCAGACGTTGCTGCATATCTAGTAAACGCACTTCTAACAATACCACTCTCTTCTCGTAGCTCTACAATAACCTAGCACACTCTACCTTTTCCCTCTCCAGACATGCATTATGACCCTTGTACCACTCCAGTTCGTCACAAGCCTGCCTCAAATCAATTTCTAATTCTGGCCTTTTCCCTCCTTTTTTATATTGAAGAAAAGGATCCTCATTGCTCTTTGCCCCTACAAAAGTCAAGCTCATCAGGCAATAAACCTACACCACCCCATATGATGGATACTCCTGCCCGAGCTGAACATCTTTACATCTCTCTATTATGGTAATTGAGCGCTTCTTGCGCTAAGAATTTTACCCGAGCTGGGTCCGATACTATGCCTCTCTCAGTTAACAGTTCTAAATAGGCCTCCTTCAAACCCCGCTCAGTATCAACTTCGGCCACAAAATAAAGCGTCAAAGACAATAATGACCTTTGACACTCTATCTTATCGCTCTCGTCTACAAACCGCTTATCCTTAAGGGATTTTAGGAGTAAAATGAACCTATCAGTCTCTTTTTGCAAAACCTCATCCCTCTCAATTTTTATCTTCCCATATCTACATTGAAGCACGAATAACTCCTTAAAGGTTTTATCATAATTCGACTTATGAAGGCGTCTCTCATATTCAAGTTTATTGTGTACCTGTTGAGTACGATTGATGAAATCCCTTGCTCGACTCAAGGCCTTATCCATCTCGATCACTTTCCCCCTCAAATAAACTACCTCCTACATACAAATCATACATTCACATCAAAACAACATATATCAGCAACAACCACAAAAATTTCAAAATCTCGTCAAAAACAGTTCTACCACCAGTACAAAGGACAAAGTTCGACTAAGTTTCAGAACTATGCTACAACTACAGAATAATGATTTAGCTCCTGCTACCTCCTTGGTCGGATCATCAGCCACTAGAGGAGCCGGGGTCTGCTCAGCCACTTGAGAAGCATCATCCCCTGGGAAGATGATCTCGCCATACTTTCCTGTAAGAGCAAGATCGATATGCTCTCTGCTCAAACCCCAGAAGTAGAAGGCTTGAATCAGCTTATTTTGGGAAGCCACCACAATATTAACGGCCTTCTTCGCCTCATCTTCAACCTCTCACTTTGTAGCGGCAACTTCCTTATCGTACTTATCTTATTGCATAGCCTTCTCTTTCTCAAACAGCTCCCTCTGCAGCACCATCTCCTGCTCAAACTGTTCTCGTAGAGTAGCTTTCTCTGCATCATGTTGCCGAACAAGTTTGCAATGATTCGTAGCAGCTAGCTTCAACACCTCCGCGGCCGACTTCCAAGCGACAGAAAGCTACAGCACAAATACAACAAAACAGTATTACAAGATCAGATCATTATTGGAAAAGATTTAATCAAATAACACCTTGCATACCTGAGAGTTGTTGGATCGAATTTGAGTATCTAGGCGGATGGGATCACGCTTAGCCAAATCCAACGCCTCCTGCACGGCTTCATGGTTGACACCCTTCGAAGAAGCTCGGATATTCTTACTGGATTCTTTTTTCTGCTTTATCAGATGAGGATCCATATTTACATTAGCATCCATCCCCCCAGTTCCCACCGGCAGTATCTGCACAGGAGCCATTTATTCAGAAGGCGGTACCATCTTTTTTGTTCTAGGTCGCCGAACTATGGAGCTCGAAGTACCCACAGCACAGGCAGAAATCTCCATCACATCAACATAAGCAGAGCCAGAAGTAGCCATAACTCATTTTTGATGAGCTCGTTGTACTTTTTTAACTACAGAGTTAAGCCTCTTCTCTTTGCGAATTCCAGTTCTCTAAGAACTTTTGTTCAGTTCATTTCCTTCCCGACTAACGACGTTGAACAAACTCGATGTATCAGCAACAACTTTTGGATTAGGCTCTGCCAAAACAGCAACAAACTATGTTAGCAGCTCGCAATAAGTTAAAAGACAAACTACAGGCAGAATGAAGACACTTACTCTTGTTAAAATTCTTATATATCAGCTCGAGCGCGGGTTCCCCAGGCACTTGCATACAATTACACCTTACCATCACAAGATGGTCGCACCAGGGTTTCCCAGAAGATTTAAAATCAAAGAATTTTGGCCTCGCCAAATCACTAAACAAGTATCCGCTCTTTCGATCTTTCACATACTTAAACTTATAATATTTTAAGGCATCGTCTGCAACGAACTATCTTGCTATACCACCATTTCACCACTTTTGGTTAAGGGCTTCACAGACTCTCATCATCTCAAAGATGTTACCATTTAATTGACCAGGGCAACTCTTTAGTGCATTCATTACCCCCTTTTGGAAAAAGGATAGGGGAATACTCAACCCATATGCGACCTGGTTCAAATAATAGAGGAATCTTTCTTCTACGACCTCTGCGCCAGTTCTATTATAATAAGCGAAATCTATATCGTCTCCTATATCCATACTTCTCTTCCACCGATCCAGAGAAGGCACCTGATAATGTTCTACATTACCATTCGGTCTTACTAAAGTTCTAATCCACAACCCTGCATTCATCACATAATTCCCCCATTCTCCGTCTAAAATTTTTTTATACTGTAAAAATTTCTTTGCTACGTCTACATTCTTGGGATACTTAAAAAATTGCCCAGTTTCATTCCCCGCATGCAATCCCACATCCCTCCCAGAAGAAACAGTCGGATCATCAGTAGTTACAGTACTAATTACCGCAAAATCATCCATTGTCCTATCAGACGCTGATGATTCCTCACTACTGGTAGATACAATAAATTTACTACTGGGTTTTGGGTTTTTTGAGCGCATCTACCGCACATAAAGGAAAAACCTATTAAGAGTTTTTATTAATCAAACAGGCCTCCTCCCTCAGTCGTACCCAACACGTTATTAATCTACCCAAAAAGTTCAAACATGCAGCCTGCCAGTTTTCCAGGAAACTAATACAACAACAAAAAAGATGGAAGCAGAGATACTAACCTATACTAGAAGGGCAACAGTCTTTGACTCCGGTCACCACTCGCACCTCATACGATAAAATTTTGTCCTTCTTAGTAAGATCACACAACACTGGAGAACTGCGTTCAAAATTTAAAGATTTTCTCTTTCAAGAAATGCTTCTGCCACTATCTGTAACTGATTGTTGTTTAAGATAAGTGGGAAGAAAAGCTTTTATATTATCCCTTGGTTTCTGAAATGACGGCTCTTTGGGATACGTGTCCACATCATCACTCTTAACAGGCACGTCTTTTCGTTTGCCCTCATAATGATTTTTGGAGTAACGTGTTTTGTTATCACGTCTATCTCTCTCCTCTGCCATCATTAAGGACTCACTGCCCAAGAAGATTTATACAGATCTCATAACCCGATTACTTATAACAACATCCTTCTACGGCTGCACGATCCTGCTACCCTTTTTTATGGCATGGTTCCAGTTTAAAAACCTAAGTACAGCTATTACAGCTATCACTTACCTCAATTTCGGTCTGATAAATACAGAAAATCAACAACAAATCCTGTTTCAGTTATATTTTAGTCAAAAACTATCATAGATATAAAAAGCAATGACGTGACGGCCTCAACACAAGCAAATCAATTTATTATGGTCAATAATCTAACCTTACATATAATGAAAGAGTGGATAATTCTCTTCTCCAGGTAGAATGATTTCAATATCAATAGTTCTCACATCCTCTTTAGCAAGTTTATCCAGCGTAATTTTCAAAGGCTCCGTCTAAGTTCCACCGATGATATCAAGTATTCAAGTTGACAATGGCATGGCTCTAGCACCAAGAACTTTTGGCACGAAAAAAATTATGACCTCGTCATCTCCACAGACATAACAACACTATATCTCAACAAGGCCACAAACATATAAGAGCGACCTACACAGTTCGGATATACTTAATTCAACTCATCAACAATACGATCTACAT
The DNA here is from genome assembly GCA_014058105.1 of Kingdonia uniflora. Taxonomy (NCBI): domain Eukaryota; kingdom Viridiplantae; phylum Streptophyta; class Magnoliopsida; order Ranunculales; family Circaeasteraceae; genus Kingdonia; species Kingdonia uniflora. The sequence goes on along the minus strand of JACGCM010002030.1, from coordinate 1,703,063 downwards.
ATTTTTGACTTATGTCATCAGTGACTAGTTCGATATTTGGCTTAATGGTATCTTACAACAGTTCTAAAAGCAGCTTCAAGCACTTACAAGACAAGATAATAAAGTTCAAATTTATTATTCAAAAAAATAAGTTACAAGAACGAACACTTCAACCAGTTCGGATATAAAGATTACAAGTTCTACAGACAATTTTGTCTTTTACTAAAAGTAGCCTACATTGCAGATGATAGTGTAACACTTGAGAAGATACAATGGCGGACTCAGCAGAAAAACTTAAAGTCCAAGGATGGGAATTGGAGTGAAGTAGAGGGCAAAATTAATCCCACTACACCTCCATAAAACCCACCTCCGCTGCCAACGAAGGACCTCCTCCACCATTACAATACCCAATCTTTCATAGGGTATCGTCAGTACTTCACTGATGACTTCTCCGCCTTCTCGTCTTCTGCCGCCACTGCATCTTCTGTAAGCTTCCGCAGACAGGACCGATGGTGAGCAGCAAACAAAGCCACATAATAGAATTGCCATAGTTGATGAAAATCATCCTCTGCTTCCTCTACTTCTTCCAACGACATCCCATGAAAAGTTGGAGGAACAGGGATTGGAGTCGGCAGAGAAAGACTTTGGGTGCCAAAATAGCGAGTTTGAAGATTTGCCTTTTTTTTGAACTCTAGCCTCATATGCTTGGCGTCGAGTTGTCACCATCACTCTACTACTCAACCAACCTAAACGACTGACAACGTCAACCAGGGTGAACAGTGATTGCAACTATTCACCATGTTTATATAATAACAGCATTTAATGCATTCTACAACTTCCAATATGGTATTCATCACAAGTGCACGTCTCATGAAGAATTTTTGGGAGACCCAAAAGTCAAAACTATTATTCTTCCAAGATAAAATGGAAGCCATCAATACAGCATTCAATTCAGACGACTTGACTTCTTAACCAACACCATTCGCAATACACATTTCTCTTACTGTTGGCCGAGATGGGGCAACGGTGAGGGCTTATTTCTAATCCCTGTACTGAGTCCGAAATTCGAACTCAAATAGCTCGTGTAAACATTCTAATAACCAATCAAGGGCTAAACGCGAGGAGATCATAATACAGACTTCCTTATCTATAGCTCGGGGATGACATAACATCCAATAACATCGCACTACAGAAAATACTAAAATATCTATCAACAGTTTGAATACACGTGGACACTATTAGAGATCATATCTTCATCAACAGTTTGGAGATATCAAAGCATCCTGTGACTTTGTACTACAGAAGATACTCCTCCACTTATCAACAGGTCGTATGCACACGAGCATCACAAGAGATCGTATCTTCCCAACGGTCTGAAGCTACAGCTAAAGAATGTTAATGGATCCGTTACAGATCAACAAGTATCAAGACGCTACAAAAGAATACCATGAAGACTCATCAAAACCCGATATTGTAACGTCCATCATCAAGCGTTCATATTATAAGACCTATAAATAAGACTAGATAGCTATGAATTAGGGAGGCTAGTCTAAGAACCTTTAAGAGATCTTTTCTACATCTTTCTCTTTCTCTTTGTAATAGCTAGCAATCTAAATATACCTCTCTCTCTCTTTCTAAAATCCTCAGGAGTGGTCATGGTTTTTAACCCATTCAAGGGTTTTCCATGCTAAATCTAGTATTATTTGTTTCCTGTTCATAACTAAACATACTAGATTTCGAAGGTACAAAGCGCTATCTTCATGCAATACGAATATAGGCTATTACAGTAATGACGTTATTCTAGGCGATGCAGAATGAGTTCCTAGATCTTATGGATGGGAAGTATGGTGAGTATAAAGAGGTGTATCTTAGTTTTTTGTCGCTATTGTCTTTTGATATTGAACTTGGTTGTAATGTGATTAGAAGAAATGACGAAGGAGGAGGAGGTGGAAATCGTCGAAACGCAATATTTCTCTTGGTGACAGCTTTATTTTGTATTGTGAAAAGCCTCGGAGTGCATCAAATTTTAGGAAAAGTGGCCACTACCCTTATTGAAGATGATGATGCGATGGGGGCAGGGCATCTTGTGTCTTTAGTCGACACAAAAAACATCTTGCAATTTTCTGTTCCCTTTCTTCAGGGTGCACATAGGCATCTTTTAGAAGTTCTATGACTTGAGATTCATTGAGTTTCTTAGGATATTGTTGCCCCCTTCACCGGAGGATATGCCTGATTCTGGTGAAAAGAAGCATATAACTTCGAGTCCTTCATGTCATTGGAAAATATGTAACCTATAAATTGATGCAATGTAATCGAAGGAATAAATTGCTGAATGTAAAATCTAACAGTTTATGTGATGAATAAATATTGTTTGTTAATCTGCATTAAATATATAGATGGTTATCTCGAATTAATGAAATCTATTATCCGAAGATAATTTATCAAGGCATTTGTACGTCGAGATAGTTGTTTCGGATTGTATGTAAATATTGAGGTTATTTTGCCGAGGATATGAGATCTCGAACTAGAGTTTGTTGACCGTGTGGGGACTAAAATGGTTCCCTAGGAGGTTGATTTGACTGGGATGTGTAGAGTTCTAATGAGAAATGAATGCTAGATTTGACTGTTAGTTTGATTATTTGTTTGTTTTGATGTATATAAATACTTGTGGTAATCTAGAGTATTTTTGCAGGATTTGAGATAGTGAGGACGAGGGCTCAGGTTCGGGAGGATGATCATTCCAACTGGGTGTGTGTGAACTATTAGGAGTTTCTTGATTGGTACTTCGGTAAGATTTGTGTAAATGGGCAACCATTGGTGCCAGTGGAGCCCAAGAATGAAGAGATGAGTAAAGTGGAGATGAAGGAGGCAAAAGAGAACTATGTATTCTATTGTAATTTGCAATTCCCAAGTCCCTCTGAGCGCGCTGGAAAGATAAGGATTCGAGCCAAGGCTGTGGTGAAGAAAGAAGATGATGTGGCCAGTCGAAGAGTAAACTGAGTGTTGTGGGGTTACAACAAATGAGAAAGTTATAAGGTGTTGGTAAGAAATAAATAAATTTATTTGTGTCTGAAGTTGTTGTCGATGTATGTGATGAAAATTGTTATCGAATATGATTTAATATGTTTGAACGAATGAAATTTATTGATATAATATTATGATTATGGGTAAATGAATTAATGATATCTCGATATTTGGGTAGTTGGTTCACCGAATAATATTTGAATTTTAAATTTCTGTAAACATTGTCCCGAGAATTTAGGAGAGTTGTAAATAAGGAAAGATGTATTGGAGAAATTAGAGAAAAATGGGTAGGTGTTCTCATGTAGGTGGTATTTTAAGGTATAATGAATTGGATGTACAATTTCTTTTCAGTAACATAAGAAGTATTTTGGCGAGGATGGATGCATTATAGGAACTAAAAGTATGGAAGGGTTGGAGCAACAATGCATGAGGCCTATTAGCGTTTAGAAGATGACAGATCAAAGAATTCAAGAAGAGGCGAATAAGGCATTACGCTCGAGTACCCGAATGGTCGCAATGGGGTGTGATGAACAGTCATGTGGGTCCTATAAATAGGCTTGGGGTTGGTAACTATTCATACATCAATAATTTTGAAATTTTTTCTTCAAGTTGGGATTCCCTGTTCTTATCCCTTATGACGTTGTCAACCACAGGGAAGGAGGAAATCAATGTGTTGATTGAAAGGGCAAAACTTGCAAAGTAGAGGGATAACGAGGCAGCGCAACTCCAAGGTTAGTGTTTTTCTTTACTCGTTTGTTATTCATTGATTATGATAAAATCCTTTGTAGTTGTTGATAATGTGGTGATAGTGTAGGGAGTTTAGAAGGGTGTATTGGAAGTAATAGAAAAAAATAGAGATTTAGGTTTGTGATATAATTTATGTGATATCGTCTGCATGGCGGGGCGTCTGATGTAGCAATGGTGTTAAAAAGGTTTAAGGGATGTTGTGGACAAAGGGTTTATGAAAAGGGGTGATGACGATTGGAGATAGTAGTTTTTTGGGGGTCACTTTATTACGGCGCGACTGTGATTATATTATTGGTAATATGTGAAATTGGATGAGGTTTGGCAGTTGGGGTGCCAGATTATCTATGAAATGGGCCTTGCTTTATGCCAGAGAGGGCAGAATTCCAAATTTTTGAATTCGGTTTGGCGGGATATAGGGTACTGCCGAATTGTATTCGAGAAGCTTAGGGTCCTGAACTTCATTTATAAATGTTAGTGATAGAGAAATAGTTGTCGATGTTAGGACTTAGAAAAAATATCAAAGAAATCCTGTATCGAGAACTGAATGTAATAATTGTGCATTCAGATAGTAATAAATGAATGACGTGTTGGAGATTAAACCTGACAACTATATGATTATTAATATATAAACGTATATAATGCATCAGATATGATATATACTAATTTTGTTAAAAAAATGGAATTTGATTTTAGGTTCATAAAAATGGCTAAACCTATTCATATTGATGATAAAGAAATCTTTGAGAACCTTGCGGATATAGTGCCACTCTTAATTAATGTAAGTGCCTGTGTCCAAAAGTTAGGTGGGAGATATAAGGTTGGGTCGAGTAGTTCGGACGTGGCAAGTGTCGACCAGTTTAAGGTGGCACCCAAGGATGTAGAAATTTTGGATGAGGAAGGTACCAAGACAGATGTGGATCTCGAGCTAGAGGTTAGTGATCGAGAAGGTAGTGGGGGGGGGGGAAGATGTTGAGGATGATGATGCGGATGTCTGTTATGGAGAGGGTCCATAAACAAATGAGATTTTGCATTTTAAATCAAAGTACAGCATTCCCGAAGATATTAGGCTAGAGGAATATCATCATGAAATAATAGACCAGAATGTTTTATTGGGTGGCATTCTTGTCCATCGAGAATTGATAAAAAAGGGGCCAAAGCTGCCTCGACGAGCTGACCAGAAAAAGTTACTAATTTTTTTTAATATTGCGTCTGGTCAGTTCAACCCTAATGTGTATGACCTCTTCCGGGTATGTAGAGTGATAAATGGTCAACTAAAGGCGAGATGGGAAGAGTTAATTACCGTGGATGATTTATATGTGCATTATACACTTAAACAAAATCTATCGAAGTTAGGGTTTAAGTATTTGGTGAGGTTCTTGAGGAGACCTCTATTTTATGAGATGGTATCAACAGGGGGGCAGTATTTCGAGAAATGTCACCTTGTATCTAGAAATTATGAATTTGATTGGGAAAATCCAGGGGAGGCTCTTCAAAGTAAAACTTTCCACTTAGGTTTGTGGTTAGGTAATTCTTTTGTCGATGTTTTGATTTGTTTGTCTAAATCTAGTGTTCTAACTGTTGGTTGTTTGTTATCTTTGGCAGCTTTGAAGGAGATTGATAGAAACTTAGATAATATCAAGAATGGTTATTTCGATCGAATCGACTACCTAGCTGTTGACCAAGGGAATGTTGATACTTTGTTTCAAGAAGTGTGGTTGAAGAGAATTCAGGCTAAAGGAGCGGAAATTCTGGCTATCGACAGAGAGATGTCTGCGAGAAATAAAAGAGTTGCAGACTACTTGCCCCTCAAGAATTTACCACCGAGTGGGTACACCATGGATTTTGCAACTGCAGAAAGAGATGCTATGATGATGGAGACCTTTGAGAAAGGAAAGAAATAGAGGGCCGCCAACCATATTATTGCTCCCCTTCTTCCATTGAAGAGGGCTTCTCGTAGATCTACTACGGAGGAGAAAGTTGATGTGACACCATCTTGTATTTTGGATAGTCGACCTCCTAAAGCAGCTACGAGATTGTTGCCAAAGAAGAAGGTGGTTTCTGAGTCGATGAAGAAGTTTTTCGAGGAGTCAGAAATGGTGGCTTAACAGTCCATGGAGGTATATGGGTCTGGGATGACTACTTTGGGGGAGGAATTTGATGATTGTCTGGTGGGGGGCCAAAAGCCTTTCTACTTTCCTCAGTGAGGGCCACCGAAATATGATTAAGGTTAGGAATTTTTCTGCTTTGCTTCGATTAAAGAATTTATTGCCCCATTTGAAAACTCGTATTATGTCTGTAGTGTAGATCAAGAAGTTATTGATCGAGGCCAAACCTTGCATTATAGGTGCTGGTACTCTGGCAAACTTGTTTCTTATATATAAGAATATCAAGAAGGAGCTAGTGACAGAGAAAGTGAATTTGATTGAGGAGAAAAAGAAATTAGAGGTGAGGCTGGCTAAGTATAAGCTTGAGGCCGGGAAGGCGAAGGAAGTTGCTCTTAGCGAGGCAAAAAAAATTTGGGATAAAGATGTCCAGGCGATAGGGGCCGACATTGCAAAAGGAAGAGAGGAGGTTTAGTCTTTGCATAAAGCTAATTTTGAGAGTGATGTTCGGGAATAGATTATTTCTGCTCGAAGGGCGATGGTGGAGGAACACTCTAAGATCTTGGAGGAGGTGAGGTCTGAAGCTATTCAAGATAATCTTGACGCGCTCAGGAAGATGAAGGCCAATTTTGTTGGATAGTTCGTGGCGCTGGAAGAGAGAATTTTTTTTTATAAAGGTTTTGCTATTGCTGGGAACTAATTTTTCTTGGATTCAGACACGGAGGATAAAGTTCCTGAAGTGCCTAAAGTGCCTGAGGTGCCTGAAGCACCAGAACCTCCTGTGGTGACTATCCCTGAGGGTATTCTTACCGAGGATTTATTAGATGAGATAACTTCAGGTGTACCAGTGAAGGTTGATGCTGCAATATCTCTTCCTGCAGAGTAAATTATGTTGGAAAAGTGTTTATTTTGATGAAAGATGTAAAAAAGGTTGATGAGGCTGAAATAATATGTCGTTATTTCTTGAATGCTTATGTTGATGTTTTGTCAAAGAATATTGTAAAAGTAATTTATGCATAGAATTTGCAAAATTTATGCTAAGTGTTGGTATTCGATAAGATCGATAGAATTAGATAGTAGCAGAGATAATATGCAAAATGTTATTTTAGAGCAAGTATCTGAGATGATTGAAAGAGGGCCATGAAATGGCTCATTTGAATGTAGAATGATGACTAGATGTGTACCACGATGGGATAGGTAGATTTTATGTTGATGAGAAAATAGGGGAAAAAATACGACATGCTTTGTTCGATAAATAATGAAGTAGAAACAAGGTTATCCTGAAATTGGATAGGCATTTGTCGAAGATATGAAAGTTAGCTATGATGTATACTTGTTAAGTATGTATCGATACTAAGAGAATAATAGTGAAAAAGATAGAAACTATAGTAAAGATGTCTTTATTTGAAATTGTCAATAACGTTTAGAGAGGTTATCTGTAGAACTTTTTTAGCTGGGCCGTATTCCACAGATATTCGAGCTGTATTTATTCCTTGGTCATTAACCAATAAGTTCCACTATCAGTCTTGTCACTAACAATATATGGTCTTTCTCAGTTTTCTGATAACTTACATGAATTTATAGGTCAAGTACTGTCCTGGATGCGCCGAAGAACATGGTCACCAATGCCAAATGTTCACTTTAAAACCTTCTTGTTGTAACCTTTCTTAAAAGTGTCATGGTACCGCCTCAAGTTTGCAATGTCTTTGTCTTGGGTTTCGTCGATCCAGTGGAGGTTGTAGAGGAGTCCTAGTTTATTGTATTCATCTGTGATTTTTCTTTGAGTACTTGGTAGATCGTAGTCTAAAGGTATGACTACTTTAGTGCCGAAGGCCATCATGAATGGTGTATAATTAGTGGGTGCTCGAGGAGTCGTCCGGTATACCCACAAGATACTAAGTAGTTCATCCACCCATCTGCCTTTTTTTCTTATCAAGGCATTTGCGCAATCCTGACTTGATGTTTTTGTAAATGGTTTCAGCTTGGCCATTTCCTTGAGGGTAGTATGGTGTCAAAGTTGATAGTTGAATCTTATATTTGTGGAGAAAACTGAGAACTTTGCTGCTGATGAATTGTTTGCCGTATCAGATCGTATCATTTGCGGGCAGCCAAATCTTCTAATGATGTGTTCCCAAAGAAACTTGATGACTTCATTTTTATCAGTGTGGCATAGAGGTACTGCTTCGACCCATTTGGTGAAGCAGTCTGTTGCCACAAGAATGAACTTTATGTTTTCCGATGCTGGGTGGAATGGCCCAATGATATCAATCCCCCATCATTTTAAGGGCCAGAGGACATTTCTAATGTGTAAGTCTAGTGTTGGGATTTTGATGTCTCGAGCATAGATTTGGCATTTGCAGCACTTACGAATAAAGTTTTCACACTCTGGTCGCATCTTTGGCCAGCATAATCTTTAAGTAAATGCCCGTTGGGTCAATAATCGTCCCGACACGTGAGCTGCGCAGATTCCTTCATGAAGTTCTTTGATTTTGACTTGGGCTTTCTTCTGAGAAATGCATTCAATAAGTGGTCCTCATCCTGTGATACGATATAAAATTTTATTCTGAATTGTGAATTAAGGACATTTTGCTACGAGTGATCGGGCCTCTTTTTTACTTGGGAGAAAGTTGGAATTGAGGTATACATAGAATGGTCTTCTCCAATCTACAACATATTCATTTTTAGTAATATTAATTTACATTGTATAACTTATATTGAAACTGGAATGTTCTATGACCTCGATGTCCAAAGTTCTTTTTTCACAGTCATCGAGCATTGCAGCAATGTATTCGAACGTATCAGTATGGTAATTCTCGGCTCGAGGGAGATAAGAGATTGTTGTTGTTTTGAACTTGTTCATTTTCTCTTCGACCAGGGCAGCATAATCAACCATCTTTCATAAGGTTTTAAACATTTTATTATAATGGTTGGCGACGAGTAATGAGTCGACGTAAGCAGCTATTTCTTCCACCCCAAGTTCGATAGCAAGATCCAGTCCATGGAGGATAACTTCATATTCTGTTTTATTGTTCGTGGTATAAAACTTGAGTTTAATAGCTTTCTCTATGAGATGAATGGATGGTGTAACAAGGATGATTCTCATTCATGATCTCGTGGTCCAGCAGATCCGGTTGTAAAGAGTCTCCATCTTGTGTTTTGTGACCATGCATCTAGTTCTGCTATTGAGTCATCAGCCAGTACTTCTTCGAGTACTTCCCAATCGGGGTCTTTAACAAAAAAATCTGCTAAAAAATCAACTACTGCTTGCCCTTTGATAGATATCTGAGGTTCGAAGGGGATGCCATATTCACCGAGGTATACTGACCATTGCTGAATTCTTCGCAATTTTTCTTTTTTAGTGAGTACAAGTTTGAGAGGGAACTTGGTAATTATTTTGATGGGATGATCTTGGAAATAAGGTCGATGTATCTAAGAGTTGTATACCAGGGCGAGTAGTTATTTTTCAGTCGTTGTATATTTTTTCTCAGCAGGCATAAGAGTTTTATTAATAAAGTAGATTAGTTTTTCCACATTATCATCTTCTCGAATAAGGACAAAGTTAATAGAATTATCGGTGGTTGATAATTACATTATCAGCACTTCGCCATCAACAGAAGTACTCATTATAGGAGGATGCCCAAGTATCTTTTAAGATCTTGGAAAGCCAATTCATAATCTGGGGTTAAAATTATTTCCCTTGGCAATTTTTCAGACAGTGGAGTTGGATTTCCATGAAGAAGGAGGTAAAGAAGTTTGCATCGATCTAATGACTTTGAGATGAACCTATGAAGAGCTGTAATCTTACCAAAAAATTTATGTACATCATTTTTGGTTTGAGGAGATGGTATGACCATGAGTACTTTGATTTGTACCAGATCGATTTTGATTCCCCTCTTACTAACCAGGTGTTCTAGAAATTTACCCGATGCGACACCAAATTGGCATTTTTCTAGGTTGAGTTTCATCTCGTAGGTGCGAAGGATATCAAAGATGGTTTACAGGCTAATGCAATGATCGTCTCACTTTAAGCTCTTGCAGATCTTATCATCGATGTATACCTCCATGATTTTGTCTAAATGATCTTTATACATTTTTGTAATCAGGCGTTGGTAAGCGACTCCTGTGTTCTTTAATCTAAAAGGCATTACTGTATAGCAGTAGTGACCTCTTTCTGTGACAAAATTTATTTTCTCCTGGTCTTCTTTGGCGAGAGGAACCTGATTGTAACCGGAGGCTGTATCCATCATAAAAAGAAGTTCGTGCCCTTCTTTAGAGTCGAGGAGTTATGGGATCAGTAGGAGGGGAAAGTTATCTTTCAGTGTAAACTTGTTGGGCTTTGTAATATCGACACAAAATCTTATTTTCCCATTCTTCTGTGGGACTGCCACTATGTTAGAAACCCATTTTGGACATTTTACTTCCCGAATAAATCCTACACGAAGAAGTTTATCAATTTCTTCATTTACAGCATCGCAAATGTGGGGAGCTAAATTTTGATGCTTCTGCACAACTGCTTTGATGTCTGAAAGGAGGTCGAGCTTGAGGTATGTAATCAGGGGATTAATGCCAGAAATTTCTTGAAAAGACCATACAAAGATGTGGACATTTTTTCTTTAGGATTTGAATCATGGTTTCTTTCTTAGCGGATGACAGCTTTGAGCCAATAAATATATTTCATCCGGGTCCATCGAGTTCAATGGAGTTTACTACCTCAGTATCATGTTGCTCGAACGTAGGGGGCGTTTCTTGCTATAATTGCTATACTTTTAGAAGTTTAGCCGTGTGAGAGTTGGTAGTGGCATTCTTGTACATACGTGTAACTGCTTGACTCGCTTTGATTTTATAGACCCTGTGATCTGTTGGAAATCACAAGGCCAGATGATATGTTGAAGGCACTGCCTTGATCGAATGTAGCCAACTTCGTCCTAAGATTCTCAAATATTTTGACTCAGCATCTATGATAACGAATTTGACAAAAATGGCTTCTGATCCCGCTTAAACTGGCAAGGTGATTTTTCCTGTGGCCGACTCTTTAGAACCATTAAAACCTGTGATGGTGGTTTTCGAAGCTTTTACTAAATCTTTGAGACCTTGAACGTCAATTGCTCTTTTGAACAGAACGTCAGCTGCGCTTCCTGTATCTATGAGAAGTGTATGCAGGTAGTCCTATCCTACTTTGAGCATGATGACCAGAGGGTCATTGTGTGGGTACTTGACATGGCTTCTGTTGAAGTCCTCGAATAAAATATGGTACAAACCTTTTGATATATTGGAGCTTGTGAAAAGTTTTCCTGACTTGTCTAAGTATGTCATTTTTTTTCTCTTTCTCAATCTCGATCATGTAAAGATAACAAGCTTTCCCTTGCCATTGCTCTTGTTCAACGTCTTTTCTTTTAGTTTCTTCTTCGAGGAACTTCTAAACGTTAAGTACATAATTGCAAAGTCTTCCAGCTAGCAGAATGCGATAAAAAATCTGAATTAGAGAGTAACAATTATCAGTCTCGTGGCTATGCACGTTGTGATTCTAGCATAAGGGTTTATTGTGTATATCAGGAATTGTCTGCGCTTTTCGATATAATTCATCTCCCTTTATCGTGGGTAAGATAACGGAAAGTATGGTTGTCATAGGAGGTAAAACTGGGATGGGTCTGTCTTTTTTTCCATCGATTCTCTTAGCGTTGCTAGTGTTTCTTCTACGTTGCATGGGTGTCTTGGTATTGGTTGACTTTTGAGGTGGCGATGAAAATGCTTCATTAAAATGGATAATTGAGGAGCTTTTCATATTATCCTTCTTGGATCGTTCTAATTCGATATAGTTGTTAACAACATCAATCATTTTTGTCACCGTTCTGGGTTTGTGCAAGGTATGTTCTTCTTGAACTTTAGAGTCAATATATAGTGCTGAGGTGAATGCCGGAATGACATTCTTGGGATATGAATTCCCAATCATCGGTATTTCTTGCAAGAAATGCTTGTAACAACTCGTCAAGGTTTCTTTTACACCTTGGTCGAAGAAGAACAATGAATCCACAATTATTTCTCGCTCCTTAACATGTGCATAATTTGAATCCAAGAGGCGCTACAACTTGCTCAATGCATTGATAGAGCCTACGGGGATAGTATGGAACCTCCTGTAAGGTTCTTCCTGATAAGAGGCCTTTTGTGGCCTCTAGCAAAATACCCGCTCAAAAAGTATGGTTGTCGAATTGTAGTACGGATGAGTGGGATCGAATCCACAGGGAAGATTGGGAAAGTAAATAATTTTTAGGCCGTATTACGGTTTTATAAGAGATAAATCTAAGAATAAGTAAATAAAAACTAAATATAAAACTTAATGAGAAAGAGAGCTAAGGTTCGGACTTGGCCTCTACCTTTCAAAGCACTAATCGATATACAACTAGATTCTAATATCTCTACCCATCATATGTTCGTGTTAAGACACATACGATATTGTAAAATAAACCACTAAATCTATGGTTAAGCATTTAGTGGTTATGCTTTTAAGTGACGGTGAAGAGCATCTTAGAGAATTATCAACTCAACCATGGCTAGGCTTGAGTGAGTTATCTAGTGTTTTCTCTTTCTAGATCTCCAAATCAAGTCTATGGTTAACAACACTTGTTTGTATCCAAAGTTATCGTACACCAAACCGAAGCTATGGTCAAGCCTTCGATATGATGCACTAACTTATCAATCGTAAAACTAAGAGAAAACTAATTAGAATCTAATTAATATCAACTATTTCTCATCCAAGAAGAGGCCTCATCCTAGCCTTAGCTAGAAGATTAGCCGTTCATCTCAGACTTTATCGCATTAATAACTAATTATTTACAAAAGAAAATAAAAGATAGAGATGAAAATTAAATAAAACTAAGACTTTATTTCTTCTAAACTTGATCTAATATGAGATACCCAATTACAATGGGGGGAGGGTTCCTTTTATAGGTGAATGAACCCAAAATTTGAAACTATACATTAAAATTTAAAAAATATTTGCACAATAATATCTTCTAATATTACAACCAATTACCTAATATTCTTGTATATAATATCCTTAAGTGATGTAGAGATATTTCTTTGTGGAAACTCTTGCATATAACTTCAATATAAAATATCTTCAAGGATTTTGGATGCAATATATTCTTTGATCTTATTCTCCAAAAATATTTTTGTATATATTTCTTCAATCTTGAGACCAATTATGTTGTGTCCTTGACTTTTTGTGCTATGAACTGCTGGAGACACTTTTACTTGACTTTAAGAGCTTGGCTTCAAATATCCATCTCCAATAGCTACAATTAAACAAACGTGCATAAGTACCCAAAATTAAATATAATGGACGACTAAAATACATGTTCGGTTACCCAAAATTAAGCAAACGTGCATAAGTACATGAAATGACCACTATTCCCCTATGATTTAATATTTATTATTCTTAATTTTATTATTAAACATGACTTATAAAACGAATCTTTATATTTTAGGTCACATGGAGCTCAGTTACCAAATATGTGTAAATACCGAGATGTATAGCTCAAAAGATGAACTGCTGGAGAAGTATGTAAAGTTGTCAAACACGAGGGTCCCACATGGGGGGGTTACAATTTTGGAGGATAACTCCTGGAGGTTATAATTTTATGTACATTCATGGCATAGGTTATAAATCTCATATTAAATATAAGAATCCTCTCCTTCATCTATAAAAGAAGAGGTGGTGAGCTCATAAGAAGTATCCAATTTTGAGAGAATCATTCTTGTAGAGTGTAAGAGAGCATTATTGGAGTAAGTTGGTACAAGTCCTGTAAGCATTTGGAGCATTTCATTTTGTAAGTCAATAAAATTCCTCTTTTTGTTGTTAGTTTATGTTCAATTCATTCTCATATCATTTAGGCTTTATAGTTGTTATAATGGCCAGCTAAGTCCTCACTAGGGGTGAGGATGGATCCGCCATAAGCGTATGATATCATGTAGTAGAATGTATTTTTCTCCAACACAATACGATCATATTATCACAAATCCCAAAACTATATTGTTGGAGACATCCATTATCATCCAATGATCTCTTTAGTAGAGATATAGGAAGAGTTTTGTGATTCTTAAATGGCATAGTAAAATTGTATTAATATTGTATTTTTTTAATGTATGATCCTAATTAACATTTTATAGTTAGCATTGCTTTCATGGAATGTGTTTTTAGTACATACTTAGTTCATATGATATATTCAACTTGAGTTATAATCATAGGATTACATCGATAAAAGGTTAAAGTTTGTTATTTCAATTAAGTGGAGAATTTAATATACGATACTATGTTGATATTGTATGTAAATGGTGGTAAAATCCAAAGCCCCTAGACCTTTATTCTTTATTAAAACCATATCATTAATTTTTACAGTTTTCAACCTTAGATTACTAAAACACAAAGACCAAAACTAATTTCTAGTTCCGTTCCAAAGTGAATGACACTCTAATTTTTACCCATACTAAACACCAGAATTTGACCGTTATCAATAGACTTCAGGTTCACACCATTATTTATTGATTTTACACTTTAATAGCTTAAATGCTTAATTTTTATTATCATACCGTGTCATTTGCTAACCAACTATTTTAGGTAGTGAGTTCATTACTCTATCTGGATTGTTTAAGTGTTATTTAAATTTTCCTTGAACAAATACTATTGCTGTTGTGAAGTGCAATTTCTTTCATATAATTATTAACTCTTATTTTGAGAATATCATTAATATCTATTATAGTATCTTAAGTCTTATAATTTTTTTAATTTTTGTGTATTATTCTTTGATCCCGTTAAGTAGTCAAAACTTTAAGGGTTCATTTTATTCTCCCAACGACTTAATCTAGAGGGTTATTTAGAGTTATTTGCAATCAAATACTAATTAACTATACTTTACCAGTTATCCTAAGTGTACAGATTTTCTATAAAAACTTGAAAATGATTTTCCACCTACAAACTAACTTTAAAAATTGTCCTCAATGTTAACAGATATATGATATGTAAAGTAAAAATGAATGGGTGAGAGTTAACGTTACTAGTCAGAGATATACTGCCAATAAGATGCACTGAACATGAGACTGGACTAAAAATCTTTATTGACTGGAAAACATATTTATGCTGAAATAAAATAGCTGAAATAAAGGCAGACTTTAAAATATAAAATGCATGACACTACTAATAGTCGTGATCTAGGGTACACATGCCAACTGGCTCATTTATATCAATCACCTCTGGTACCTCCTCATAAAAATCCTCTATCTACTCCTCCTCTGGGTCCTCCATAAGCTTCTCCTCATCATCATTATGATGGGCATTTATATTCCAAATATGTAACGGACCATCATGCTTGTGCTCTTGAACCTGACAATATATCGCCCAATAATCTCCTCTGTGAACCATCCGTACATTATGTATATACCCTGCTAACTGCTATAAAATTTCCAAAGGTTCCAAAAAGTTATATCTGCAGCTCAAACCACTAATGGGTCGATATATTGAATAATAGAGGTCATAAAATTTTGTAGGTGATAGATAACTGATAAGCTCATTTTTGTGTAGAATTCAAGTCCCTTTTATAGGTATTTTTGGTTGTCTTGAGACCATTTTTGTCTAATTATTGCATTGGTACCTCATTTTTGGTTATATACTCTATTTGAGTCTGTTTTGCAAGAAAATGGCAAAATTAGGGCTAAAATGACATAATAACCACACTGAGGAATTCCAGTAGTTTAACAGAGAAGTCTTTATAAAAATTGGTCTAGTTGGACTACAAGAAAATCAAAATCATCATTGAGACAAGGTACCAAGAGGATGGACCTTAATTCATACTTCACTGATCAATCAAAGCAATACCCAAGAAGGTGGTGGATTCCGGTCACTACTTACTGGTGATCGCCCCCGGCACAAGGCATCATACTAGTGATTGCCGATGGATAGTGGCCTAAAATTCCAATTTTGAAACGCTGATCTCGAGATATTTTGAAGAAAGTAAATCATTGTCCAATGCTTGATTTTTACAATTGGAGACGATTGGGAGTAGTTACAACAATTTAATATAAGGGTTTTCCCTATTTAATGTTTTGTTCTCTCTCTCCAAAACTACTTTTTTTATTTGTAGGGTTTTGAAGAGCTTTCAAACTGAGTTTGTATCTATTAAGCTTAAGTTTAATAATAGTTAGTTTATTTTCTTTCATTAATCTTGTCTATTAAGATATTGCAGGGCTAATCCACTTAGACGATTTCTGAGGAGGAAGCTCTATAGGTGTATGTTAGGATTTTCTTGTAGGTAATAGGTCAGACCTAGAGTTTATAATCACTCTTTAGGGTTGTTTTTCAACTCTCTTGAACCCAACAAGTTGGGAGAGGAGGAGAGCAATTCTAGCTTGGAAGAGAAATTGGTATCCAAAAAAGGAACTAGTTTCTCAGTCCCCTTAGTGACCTCTAGCCCTAGGGATTAATTTTGTTTTCAATAAGGAGTACACCCTAGCAAACTTGAATTTGAGTCTTGATCTAAATGGATTAGGATATCTGATTTGTTCAGAGCAGAAAGATTAGAAAAAAATACTAAACACCGCGAATTCGTCTCGAAAGAGAGGATTGGAGGAGAAAACCAAAAACCAAAAACCTATTAAATTAAACGGTAATGTACTAATATAGAGTGAAATCCAAAGGTCTAGTTATCCTTAATAATTGTTTTTCAAAACCTTGTTTAAGCAGAGATTTTTGACAAAATAAACCCCATTTTCCCAAGATTTTAGTTTACCCTAGATTAACATACCTCTCAGCGAATTGATACCCTACTTGCATCTTAGTATACTATTAAGTAAGTAGGATTTTGATTTGACAAATGGCAGTCCATCAAATAGCATCGTTGCTGGGAAGGTAACAATATTTTCTAGGTTAGATAGAAATCGTAGATTAGGTTTAAAGTAGGATTTATCTACTTTTTTTGGTTTTCATAGGTAATCTAAGTGCTTATTTGAATAAGTTTTCAATGAGATTAACATAGGGTTAGACTTCTGATAAACTGAGGAACACTTGATAAAAATTTGAAGAGGTAGGGGCCCTACTAACCAATGATTACTGTCAGCCAAAGGGTTGCCAGTAGTGGTGGTTAGCAGTTGGGCTCCCTTAACTCCCTTGCTTTTCAATTTTTCTCCCTGACCTTTAATTGTTATAATTGCTTTTCATTTCATTATTTTTATTCTCTCAGGCTGCTAGAAAAATCAATCTCTATTACAAACCTATCTTCGCTTTCACACTTCAAAGGTAATTTTCTCTAGCGAGAGTGATAAAAAAGGGGTTTAGAGAAGATTGATATACCTTAGGCTAAAACTTGACCTCTTTGCTTATTAATTAGTTAGAAATTATGAAAAAACGTAAAAAATTTAAGTCAAATAATTAAGTTTGTTCATCGGATAAATTAGAAAATATTAGTACGTATTAATTAATGTAACACTAATACCTTATTATTATAAGTAATAGTAAAAGTAGTAGTGCATTATCTTATGTCTTATTTAGTAGTTAATTAGTTAGTACTCCTAAGATAGTTAAGTAGTTTACGAAATGTTAGTCTCAGATGGGAAACCATTTAAATCGCGAAGACCCACCTTTAGGTAAAAACCCTCATGGTTGGGATTGACATCAATGTCAGCTTTAACAAGCCAACATAATGGCCACCAAAACTCTAACCGAATATTTTTTTCTTGTACCTAGGATAAACCCCTCATGCATTGTGTTACCTGAGCTCCCTGTAGGGGCGCAACAATTTGAGTTAAAGATCATCATTATCAATGCCCTACCTTTTTTCCACGGTCTCGATCATGAAGACCCCTGCCTTTACCTCATCGAGTTTAAGGAATTATGCGCAACACTTTATTACAAAGATTGCACAAATGACTCTATGCAGCTATGCCTCTTTCCCTTTTCCACCTAAGAATAAGGCCAAGAGTTGGCTACATTTCCTCACCCCCGAGACCATGGCAATTTTAGAGATGTTCAAAAATACATTTTTGCGATTTTTTTCCCTATTCGCAAAATGAACCTTTTACGTAGTGAAATTAACACTTTCACTCAAAAGGAGGGCGAACCCTTCTTTGATAGCTGGGTGAGATACAAAATTATCTTATTTAAGTACCCGTATCATGGACTAAATCAATGGTTGAAAGTGCACGAATTTTGCCATGGGCTGTCCCAAATTAACAAATGTATGGTAGATGCCACTTGTGGAGGTTCCATAATGCGTAAGTCCTCTGCAAAGGCTTGAGAACTCTTTGAAACTATGGGAGAAAGCTCATACGAATAGGTATATCGTGCTCAGAGAAAGAGTAAATCTGAGAAAAGTGGACTTCTTAAGCTAGACATTATCACCACTATCCTATCTGTTATCCATTCATAAACAAGCCTACTCAAGAAGATGAGCGAGATATTTACTAAGCCAACACCATCTCTAGCTCAATAAGAGGCGTACAGTTACCGCTACAGAACTACTCATGTTTCCAACTCTTATCCTACCATCAAACCAGACTGGGAAACTCTAGAAGAGGAAGTGCACACATTTAACACTTCTAATCAAGAAAATCTCCGTACCTTGTTCGGATCATTTGTACCCCAACATCCCAACTTATCAGTCCAAAATAGATGACATGGAAGATTGCACAATGATTGATATATGGATCTGCGAATCATTTCCTAATATTTATATCGATGACACCCTGAGCATCTGTCTCTCAGGATTCAAAGAAAATATGGATAAAGATGATCCAGTAGGGGAAATCGACACAATGTTAGAAGAGGCACCGGTAATTGATAAGAATGAGGGGAACTTAAGAATAAAGCCTCTCAAACTATCCGCTACCTTACCAATCCCCTCCATAATCAAGCCCCTAAGCTGGAACTCATAGAGTTCCCTAATACACTCAAGTATGCATTCCTAGACCCGGCTGAAACTCTCCCAGTGATCATTAATCCTAACCTTGAAAGTAAGGAAAAGAAAAAGCTCATGGAATCACTTTTGATCCCATAAAATTGATGTTATTTCTACCTTACCTACCCCAACATCCGTAAAGGGGATAAGATCATTCTTAAGTCACGCAGGATTCTACCAGAGGTTTATTAAAGATTTCAATCAAATTTCATAGCTCCTATGTAAATTACTACCTAAGGATGCCGAGTTCTAATTTGACAATACTGGCTTAGTAGTATTTGAAAAACTTAAACCAGCTTGACCTCAACACCGGTAATTTAGCCACCAAATTGGATTCTCCCTTTCGATCTTATGTGCGATGAATCTGATTACGCGATAGAAGTGGTCCTAGAACAAAGGGTTAATGGTAAACCACACGTCATACATTACGGTAGTCGTACCCTTGACGATGCATAACTAAATTACGCAATAACTGGGAAAAAATTCCTAGCAGTAATCTTCGCTCTAAATTTTTTTTTTCATATCTTGTAGGGATAAAAGTAATTATATTCATTGACATTTCTGTCCTCATGAATCTCTTGTCAAAAAAAGATGCAAAAGCATGATTGATCTGGTGGGTACTAGTACTGCATGAGTTCGACATAAAAATTAGGGATAAAGAAGGAGTTGAAAATGTCGTCGGTGATCACCTATCTAGACTCTTAAATGACAAGGATGAACTACCTATAACAAAATTATTCCCATATGAACAACTTATGAGTATTTCTTCATTATCATCAGTATGGTACCAATATAGTCAACTACCTAATTGCAGGATTATGCCAGGGTATTGGTCTAAACAAGAGAAAAGTCACTTTTTGTTCAAGGTAAAGCACTACGGATAGGATGACCCATATTTATACAAGTTTGTGTTAATTAGGTAATCAGATGATGTATACTGGAATAAGTGATTAACAGTGCTCTACAGTTCTGTCACAGTAATCATGTGGATGGCACTTTAGAGTAAAAATGATAGCAAAAAATGTCTGGCAATCAGGTCTATACTGGTCCACTATTTATAGAGATGCGCACACTTTCGATAAGGCATGTAATAGATGCTAACGAACTGCGAACATATCAAGAAAAAATTAGATGTTACTAAATAATATTTTAATTGTAGAAATCTATGATGTTTGGGGCATCGATTTCATGGGCCCATTTCCAGATTTTGGAAGGAAAGGATACGTATTTTTATTTATCACAGTTAACTATGTATCTAAATGGGTTGAAGCAGTGGCAACAAAAGCTAATGATCATGCCATTGTGGTGGACTTCCTACAAGAAAGCATCTTTTCATGATATGGGACACCAATGACTATAATTTCCGATGGGGGTGTTAAGGTATGAACTCGAATTATGTTCATGGTAGTTTCAGTTTGAAGTAGTTCAGCTAGAGGATTGAAGACGGATTGAAAATGGAATTTTTCAATGTTAATTTATGCCTGGTTCAGTTCGACCTGAAGTTTGAGCTGGCTCTATTTGACCAAGTTTCGAGCTGTTAAGTGTGAAGTCAAAATTGTCAAAGTCGTTCAAACGAGGATAGAAGTCGTTCAAACGAGATGACTATTTTTCACATTGGAAACTTGGAGACCAAATAAGTCATTTGAACGAGCTCCATTTTTTCTGAATGACATATATTATTTTCTTGGGCTGGAACCTTTATCGTCAAATCGTTCAAACAAGATTGGATTTTGTTCGAATGAGGTGTGCATATGTTGACTTTGGAAGGTCGTTTGAGACATTGAGTTTGCCTTGAGATCCGCTCTAGTTGTAATTAGTCCTCTAGTATATAAAGAAGACTTAGGTTATTTGTTAGCCTATCTTTTCCCTCTGAGTTTATTTCTAGAGAGCTAAGATTTGAGAAACTCTATTATAAAGTTTGAGAAACTTGGAGAGATCGTGTAACATGTTTGATTATAGTTTATTGTTCGCGGGGAATGGTTTTTGATCTGTAAAGGATTTCCACTTCCCTCCTCTGAGAAAATACTTGTATTTTTTATTGTTATGTGTTTCTCTATTTATTGATTTCGTATATTTTGTGTATCCTTCTTGGCATAGAAGAGAGAGTAGCGACCTTAATTCTTAATAATTAGTATTAGAGTACTTATTACAAGGCTTTTGCGGTAAAGAATGATGGCTGATCAAGAGAAATTGAAGATCACAAAGTTTAATGGTTCAAATTTTAGAGTGTAGAATATGTAGATAGATGATTACCTTTATCATAAGGATCTTGATTTACCACTGGGTGGAGTTGAGATAAAGTCAGCAGATTATAATGGTGCTAAGTGGGCGCGATTGGATCACAAGGCGTTTGGAACCGTTAGGTTAGCGCTGTTATCTCAAAATCTACACATAATCTCCAAAGTTAGGATAATGAAGAGTTTGATGGAGACTTTGTCCTCTATGAACTCGGAACCGTCCGAGGTAAATAAAGTACATCTTTTGCAGTGATTGTTTACTTTGAAGAGGAAGGATAACGGTAGTGTGCAAGCTCATATCAGTGAGTTCAATACTATTCATAGTCAGCTTGAATCCATAAAAATCACTTTTACCAAAGGGGTGAGTGTGTAGGATCTTCTAGGGGTAGATGCCCGAGAGTTGGGAAGGGTTTATTATAGCTGTGAGCAATTCATTGTAGAAGGAAGACATTAAGTTTGACACTATAGTATCTTTGATTATGAGTGAAGAAAATAGGCTTAAAATATCTGAATCCTCTTCGAGTTCAAATGGTAGTACGTTAAACGTCAAGGAAAGAAGGAAGCATTTAGAAAAGGGCCGAAATATGGATGGGTCGATCGCAGTCAAGAGGAAAGCTAAGCTACCCGGTGCGTGTTGGACTTATAGAAAGAAGGTTCACTTCAGGTGAGATTATAACTCTTCTTCTAAGAAAGTTGATGATGAGGATAAAGAAACAATGAACCTTACTGAAGAGGTTAGTTATGATGAGGCTCTACTACTTTCGTGTAATGTTGTTAATGAATCTTGGATAGTTGATTCGGGTGCCTCTTTCCATGCAACTGCAAATGTAGGTTTCTTAACCAATATTGTTAAAGACGACTTTGGTAAGGTCTTTCTTGCTGATAAGAGTGTACACAATTTTACTGAAAAGGGAAGTACTAGGTTGATCTTGCTTTCGGGGGTGACGTTGGTTTTACAGAATGTGCGACTTGTACCCAAATTGGGGCGTAATCTTATATCGGTTAGAAAATTGCCAGATGATTGGAGATATGTAAGTACCTTTAGTACAAGCTTCTGGAAGGTTACAAATGGAGCTATGGTAGTATCTCAAGGCTTAAGACAAGAAACATTGTATACAATGCAAAACACAATTTCTACTATTTGTGCGGCTACTCCGGGGATTGATACAAGTATTTGGCACAAACGGCTCAGTCATATGAGTGAAAAGGGGATGAAGATGATGGTAACATAGGGAAAGCTAGATGGTCTTGATGAGGCTAATCTTAAGTTTTGTGAAGATTGTATCTTACGAAGCAGAAGAAGTTCAATTTTAAAATAACTAGAAGATCAAGGAGACCTCGATTTTGTACACACAAATGTTTGGGGGCCATCTAAGGTATCTTCTCTTGGTGGTTCTCATTATTATGTTACTTTCATTGATGATGCTACTCATAAATTGTGGGTCTGCTTTATGAAGAATAAATTAAATGTGTTCGATAAATTTAAGAAGTGGAGGGCTCTAGTTGAAAATAAAACCGGCTTAAAACTGAAGTGTCTTAGATTGAATAATAAGGGTGAATACTGTAGTAACGAGTTTAAAGACTTTTGCGCATCAAATAGGATTAGGCGATAAAAGACTATTCCTGGAACACTATAATAAAATGGTATTGCAGAACGCATGAACGGAAGAATAAAATTAAAATACGAGGAGTATAAGACTCAATAGTGGATTGCCAAAATGTTTTTCGGGTGGATGCGGCTAATACGCCGGCGTACTTGATTAATAGAGGGCCTTCAACAGCTTTGGTCTTTAGACTTCCTAAAGAAGCATGGACTAGTAAAGCGGTAAACCTTTCTCACTTGCGTATTTTTGGTTGCACCTCATATGTGCTTGATAATTCAGATACAAGGATAAAGTTAGATGCAAAGTTAACAAAGTGCATATTCATTGGATATGGTGGTGATGAGTTTGGATACAAATTTTGGGATCCAAAATATTGGAAAGTCATCCGGAGCCATAATGTTACATTCAATGATGAAGTTTTGTATAAAAACTTCAAAGTACCTGGTGAAAGGAATCGAAGTGAAGCAGCAGAAAGTATCGACAGTGAATTTAAACCCTCTCGAGAGGTTGATGAAGAAGTCGTGGTTGAGTCTGATATACTAGATCAAAGCGAGGAACCTAATGATGTAGATATTTCAATAACACTTTGAAAGGAGCTAAAAATTATAAGAGTTCCGGCTAGGTACGATAACTTCCTAAATCACTTGTTACTTACGGATGGTGGTAAGCCGAAAAGTTATAAGGATGCATTATATGTGGAAGCCAAGATCAAGTGGGAGCTTGCTATGGATGATGATATGCAATTATTATCAGTAAATCGAGCTTGGGATTTAGTTTGATTATCGAACGGGAAGAGAGTATTGCACAAGAAGTGGGTATATGGACTAAAGCAGGAATTTGATAGTTCAAGGAGATTCAAGGCTAGACTTGTGGTGAAGAGATTTTAACAGAAAGAAGGTATTGATTTCGGTGTGATCTTTGCTCCTATTGTGAAAATGCCTACTATTTGGGTTATGATGAATATAGTTGTAGTTGAAGATTTGCATCTTGAGCAGCATGATGTCAAGACAACATTTCTTCATGGAAACCTTGATGAAGAAATTTATATAAAGTAGCCAGATGGATATTCGGTTAAAGGGAAAGAAGATCTTGTATGTAGGCTCACGAAGAGCTTATATGTTTTAAAACAAGCACCGAGATAGTGGTATTTGAAGTTCGAACAATTAATATCTAGAAATGGTTATTCGAAGAGCAATACAGATTACTATTGTTTTATCAAAAATACGGGGAAGTCATATATTATTCTACTTTTATATGTAGATGATATGCTGGTAGCAAGTAGCGACATGGGATAGATTGTCAAGTTGAAGGAACAGTTATCCTGGGAGTTTTCTAAGAAGGACTTAGGTGTGGCAAAACAAGTTCCTGGTATGCTTGTTACACGGAACAGAAAGCGGTGAGAATTGAAGTTATCTCAAGTGGAGTACATCGGCAAAGTACTTAAGCGGCTTAATATTCATGGTTCTAAGGTTGTTAGTAAACCATTGGGAGGTCACTTTAAATTGTCAAAGGATTGTTGTTCGAAGACATAGAAGGATCGCGATGAAATGCAGAAAGTTCCTTATCAATCTGCTGTTGGCAGTCTAATGTACGCTATGATTTGTATGAGACAAGATATTGCCCAAGCAATGGGAGTTGTTAGTAGGTATATGAGTAATCCAGGCAAGGAGCATTGGTGAGTTGTGAAATGGATACTGAGGTATCTAAAGGGGACTCAAGATATAACATTATGTTATGGGGGTTCTCAGATATACTTACATGGTTTCGTATGGCAGGTGACATTGATAGGCGAAAGAACACTACTGGTTTTGTATTTATATTGGGAAGCGGTGCGGTTATATGGGCTTCTTGGCTACAGAAGATTACAACTTTGTCTACGACGGAGGCGGAATATGTTACGGCTACGAAAACATGCAAGGATATGGTTTGACTTAAAGGGTTGATGAAAGAGCGTGGTAGAAAAAAACATTCTCCTATGTTGTATAGTGATAGTCAAATCGTTATACACTTAGCGAAAAATTTAATATTTCACTCTAGGACCAAGCATATTGATATTCGGTATCATTATATTTGTTCGTTTCTCGAGGACGGTGTGTTGAAGCTTGTGAAAATTCATACTGATGTGAATCCAACCAATATGTTTATGAAGGTGGTGACTTTTCAGAAGTTGACATGTACAACTTCTGCAGGTCTTCAAGATTGAAAGTCTGGGTACTGCGAGCAATTCGTTTGGAGATCTAGAGATGGGTTACAATAGATTTGATTTCAAGCGGGAGATTGTTAAGGTATGAATCACTACGTGAAAAGTGGCTATTAGCGACGGATATAACTGTCATTATTACCTGATTAACGACTTATATATTGTCGTTAACAACTGTTGCAAAAAAATAGAGTCGTTATTGTTACCGACAGTTATAAATGTCGTGCTCTTACAACATATAAATATGTCGTTCTTTTTAAAAATACGACGCTTATAAATGTTACGCTTTCTGTCGTTTCAAGGAGACAAAAGTTGTTTAATTTTAACATAAACCATAAATATATGTCATTATTTCTGTCATTTCACAGGGAAAATGCCATATAAAATTAACCATACATGACAAACATATATGTTGCTTTTGAGAAAAGTAATTACCCCGTAAAATTTTTGGACTAGATGGATTCGAACCATCAACCTCTCAATTTTTGAGCGCTCTATCCATTTTGAGCTCGTGGTCCATACAAAAATCTAATCACCATAAAAAGTATAAATAATTTACAATTTCAAACAAGTCAAGTGTAAAGTTCATTTTTAAGAATCCATAGAAAATCCAAGGAAATAAAACTATGCATAGCTAAGAAGATATCTCTGCCTTGCAATTTTAGACTTCAAGGACAAGACCAAAATCATCAGTACAATGCCTTATCAACTACATTAGCTTAAAACTCCTAAATTTAGCAAACTTCAAAAATCCCTCAAATTTAGCAAGCCAAATTTACAAAAATGGCTAAAGATGCTAAATCGTAAGGCTATAAAGAAGGATACATATAAAGAAAATTATATTCAGTAGAAACTTTATCATTAGCTCTCAAATTGCATGTTTACAAAGGTGAATTTTTTCTCGGTGGCTTTATAACTGGAAAAATAAAGCAACACGAACTAATAGGACAATTTGGCAATTTCTTTGGCAATAAGAAACTATGATAGTTGACTTTAATTACACTGCTAAGAGGCCAGGTAACAAACCTACTGTTACCCATCTACACAGCTGGAATGATCTAACTCATAGGTACAATAAGTTTGTAAACATAATACCTATCATGAGGCCCTCACTCCTAGCTACGAACTTGCTCTCTAAATCAACCTCCCCCACAGCTCCAGTAGCAGCTCGCAACTAAAAATGCAACATATGACAAGAAATTGCAATAGATATTATCAATTACCAAAGTTCACTTTGCAAAATTAAAATTGTTGCTTATATTACCTACATTAAAAGAGAGCATAAAAAACATTATCACTATACCTGATTTAAGAACTCATCAAGTCTCCTAGAGAGTCGTATAATACTACCCTCAAATATATTAGTTATTTCCATAACCTCTACAAATGTTGCACTCTAAAGGGAAAAAATAAAAGAAAAAGAGGTAAAGATAGATACAACAAGCAATAACAACAATTAACAAAACATAAAATTGTAGTACTCTCCAGATAATAAAAGGAACAGTATGTCAACCCAAAATTGTACTCAGAAGGCCTTCTCTAATTTTCATAATTTTTCCCAAGGAATACCCATTGGAAATGCAAAATCTAATCAATGATTAAATATCATGATCATTAAATGTACCTAACCAGCCAAGAACTAAAAGTTAGTGTGAAAATATTAACCATTAGTGTGAAAAGCATTAACCATTAAACATAAAATTATTAGTGGCCAAAAGTTTATTGAATATAGTATTCATATAAGTACCATTGAACATTAGTTCCGTGATAAGAAGTTCATCTCCTGTGTCTATCAAGTGAGCTGCCCGCCCCTTTAGTTGCACTATACCATCAGCGTCAATATGTCCTAGCTTCTTCAGAACCCGTGAACTTTTGAATACTTTGTATTGTAAAGGTTTATTTCGTCTGCGAAGTGGATGCCTTCAACACCCTATTTTTTAGTCTCTTTGGACAAAGATAATTTATCTTTGTAAAAGTGCCCTTTATGGACAATCTTCACGACAACTTTCCAAAACACAATGTTTTTACTTAAAAGAGGCATAATTTATATATACTCAACAATCATCAATGTTCACCAAAGCCCAAATGCCAATATCGATACAAACTGATAGTTATTTCAAAGGTGGTACAAAACACATCTACTTACATAAGTAAATACTAGTAGTATTTTTTTTTTTTTTATCTTTTTGATGTTTGCATTTAAACAAGCAACAATTTCCTTGACAAGTAATAGATATTTTTTATTAAGAGCCTGAGAGGATAGTTTAAGCTTTTGCAACAATCTCCACCAGTAAAATAAAGGCTTGTCATATCATGCCTTTCTCAATTAACTGGCAAGAACACCCAAATAACTTTAAAGAACTATGGTTGATCACATATATTGAGTAAATATAGATCTATTAAAAAAATCCCCATGTGATAGAGAGAGTACCTCATTCTTTGCATCCAACAACTTCTTCTTTGAAACTATCCAACACCTTATCTAATACTTTTATCAATCTTTCACCATTCAACTCAGAACGCACCATATACAAATTACAACACACCATATACAAGTTACAACAAGCACAAAACCAAGATGAAAATATACTGTATACATACCTCGTAGATAGGCTGAAGTACTTAGACATCCTCCAAGCACTAGAGAAGATAACAAAAGATACCCCAACATCACAAAGAACATTGATTTCCTTAGAGAGAGAGAGAGTACCAAACAAACCAATTACACCATAAGTAGCCTTGATAAATAGAACTAAGCCGAATTTAATTAGATTTTAGAGTTGAGAGAGATGTCTACCGATCTTCAAATTGAGATCTTTATAACCGTATGACCGAGGAATAACTCATTCTAGCATAGATCGAAAGAGTACTCATGTTGCGATTCAGCAGGAATTAATTCTTTTACCCGCGTTCCAAGTGTGAAATTCCAAATTGTCTCAAGGAGTTAGAGCGAGAGAGAAGGGAGTGGGCGGAGAAAGGGGAGAGATAGACTTCTGAAAGAAGTATTCTATGTTTCTTTAGAGTCAATTTCAAATATGACATAAACAACTGTCGTAAATAATTTGAAGCTCGACAGTTATTTGTGTTGTAAACCGAAATGACATTTTTTAGAAAATACGACACATATATTAATTTCCGTCAGATATATATGTCGAAAACTCCTTTGATTTTATGACCTTAGAAACTGTTGTTAATGGCTGCGCACAAATGTCGCTAATAACCATTTTTCAAGTAGTCTCAAATTACGTTTGAGGTAGTTTCAGTACGAAGTAGTTTAGTTCGAGGATTGAAGACGAATTGAAAATATGATTTTTTAATGTTCATTTCGAGCTGGTTCAGTTCGACCTGAAGTTTGAGCAGGTTTTATTCGACAAAGTTTTGAGCTGTTAAGTGTGAAGTCAAAATTGTCGAAGTCGTTCGAACAGGGATAGAAGTCATTCGAACAAGATGGCTATTTTTTGCATTCGAAACTTGAAGACCGAAGAAGTCCATCAAGCGAGCTCCATTTTGATCGAATGACATGTGCTGTTTTCTATGGCTGGAACCTTTATCGTTAATGTCATTCGAACGAGATTGGATTTCATTCGAATGAGGTATGCACAGGTTGTCTTTAGAAGGTTGTCTGAGGCGTTCAGTTTGCCTCGAGATCCATTCTACTTGTAATTAGTCCTCTAGTATATAAAGATGACTTAGGTTATTTGTTAGCCTTGTTAGGAGTTGGGTCCAAGCCCAAGCTAGGAACCCAACAGGGTTGGGATGTCCTATACAGACTCCTTGCAAGCCTATAGGCCCAATTGGGTTATGGGGAGAGTTAGAGTAGAATAGGGAATCCTTTTGGGTTGTTTATATATATCACTATACTATGTGCAGAGAACATGGTTATGATAATCAATAAATCTTTTTCTCTTTTCTCTCTTGGTCATGTTTTACTATTATTCTGCTCTAGATTCATCATATCCCAACACGTTATCAACAAGCAAGCTCTAGGAACGAGGAGAGCTGATCTTTCTGTCTAATCAGAGATTTCACGGAAACCAAGCGATAAGGAGAAGAGGTATTTTATATAATTTTTGTATACCTATATTCAGATCTATAATATATCATAGATAAGCATGTTTCGAAAACCAATTTTTCCCCTATTTCTTTTGGATTAAAAGCTAGGGTTTTTAGTGTTTTTTACCCTTTATAATGAGCTACTTTCAAGCGTGTATAATTATCTCTATAGAGATCGGATGTAGGTAAGAACACTTTGGTTGGATAGCCTACTCCGAGATCTTTCCAACGATATATGGCATGTCTCTGGTACATGTCCCAATCGCCAGGAATAGCTCGTTGAAACAAGGCAGTTTCACTGCCAAAAATGGTATTTTTTGGTCGCAGACGCCATCAATTTATTTTTAATTTTACTTTTTTTCAAATTTATTTATTTATTTATGACGTTATTCTTATCCATAGTGACGTTAGCAGTGATACGTGTCGAGAACGCGTGGCACGCTGGCGTGGCATGGCACGTGCATAATACATGCGGCATGTATCGCACGTGCGCGACATGTGTGGCATGCGCTGACACGTGGGTGGCATGTGCGGCATGCCGTGACACGTGTGGCACATGGAAGTTACTGGAGGTGACACGTGATAGTCACTGGACGATCATCAAAGGCCGGTCGGACGCCAGAATCTCGCCAAATTTTTGGCAATGTACGTGTGTGGGTCACGTGTGTGTGGCACGTGTGTATGGCACGTGTGTGTGGCACGTATGTGGCTCATGGGTGTGTTACACGTGTGGTGCATCTGCGGGGCATGTGTAACTGAGTCAGACCGGTTCAAACCAAGCCAACCCGGTCCAGACCTTGACCCCGACCGAGTCAGACCGGTTCAAAACTGGTCCAGACACTAAAACAGCTTTTAATCGCTCTATTTTTGGTCAAATTGAGTCTAATTTTTTAAAAAAAATTCCTATTGACTGGACCTACCCCATGGGGGACCCATTTTTGATTTTTTTTTTATGAAAATATTTTTTAAATTTTTTAGGAAGAGGTACCTCATATAGGAGTATTGGCTCACTTATATGTGATATAAGTACATATTGTAATACCTATTTTAGTATCTTTACGACGGTTAATAAGATATTGCTGGTATACCCCTAGGATGTTAATTATCTTGATCAGGGATCACTGATAATATGAAACCAAGACTAATTTAGCGTACGACTGTGAGTCATATCTACATCATAGTTAATTTTCAAGGACATATAACTAGAGCTCAATTGGGAATAGACTTAGTCTAATTTCTAAAAACTTAGTGTCTGAGGAACCAATTTTTCGTATCTAGGTGAAATTAGATATTACATGCATACCATTTAGAGGTATATAGGCATTAATAGCAACCTATAGTACCCTAGACTATTAGTTCAAAGACAGGCCTAATCAACCTATCTTGTAAGCCCAGCTAACTTCGGGATGGAACCACTTGTCAGCTAAACATCTAATACCTCTTATATTCGTAGCAAATGGTTCATTTGGCTAGAATATACCTACTTTTATAGAATTTGAGGGCTTCGAACACCCTAGTTCTTAGTATACGAAAAGCACACATTTAGTGGTTTTGAATAGCTGTCTTGGCTAAGACTCTATTACAATGCACTTTATGGTTAAAATCACCATTTTACGGGGTAAATTTGTGATTTAACGCTTCATAGGATATGAACAAGGTTCACCTATAAGTCATGATTGAGAATCACTGACTTTTATACTATGAATTTCCTTTAGTAATGATTGGAGGTCTTGTACTTCAAAAGGATTTCATAGGGAATGCACATATCAAATTAAGATCATCATTTTTACAGGGTAAAATTTAGGATTTCATTATTATAAAAGAATTTCATGAGTTTTAGAATATAAACAAAGTTCACCTGTAATATGATTGAGAATCATTTTTTAGCTTTATTATAATTACTATGATCTGCCTTTTATGTAATTAATATGTTTATAGAGTATTGTCTCTCATTGTGATATCTATATCTTACATTGCCGATGTTTGCGAAAATTAGAAATGTTGAATTTTCACCATTGTTGCTCACTGGAGCCAATTACCTTACTTGGTGCATTAACGCTGACTTATTCTTAAAGTTACTTGGTCTGCAGAAGAGCATTGTCATTAGCAACAAGGAAGATCCCATGGACAAAGCAAGGCCTTTCTTCATCCTCCGTCATCATATTCAGGATGACCTGCAGACTAAATACCTCAACAAGGTTTAGCCAGCTGACTTAGGGGCAAGCTTGCCGGGGCGTTATTGTCATCATAAGACCATTATGCTCCCAATAGCGATGCACCAATGGAGCACCCTTAGGTTCCATGATTTAGGACGGTTGCTAATTACAACTCAGCAGTCCATAAAATCATTTCTATACTTGAGCTGTGTGAGAAGAAAGGCACTGATGCTAAAATGATAGAGAAAACTCTTACAACCTTCCATGTTAGCAATATTGTGATTCAGAGGCAATATTGGAGAGAGAACTTAAAGACTCATGCAGTCTTTATTCAGGCACTGCTCCTCTCTGAGTAGAAAAAATGATCTTCTGATGATGAATCATGATATGCGGCCCTTTGGGAATTCGTTGTTGCCTGCATCATACAATGTTTAGTTTCAAGGAAACAATTCTGTATATCGGGGATAAAGATATGGAAGGGTCAGGGGAGGCTACCAGGGATACAAGAAATGTGGGAACCCGAAGCCCTTTGTCCCTAGGAGTGGTAAAGGATTTAAGATATCCTGGACACTAGGCAATACGAAGAAGGAATAGAAGATTGATCAGGAATCTACTTGCTTTAACTGCAGTGGCACAGGTCCTAAGCACGAGACTGCCAGGCACCAAGGCTAGCTAGATCACCCAATGTCCGAACCCATCGTATAGTTACTAACATTAACTCCGCCCCTTTGGAGTTTCCAGTGTCAAACTTCTTTGACGACACTGATGTCGCCATTGATCAACATACGGAGTAATCCATAATGATATCTCAGTCGACATATGATGTCATATTAGAGAGACCACTAGTAGTTTCTTATCTGGACAGACTAGATTTACTTTTTGTTGTCAGTATTTTTGATTTTGTTGGGAACATATCATTTATATTTCAATAAAGTGCTCGAATCATACATGAGATTCTCCATTTGTTCTAAATTATGATTACTCGAATTTATTGCTTGGGAAGTAGTTAAATTCTATAGATGATAGTTGATTTACTACATACAACCTGTATATGGCTCTCTCTACTCATTGAGCATGACCGATAATTGGATGAGTGGCGGCATATGTCTCAGAGACATTTAGTACCACGCACTCGATTCTTTTGTACTATGCATATATTTATTGTCTAACGTTGTGCATCAAGGATGGCACAAATATCATTGGCACGACCAACAAGATTGAACACACTGAGTGCATCACGCTATTACTCTCTCACGGTACGATACAGGGTATCTAGACCATTTTATAAACTAGTACATCCATCCATATTTTATTAAGTTTAGGGAGATACATGATAATAATTATCAAGTCATGACTTTTGGAGAAAATGATAGACAAGGTTCTGTGCATTTACTCTACGTCTAAAGGTTAGAAACGCTATTAGAACGATTTCTAATATACTCCTCAGGGCTGGGATAACAAGGATGATTATCAGGATTATATCTCAACTATTCTTGAAAGGTGAGAAGATTCAGAGAGTGTACGTGTAACGATTACTTTCAAGGAAAGTCTATTATGACCAAGGTGGAGTGGGATCTCCAGCCTTTGCTCCATCCGCATCCATGGATACCCATGTGGACCTTTCTTTCCACATAGTGGCACACTTGAATATTTATGGTCATTAATGACGCATCTAGGAGATGGTTCTAAGAATCCAACGTTCGCACGACTTTTCAATTAGATCATTTGATCACAGGCTCAGTTTCTGGATTAACCGATCAAAGTCGATCGATGCAACTTGACGGGGGCTTGAAAGTGTGGCTCACAGGCTTTTGATGATTATTTTACCACTAAATGGGATAGATGATCGAGCATCGTGAGTACCCCATACCATACCCAACTCGGGAATGGCAAAAAACCTAATCCAACAATTTTGGATAATTGCTAGGCCACTATTATTACGATTAAAGCTTCCAGCTAGTGTGTGGGATATACATTTTTTCTCCCGCAACACTGATTAAGGTTCGTCCCTTAGCAAATCATCAAATTATTTTTTCCCCAAAAGCGACTAGTAACTGGGTCGGAGCCCAGCCTCGCCCATCGACGAACATTTGGATATTCCGTACAGGTGCCAATCATATCACAATATATGAAGATGGGACCCTCAACGTTGGCCTGGTATTAAGTGGGTTATGATTCGCGTTTATCACTAGATATTTGGACCTATTGGCGACGTATATCTTGCAGAGCAGATACTTATCACTTTAATAAGATGATATTCCCAGCATTGGGGGGAGAAATGGTAGTCAATACTGAGGATGTTTCCAAGAGGTCTTGGAAAATATCATCGTTATCTCATCTAGATCCCTATACATAAGTTAGGTGACAATAAGGTTTA
This sequence comes from Kingdonia uniflora, assembly GCA_014058105.1. NCBI lineage: Eukaryota > Viridiplantae > Streptophyta > Magnoliopsida > Ranunculales > Circaeasteraceae > Kingdonia > Kingdonia uniflora. The sequence goes on along the minus strand of JACGCM010002030.1, from coordinate 1,669,643 downwards.
ACGGATTACAAACCTCCAATAGGTCATAAATAAATTTCTAGATATATTCATAGGCACTATTGAAGTACCATAAGTGTATGTACCTACAAGTAATATACCTACACAGTAGAACATTCTGGGGGAAGTAGTACCGCAGCAAAACGTTCCAGGGGAATTAGTACCGCAAATGAATCACTGGCCCGCGCTTAGTGTAAAGTACCGTTGGAAGAAAGTATTATGAGCCGGGGAGCTGCAGAATAAGAGACAAATATGACTAATGGTGTAGTCGGTTCATCAAGGATGGAACCACCCATTGCCAAGGTATTCATATTCGCTGTTGTACTCACCATCAAGGATGAGGATTCAGAACCACTTATTGTAAATGACTGTGTGTTGTTATACATTAACAAAAGTTGGTATCTTAAATCCAAGCAAAACTCAGCTTATGCATAATGCAAAATGATACCATTGAGCCTATCGGTTATAAATGGGAAAGGTACGAAAACATAATTAACTCAGAGTGATAATTTGGTCAAGGCAAGACTAGTTGCCTAGGAAATCTTTAAGAGATCTAGCATCGATTGCAGTGTGACCTATTACCCAGTTACGAACGCTATAATGTTTTGGTACATATCAGTCTGTCAAGTTGTCGGGGACAAGCTAAACATGTGTCTGATGTAAATACCGCGTATTTATATAGGAAACTAGATACAGATTTATACAGGAAGCTACCTAAGAAGGTATAAGCTTCCAGAAGCAACTAAGCCCGACACACGAGGTGTGTAAGTAAATAAATTGGAAAAGTTATTGCTAACTTGAAGCAATAGGATAATATGACATAGTTGACTGAGTATTTGAAGTTTAAGGACTTTACAGATATCCTTACCTGTCCATGCATTCTTATACATAAATTTTCTTCAATATCATCATAATAGTGTACTAAATGATTTGGATATCATTAAACCTCCGGGGGAGATTGTGAGAGCCACCGAATACCATGGGATGGAATTCGACATATAAGACCTTGAGAAATTATGAGTGTCTCGAGTTGTAGATCAAACATATTGATAGTGGCAGTCATACACTGTGCAATATATATCAGAAGAGTTATCTAAACACTTTGATATGGATGTATCACACGGTGTTAAGTCATTTATTGTGCGTCCAATACTAGGGTATGGACAACGACATCTTTCACCATCTTAATGGGGGGAGAAACTCCTAGGGCCATGGTGCTAACTAGGAGGTGCTTTGCTATAGTTAGCTTGCGTATACTAGACCCAATGACTCATTTACAGTGAACTATTTGGCTTGCCATAGTTCGGTTCCTACCCAAAGGCACTGGATTGAGATCAAGCACATTCTGAGATATCTTATTGGCACGAAAGATAGGGGTATGTTCTATCCACAACTTGTCAAATAGGAAGTTATAGAATATGCTAATGTAGGATATTTGTCTGATCCACATAAAGGCCGATCATAATCGGGTTATGTGTTCCTGTATTGAGATACTGCGATTTCATGAAGATCAGTGAAGAAGACAATGGTTACTACATCCTTGAACCATGCGGAGATTCTTGCATTACATGAAGCCGACTAATAATAATTTTGGTTGCGGTCAATGATCAACCATATCAACGGGAGTTGCGGTCTGAATTCTATCCAAGATAAACCAACGATACTTTATGAAGACAACGCAGCTTGTATCGTTCAAGTCAAAGGCGGATTTATTAAATGTGACAAAACAATACATATTTCACCAAAGTTCTTCCACATACACGAGTTGCATAAGATGAATGAAATCGAATTTGTTCAAGTCCATTCAGCAGATAACCTAGCTGATCTATTCACAAAGGCTTTTGCATATCCTACGTTCAAGAGATTAGTTCATGGAACCGGCATGCACAATTTATAAGATTTATTATCTCTGGTAGATAGATCTCAGGGAGATTGATGTCAGGGGGAGTAGTCCCAGCCTGACGTGGACACATGCGTGTTGTACTCTTTTTCTTGATAGGGCAGTTTTTATCCTCGGAGGTTTTACGAGTTGGAGGTCTTAATGAGGCAACGTATACGCGTCCACAACCAATACAGGGCATATGATTGTACTCTTTCCCTGTACAACTTTTTTCCCAAGGGGTTTTGCTAGGCAGAGGTTTTAATGAGGCAAGTCATCCTCGTATGGAACACCACAAGGAGGACTGTTAGGAGTTGGGTCCAAGCCGAAGCTAGGAACTCAACAGGGTTGGGATGTCCTATACAGACTCCTAGCAAACCCATAGGCCCAATAGGGTTATGGGGATAGTTAGAGTAGAATAAGGAATCCTTCTAGGTTATCTATGTATATCACTGTACTATGAACAGAGAACACGGTTATGATAATCAATAAATCTCTTTCTCTCTTGTTCATGCTTTACTATTATTCTGCTCTAGATTCATCATATCCCAACAGGCCTATCTTTTCTTTATAAGTTTAATTCAAGAGAGCTAGGATTTGAGAGACTCCATTATAAAGCTTGAGAAGCTTTGAGAGATCGTGTAACTTATTTGATTATAGTAGATTGTTCGCAGGGAGTAGTTTTTATCTGTAAAGGTTTTCCCCTTCCCTCCTCTGGGAAAATACTTGTGTTCTTTATTATCCTGTGTTCTCTATTTCTTGATTCGACGTATTCCGTGAATCGTTCTTGGCGTAGAAGATAGAGTAGTTACCTCGATTCTCAACAGGGGGTTCATATTTCTATAATGGAGTGTTTTCTAGTCTAGCACATCAGTATTCTATAACATACAAAGTAACAACACCTTATCGCCCTCAAACGAGTAGACATGTTGAATTTTGAAATCGAGAAATAAAAAACATATTAGAGAAAATGGTTCGACCTGACCTCAAGGATTGGGCATTTCGACTAAATGACGCCTTATAGGGATATAGGACGGCTTACAAAACCCCAATAGGGATGTCACCATTCCACCTTGTTTATGGGAAAGCCTACTACTTACCAGTTGAACTTCAGCACAAGGCATACTGGGCAACAAAAGTTTTTAATTTTATCCCCAAGCGTACTAGTAAAACTCGTAAACCGCAGTTATCGGAATTGGACGAACTACATCGGGAAGCTTAAGGGAATGTACAAATTTATAAGGAAACCAAGTTCTTCCACGATAAATACATTCTTCAAAAAAGTTTTATGTAGGGCCAGAAGGTACTATTGCACTATTCAAGTCTTCATTTGTTTCCTGGGAAATTTCAACCTCAATGGACAAGACAATACATTATTTTGAATGCATTTCCATATGGGGTAGTAGAAATCTATTAATAGATACGCAATATTTATGTGTGCTTCTTCTAAATTTATATCTAACTTGTCATTTATTAATTAAATGTGATAATAATAGTATTTTTTTTTGTATTTATAGAAATTGGTCGCATGATAAACAAGTCATACATTTTTGTGGCTCTCAACAAAGAAAATGATGTATTGCACTCTAACAGTTGATCATCTCTTGTATTTGTCAACCAAAAGTCCAATAAAGAACATTAAAGAAGCATTAATGGAGATTATCAAGCCATATCATTTTGTGCATGGGCTAAGGCATAGAGTAAGGGGTTTTAAAGCTCTTATATTTTGTGCATAATGGAAGACATTATTTAGGGGATTTATTATTTATGTTGATATTGTATAACCCCTCATGTACTCTATAAATAGGAGGGGAGTCTAAGCCATGAGGGACATCTTGGAGAGTGTAATATTAAGGCTTAATAAGCAATAAAATTTGTTCTTGTTCTTTTCTTTTCTTGTCATTTTTTCTTTATTGTCATAATCTAGTAATATTTGCGATGATCGAAGGGATGAGTATCTAAGCCTTTTAGCCAAGGCTAGAGAAAGCTCCATCCCAATGTAGCGTAGTTGTAGAAGTAACTTTAATTTAAGTGCTATTTCTTTCTCTCAGGGATCAAGTTTAAATTCTTCATTCCATTGTCCTATGCTTGACCATAGCTAGGATTTGGAGGAATGAAGAAACTAAACAGCCATCTTGTTTGACAATAACAAGATAGGTTATGAAAATGGAGTAGAGAAAGTAAGCTACCTTACCCAACATGACCATTGCTATGTAAGGTGCTTTATGGAAATTTACCAAATGCTTATTTCTTTTTCATTGTGAGTATTGTGTATACCCGACCAAGGATACATGGTATGGGAATTATTACGTACTTTAAATAAAGATACTTTCTCATGGATTACAACGGGGTGAAGTGGAATCGATGCCATGGTTTCCACTCCAATTTATCTTGCAATTTATTTCTTCCTTCTTTTCATATGATTACCTACACAAAAATCTTTTGCATTGGATAAAATTAATAGCTCGAAGATAATTTGCAATTACAAGTCTCTTGGGATACGACCCTGCAACCATTTGTACTCAACGGTACACCATGCACTTGTGGGTTTTTATGACATCGGTTTTATCATCGATCAAGTTTTTGGTGCCATTGCCGGGGACTAAGGTGCATTTTTTTTGTTTGAGATATTATTTTAAGCCAATTTTTCTTTATTTCATTTTCCGTTCTTTAATTTATTTATTTATTTTTATTTTGGATCTTGGGCATATTTGGGATAAACAGTTTCGTTGATTGGTACTCATGGTGGTGAGTAATTGGTTCTAACACTTTACTCCAGAGTACAACTAGGCTTTGTCAACTCTTATATTGTGACAGTTACGATTAATGTCATTTTGATCCGTTACAAAATTCTGGCCATTAATATTGGCAGCTGTTTTCAGTCAGTGGCTTCTTGCTATAGTTTGGGAGAATATAAACTTTTCTTCACGTGGAACTCAGTTTTATAATAACAATTTGTGCTTAAGCAAGTTACGGGTTACAATAGTTTCATTACAAAGCATAACATGCAAAAGTACAGTACCTCATTTGGCTTGTCTTGATATGGTATTAATGCTTGAAGGTTATTATCATGTCACATATATGCTGAATATTTGTTGCTGTATGTTACTGAGTAACTTAAGTTGGGCGCTAGATTTTAGTAGCTGCGATTTCATGTGGGCTGAAAAGAATAATATGAGTGGTACCTTTTGGGACTTTAAGAAAATCTATGTTTAACTCATTTGTGTTGGGCCTACAAATCACCTTTTAGAATTGTCGTGCTTCATACCGAACTGTTGCTAATTCAAGTTTTGATTAAAGTGTGATAAGGAAGCAAGCTTTGTTCATTAATCTTTGATAACACTACCATTTTCAGTTCAATACAAGCCAAATCTTTATCAATCTATGGCTTATTTTGGGCGTCACTACGGGAAATAAAGAAATAGAGTGGAAAGTGTGGCAAACGGAACTACAAAAAGCTTAAAGCTTGCTTCAACAGTCCTTCTTGTGTATCCTGAGTGAAGAGGCACTTCCTTCTTTTTGCCCCTTAAGTGATGGGGCGGCCACAATTACACTCGGAAATACTTCTCATAGGTTGGTATTTTTCTAAACTTAACATATAGAAGGGGATCCTATCCGCTCTGCCCCAGTTCTAGGACATATAAAGTCGTGTGGACTATGCTAATACATATTGTTCTAATAAATTTGTTCCTATGGTTAGATTGACCTATTATTGTGCTTAAATTATTTTAATTTTAGCATTAGTAAAGTTAAAAATTGTTAGAGACTTATAGGATTTTATTACCCAAAAGCTATCTAATAAGTAGGACCACTCATTAGGGACACAAAAATTGAACGTCCCAGACCTTAAAATAATTGATAATAAAAAAGAGTAGCAAGATTTCTATGGGATTTCATCACCCAATGGATAGGTGTACCAGATCGGGGTACAAACACGAGTTCATAGGATACGACCCCAGTCTAGGCTGTAAAATAGTGGCTGTAGGTTTAGGGCGACACCGTTCTGAGTGCTGACATACAATAAGGTAACCCAATCGGGCGTGAGGATCAAAAATCTACTTTAAGCTGGTACTAGCATAGTGACGTAAGGGAATATAAGAACCAAAACCTTTTGCCATCCTACCCATTTTGAACATAGAAGAATATAGGGAAAGCCTAATTATTACTTCTAAAAAAAATGTGGAAGTGCTAAAGGCTAGGTTTGATTGGTTGTTTATTACATTGGGTGTTGCCTTTATTTTAAAATGTCATACATACAAGAACATTGGAATCCATACGGTACGGCTCACAATTCAACATCCCGCAATAACCTCAAAATTATTTTTAATAATGGGATTACCAAAATTCTTAATACGTAGAATCTTTCTTGCCTCATTCCTATATACAGGCCTATCAGTTTGTCCAGTCATCCAATCAGTTCCCTCCCGCTCCACCCAAACCATCTTTGGAAGATACCCTTTCTCTCTTCATACAACAATCAATGGAAAGTCAAAAAATAAACATTGTAATTTCAGCGACAAATTATGCAATTCCAGCAACAGACGTTGGAAAATCAAAATTCTACATTCCAATCTATCTCTAGATTAGAGACTCAGATAACTCAGTTGTCAACCACGTGGAGTGAAATAGGGCACAAAAAACTTTTAAGCAATGAAGAAGAACAATCCGAAGTTAAATCCCCTAGTAATTTAGAAAATGATGAATTCAAGCATAATCAAGGAATGTTTTCCCCGTGGGGTGAATGGATGCCATATTACGAGACAGATTTAGAAGATGAACATTTTAAGCTCGACGATCCTATGTCACAAGAAGATCTTGAAGAAGTAGCTAGCGTGTCCAATACAATTCTTTTTCAATCAGCTTTAAATTTAGCCCTTAACATTCAGCCACAAATGTCACCATCCTTCCTTTCATATGTAAACCCAATAAATTCTTTCAAGGAAACTATGACCGAGACTGAATATTTTTCCCTTTCCTTTAATGATTTTTCTAACGATGATAACGACGAGATAAAATATGAATATATGGAATTACCGTCTTATTATACGATAACATGCGAGGAATTTCAAAATGATGATATTTGTACCAAAGTTAAGAAATTAGAAATTACCAAACCTATTATAGATGTTTTCAACTTGTCATTTCCTTCTCAGCCTCCTTTTGAGTAACCTCAACCTTGCCTTGAGCCGCGTCCACCTAACACAAATTGCGATGTTAAAACTAGTAGGTGGACGACCCTTCTTTACGGGATATATCAATATTATTGAGGATTGATTCTATTTTGGTTACTCCTTCACCAACCCTCCCTATGCCTATGAAATACCCTGCATCCACTTGGGGGTACTATAGTCAATGAATTTGATGATTTGTTGCATGATAACTCTAGTTGCACCCATTCCATTTATCAATGTTTGAACTATTTCAAATACTGGGATGACCCTGAAATCCATGAAATACTGTAAGCATTATCACCACAGGAAATGAGTCATTCAAATTTGAGCCTGATCCATAACCACCCGATAGGCATCACTTTACCCGTTCAAGTTATATTTTAGAAAATGACAAATATCAAGATATATTTTTGGTGTATGGGGTTATACCTTGTAAAATTTATCAAAGTGAGATTCCCTATAAATAAAATAAGGAAAATATTTATCCTGAGAGATTAGACTCTGAGTTATTTTTATGTACCAAGATTGTATCAGCACAATTAGGTACAAATAATGAGAACAACTATTTTTCTATTATCTGGTTATTCAAGGATAAGGACAATTTTGGTGTTCTCCAGTTATTTAAGGAGAACTTGCAACCTGGATAGTTCATCAATTCTTGTACTTTGTACCCCTTTAGATATATATAACATTACATTCAAGTTTGGGGGTATATTCATCTGGTTAAAGATGGTAAAAATTAGCGCTTCTTGGGAGGTAACCCAAGGTATATTCAGGTGAAAAGTTTCAGTTTTTATTTCCTAGTCCATGTATTTATTTTTGATCTCAAACATTGCGGGCAATGTTTTATTTAAGTTTAGTGGTCGAAAAACTACTTTTTATATATTTTTTATTGAAAAGTAAAATAGTGACTCTTTGACAATTTTTGATATATGTTTGGCAAATTTCCTGTACATAAACTAATTTTATTTAGGCAAACTAATATGATGATTGGAAAACCCAAAAAAAACATTGATATTTTCCCAAGTGTACACTAGAGTATTTATTTATCGTGTTCTTAAGCTTGATCTACTATCTTGTGATTAACGAAAAACTCAAATTGTTCGTGGTATATTTTCAAAACTTGTACTTCACTATAGTTATACTACCAATACCTTTAATATGGTTTTTGAACAAAATATAGAAAATTTAACATTTATGTTAGGAATAATTCGATCCAATGGAGACAACTACCTAGGAATAAGTTTATTCTAGAAAGTATAAAAGAATAGTCAAACTTGCTCTATAACTTTCACGATGCAAGGCATACTCGCATAATTAAGAACTGAAAGGGGAAAAATTATCACCAATCTCGAGTATGCCCATGAACTATGTGAAGGGAGCATGAAACGTGTTACTTGTGAGATTCTTAAGCTTAGGTCATGAAGGGGCACCAAGCCCTGGTAACCTTAGCCAATTGGCGGGGATTATCGACCAAAACTTCTTGTTATGGATGCTTTACTAAGAAACCATGTATAAAAAGAAAGAAAAAAGGCTTTCAAAAAAAGGAATACCAGGAAAACGAATTGACTAAGGCACTTGTCGAGCTAACCGATGAATTTATTTTAATAAGTACTAGACTACCAAACATTGACTCAACTATTCTATATAATGCATTGTACTGTAACACTATCTTCACTACAATGAGGAAAATATTTAAATCCTTTTCTAAGCATGAGGTAGTATTTCAAGTTTTGGATTTTTGAAATAATATTTTATGGTAGACTTGGGAAATACTGAGTTTTAAGAATTTTTGTCATAATTTTTTCTTGTTATAACAAAGTAAGGATAAATTAGCAGGCAATAACTTACTTGTAACTTAGAATTCCCAAAATACTATTATAGATTTTTATGGGTATAATCTCTGTAAACCCACACGAGACAACACTCATTCACCAGGGGAACCTAGGGGTTTAACGGCTTGTTGTATATGCTAAATACAAATACGTGACCTACAAAAATAACTTTTATTTACTTTTGCTCGAGGACTAGCAAAATATAAGTTTGGGGATATTTGATAGACACGTAATATTTATGTGTGCAATTTCTAAATTTATATCTAACTTGTCATCTATTAATTTAATGTGATACTAATAGTATTTTTTCTTGTATTTAATGAAATTGATCGCATGATAAACAAGTCATACATTTTTACGGTTCTCAGCAAAGAAAATGATGACATCATCCAAAGAATGGGGGCAGCCTTAAGGTGAATGGACATCAATTTAAACCATACAACGAAAAATTTATTCAGGATGAGGAAGTTGCAAACATTGACGACCTAGTTAATGTGTGTCTAATAGGTACACCCTAAATGTTCAATATCGTAAACATCTAAGTTTTTAGAGGTGCACACATTTAGCTAAAGACATTAAATATAGCGCTTAGCGGGATGCAACCCATATATAGGCATATATGAGCCATAATCATAATATGTTAACAATTATTGTTGCCACACTAATTATTTATTTATTTTATGGGACCAAGCACTTACACTGCCTTTTTTTCTTTCTTATTGATTATAACACATTTTCTTTTTGAGTTTACCATCGTGCCCGAGAGGAATTTTACCTCACTTTTCTTTGATAGGTACTATGGGCCAGTCTATGCCCAACGTGCTACTTTGAGGGATTAGAGTTCACTGTTGTAATGACCCGTATTTTTAATTTTAATTATTACTCTTAATTTTCCAAATCTGCATATTCCTATTCCTTAACTTCCGCATATATTCTTCTGCATCATACATCTGCATATTCTCCTATCCTTAATGTATTTATATTGTTCTTAGTGCCAGGTTTGGTATGGATTCCTCTTTGGTAGAGTTTTGGTGGTTTGATGGTCTTGGGAGTTTAGCGTTTGAGCATTTTAGCTTGATTGTGTGGTGTGTGTTCGGAGAGCAGTTTCTGTATCCGAAAAGGGTTTTCCATTTCTCTCCCCCACATGGGCTTTAGTATTTTCGATTCCGGATGTTTCTGGCATTTTTGATTTTCGTTAAGAGGTGGAGAAATAGGGATTAGCTACCCCTGGTTTCTTAATGTCTATCAGACCATCGTCGGACTCCTTCCATCCATTTTATTCCTTCCGGTTAAGTTTCTAGCCGTTAGATTCCTTTTATGGGTTTTAGGAGTTTTTGTTGTCGTTCAGCGGGAGAGGTGGGTTAGACCTTGGGAGCCCTTTGTGGTGGTTGTTCGGGTTATTCCAGTCTTCTGAGGATCTTGGAGTTGTGTGTGTATGGCTCAGGAGGACCTCAGAGTATATTTCCTAGATTGTCGTTCGAACGAGGTTCCTTGTCGTTCGAAGGAATCTTTGTGCTTTCTGATCATTTTCTGCGTCTTCAGGACGTTTTGGCCATTGGGCAGAATTGTCGATCGAACGAGATTTATTGTCGTTAGAACGAGTTGACTAAATTCTTGGAATTTGGCCCAAGACTTCTTAGTCGTTCGAACGACTGTCAAACTCGTTCGAATGACTTTCGTCTGTTTCGACTACTTAAGTCTTTCTTCCTCATTTCTTTTGGTTGGTTTTGTGTGAGGCGCTGCTTTGGGCTATTTGAGAGAGAAAGAGAGAGAGAGAGAGAGAGAGAGAGAAAGTTCTTGAGAGAGGATTCTTCACCCCCAATCATCTCTCTCCTCCATTCATCCCCTCCTCATCTTCATCATCATCCTCTCCCCTCCCGAACCTAATCCCCTCACCTCAATACTCTTTACCCAATCCTTTTCCTCATTCGCGGATCCTTGCTGAGCTTCATCGCAACCTTCTCCATTATCTTGGGTAAGTGATTCTTGTTTTCCTTTCCGCCAATTTCTCTTAATTTGGCGTAGGTTGATTTCTAGGGTTCGATTTTTAGGGTTTGGGTTTTTTTTTGCCGTTTCCTTAATTTTTTAGTGGTTTGTTGTTCTCGGTGATTGCGTTAGGTTATTCGGGCGTTCCGTAGCCGTTCCGTGGATTTAGTTGAGTTTTCGAGTTAGATTTCCGCAGGACTCGGGTTTGTTATCAGGCGAGTTTTTATTCCAACATTACTTAGTTCTTTTACTAGTTCTGAGTATTGTTTTAGAGTGTAGTATTAAACATAGAGATGGGTTGTGTTTAACTATAGTTTAACTTAGAGATTATCCTGTTTAGATTATTAACCTGTGGTTGGGTTGTAGTTGTTAACCTGTGGCTTGTTTGAGGTTGCTATCCTGTGGTTGGGTTACATATTGATTTTGAGGTTGGGTTTTGGTTCGTATGGAACCTGAGGTTGTTTAGTGGTGGTTAGGGTTCGTGTTTCGTGGTTGCCCAGGAATGCCCCTTCCAGCCTTAAGAGATTGTTGGTTTGGATGAAGGCGACGGTTGGGTTGCTGTTTCAGCTATGCAGAGTCGGTGCAACCAAGTCCCTATCATTCCTGTTTGGGTTGCCAGGTTAGCAGCAACTGTGTTGTGCTTGGGCACTGATTGTACCTTTATAACTTAACGCATTTTTCACTTATTGAGATTGGATACACAAACACTCCGTTTTGGCTGACCTCCGACAGGATCAATGGAGTCCGTGAGATCGGGTTAAAAGAGACAGGTGAGATTGGGAACGACACTATCATACCTAGCAAAACCACCCTGGAGTGTGGATTGGTATGAGACAGAGTCCTAGCGATCCCAAACTTATCCTCGTTGAGGTTGAAATTCCTTGAAATGTGCAGGACTATTATTCTAGGGTTTGATCCACCCTTCCACTTTGATCGAGTGCGACCATCTTAGCTTGGTTGAGCTTAAAAAAATCGTACCAGTGTATCCCTTTACCGAATCTCTTTAAGATAGCATTAGACGTTAGTATCAGCACTTTGCATTAAGGGATATTTATGGGAATATCCCTGCTCATCACGCCATATCAAAACATTGCATCTAGAATAAGTATGGGATTATCCTAGTCATCACTTCATGCCATAGCATTGCATATCCAATCATCATCTCCCTCATCTCATATTCTTAACTCTATTCCCTTTCCGAATCCACTCCGCTCTCTCTCCACATTAACTCTATTCTCAATTCTCTTATCAACTCAATCCTACTTTCCTTATTGATTACTTAAATTTCATTGATGGCTACTGATTATTTTGTTAGAATTGCTTAGTCACTTGTCTCTTATCACACTCATCTCTACTCTATTTTTAGTACCTGCTATTAGTAAGTTATTTAGTTCTGTTAGATTAGTGAGCTCGCTGTTTGCTCACTCTAGCATTTAACATTTTCCAGAGGTTGAGTAGCTTGGACTACAGCGTGGTTAGCTGGTCCTGAGACTGATTTTGCCACTGCAGATTCTTTTAGTTCTAGATTTTGTAGGTGTTCTTAGCATTGTGTAGCTGAGCATGTTTTCAAGATGTTGTATTTCTTTTGACATGATATGTATATATATATATATATGTCTTTTGCTTCCGCGTTATATTGTTATATTGTTGTATCATTATTTCTTTACTCTGATGATTATTGCTATATGTGAATAACCGAGCCATAATTTGTCTATGGATTGGCTATTTGTGGGGTAGAATCTTTGAATTCCCCGACCTGCACTACTTAGAGTCTAGTAATTGATCAAGCTACCAATTACTAGATTTTGGGGCGTGACAACTGTTCTACACCAAGACTAGTTTTTATTTTAGGGAGTTGGTTAATCACTTCTATCATAATATTACATTTACTGGACCATACTCAGTTATGATACTTAACTGGGAAGGTCAGGAGCCCATTATCATTGACATAAACTTTCTTCGGAGAGTCGCTGGAGTAACACATGTTCCAAATTTTATCTACCAGGAATTTGGTAGTGGACACGCGACTTATGTTCTAGATTTATCACTTTGTGAGAGTACGGTGGGAGTGGACAATATGATTTCTATAGGGAACTTGTTCACTAACCATCTCGCAGTAACGCATTGGTTCTATATCAACATCATAGGAGCAGAGAAACCCACACTAGTAGTCCATGAAGGTTTGGAGTTTCCACGAGTTCTATATCGAGATACCATAGGATACAACATTATGGATGATATTGGCAATACCATTAGACAAACTACGAGTGATGTTCAGTATGCAATAGCCGATGGGAGCCATATTATTTACTATCTACAGGCATTTGTTACCATGCTCATTGAGTACATTGAACCTAGTGCAATAAGAGATGCTGAAAGGACTCTTTTAAAACCATTGGATGTATCATAGGATTTAGCTGGAAGTAGTTAGGATTACTGGAGACCATTGGTAGAAAAAGGAATTGCATATGCTATGCCGACTGGATAATTATGAGCATGCATTTTCACATCACGTCTATTTTGTAAATGTAAATTTCAACCCAGATGAGGAGGAGCCTATAGAGGAGGAATATTTTAGGGAGGAGCCTATGGAAGACCAAGAGAAGGAGCAGGTAGAGGATATTGAAGAGGAGGTACTGGATGTTATTGAGGTATATGAGCCAGTTGGCATGTGTACCCCAGATCATGACTATGAGTTGTAACATACTTGTATTTATATTTTTTTCATAGAGTATGTTTTTCTTTCAGTTATCTTTATTTCAACATCAATAGTGTCATACTTGTATTTATATTTTTTTAGTCAATACAAAATTTTCAGTTCAGTTACCTGTTCAGTACATCTTATTAGTGACTTATCTTGTGCTGGTAACGTTTACTCTCACACTTTCACTTTTTTTACTTTACTTATCATATATCTGTTCATATTGATAAGGAGAATGCTTGGTTCAAGTTTGGGAGCGGGGAATCATTTTTAAATTTTTAGGGAAAATTGGTAGACTCAGTATAACTGGTAAAGTAGAGTTAATTCGTCTGTGATTGCAAATAACTCTAAAAAACGTCTAGATTAAGTTGTTAGGAGAATAAAAAGAACCTTCAGACTTTTGATAGTTTAACGGGATTATGAAATAATATGCCAAAATTGAAAACAAAATTAAGCTTAAGGTACTATAATGGATATTAATGATATTTTCAAATTATAGAGTTAGAAACTTCTTGAAAGTAAATGCACTTCACACCAGTAAAGGAACTTTTCCAAAGAAGTTATTAAGATGTACTTAACCAATCAGGAGAGAGTAACGAACTAACTACCTGAAATAGTTGATTAAGTGAAAACATAGTATGATACAAAAAGCAAATAATAGAAAAGAAAAAAGTTATCAAAGAAGAAAAGATATCAAAGTATAAAGTAAATAAATAATGGCATGAACCTGAAGCCTAGGTCAAGAAGGGACACCAAATCTTGGTACCTAGAATCAACTGGTATGGATTGTCGACCAATTAGATACAGGATAATTATATTACAAGGAAAGTAATAGAAAAAGTATAAGTGTTACTAATCTAACTAATCAGAGCAAGCCAGTGAATGGAGAGATCAGATCTTCTTATGTTAACAACTTTATAAGGAAGAAGTTAGCTGTTGAATAATAATCTTCTTACAGACAGTATTGGAGCTGTGACAACACACGCTCTGAAATATAACCCTTTTGGGGGGAGTCTTATTGGTAGTCATTGTAGTATAGTTTATTTTCTCCTTACTTTTTTCCAAATAATTTCGGTAAACATTCTTAAACTAATAAATAAATTAAGCATTTTTAGGGAAACTAGCTGCAATATATCTAGGGTTAATAAAAGTTGCTAAGACGGTAAAATTATTAGTTTAAAAACTACTAGAATTACTGAGTTGTATCATTTTTTTGGGTAAAATATGGAAAACCTTACGAGACAAAACTTATCCACCAAGAACTCCTGGGGGCTTAAAGGCTTAGTACATGCACTAAATGCAATCGCGAGCCTGCAAATGTGGCTTAAATTTCTTTGTTTAGTTTATTTTACTTGGGACGAGCAAAAATACAAGTTTGGGGGTATTTGATAAACACATTTTTGTACATAATTTATGCCCCTTTTATAGATTTTTTGGCCATTGTGAGACCCTTTTTGCCTTATTATTGCCTAGTTACCTCATTTTTAGGTTCTCAACTCTACTAGAGTTAATTTGGCATGAAAAGGGCCAAATCAGTGCTAAAATTACATAAGAACCACATTGAGGTATTCCAGCAGTTTAGTTAAGCAGTTTTGATCAGAATTGGTCTAGTTGGGCTTCATAAATATCAAAATAATCACTAAGACAAGGTACTAAGAGGATGGGCCTCAATATGTACTTCACTGATCAATTGAAGCAAAACCTTAATAGATAGAGGATTTTGGCCACCACCTACCGGTGATCACTGCTAGCACAAGGCGTCACACTAGCGATCGTCAACTGATGGTGGCCTAAAATTGTATTTTTAAAAAATTGACCGCGAAATGTTCTAAAGAGAGTAAATCTTTTTCCAATGCCTAATTTTTACCATTAGAGGCGATTAAGGGTAGTTAGGACAATTCAATATCAGGGTTTTCCCTATTTAATATTTTGTTCTCCCTCTCTAAATCTACTTTTTACTTTCGCAAAGTTTTGTAGGGCTAATCCCCTTAGACTAGATCTGAGGAGGAAGCTCTTTAGGTATACGTTAGGATTTTCTTGTAGGTGATAGGTTTGACCTATAGGTCTATGTTCAATTTTTAGGGTTGTTCTTCAACTCTCTTAAACCTAACAAGTTGGGAGAGGAGGAGAACAATTCTAACCTAGAAGAGAGATTGGTATCCTAAAAAGAAATTAGTTTCTTAGTCCACTTTGTAACTTCTAAACCTAGGGATTATTCTTGTTTCCAGCAAGAAGGACAAATCCTTAAGTTAATAACCCATAATTTAAGTCTAGATCTCTGCGGATTAGGTTCTCTGATTTGTTCGTAGCGGAAAGATCAGAAAATAATTCTAAACCCCATGAATTTGTCTCAAAAGAAAGGATAAGGGGAGAAGACCAAAAACCTATTAAATTAAACCTTAATATACGAATATGGAGTGGAATCTAAAGGTCTTTAATTATTTTTAAAACCTTGCAGAAGCAGAGATTTCTGTAAAGCAAAACCCAGTTCCCCTAGATTTTAGTTTACTCTAGAATAGCATATATCCCAGTAGATTTATACTCTACTTTCCCTTTTTCTGCATTATTAAGTAGGATTTTGATTGGATAGACAACGGTCTATCAATAAATTTACTCCCTTCTATCATAGATGAATGAACATTTGTAATACACTAATGAATACTATAATGGCCTAATTTTCTAAGCTTAAGATGGGTTTGGAATTAGCTTTTACACCAATGCTCTTGTGACAAAAACTAATTTTAATAAAAAAGATGACACAAAAGATTTAGTGTGGAAAACCTCTGAATTGGTAAAAAACTACGACCTCGATTTGAGGATTTTTGTAATAGTAACTTTTATTGCTTGAGGCTGATATCATATTACAAGTGATCTCTCGACTTAGAAATACTTAATTCTTGTCAATAAGAAGTTTTAGACGTTTTTTAGAATCTAGAAAATGTAGTTTTCTTGGTGATTTCTCCTATATTTTTCTAGGTCCTGTTTCTTCTGGTACTTTTCTTTTATATAGGCCTTCTCCACAGTTCTATATCGTGTGGATGCACGTTCTCTAAACAATGTGGTTAGTAGTGGTTGACTGTGTAATTATTGAGTTCATGAGAGACAAGTGTCTTTGACTTGTTCAAGTTTTTCTATTTGAGCCTGACCCACATTCTTCATCAGTTTATGGAGTAGGTGGCAATGATGACTATTAAAGTCATGTGCAGAATGTGTGGGTCTGACATGGATATAATTTAAACTGAAGACAACTCGATTTGGGGTAAGATCGAGGGGTAGGCCCCTATAATCGCTCCCTTGCAACTGAAGTCACGAGTGGCGTTGGTTGAGAAGGAATGTGGATATATGGGTTTGAAGTTTGAAAATGAAGGAATAAATTATATGGATTTAACTGTGCGGAAAATGTATGTATTATGGGGGGATGTTTTTGTATTAAATGATGATGAGAATATTGATGTACGCGTCACTTAGGGCTTGAAGAGTTTCGTCTGCATTGAATGATGACTCTTGGGAAAACGTACATGTACATTAGATGTAAGGTTATATAAATAGTACCTGTACCGAGGTTTGTGGCAATGTATGCTTGTTTGTTACCAAATTCTCTGAAAGTTTTGGCGATGGTGAAGGCCCAGAGAAGGTTCTTGAAGAGAGAATTGTTATTGAGATGTAGAAGTTAAAGTCGAAATATTTTGATGATCAGTCATTGGAGATGTCTACTCCCATTCCCGTTCTTCCGACGTATCAAGGTATGTCAGATGATAAAGCAGCTGAAGTTGATGAAGATTTTTATTGTATGTGGAGATTTCACTACATTGTCTAGACAGGCAAGCAATGTTAGGTTTGTCTCTGTATCCTTACGGAAGATGAGGATGGAGAGGCAGTTGTGGGGTTTGGTGTAACTATGGGGTGGTTGTGCAGATGTCTTGCGTAGGGCTTGATTCTTAGGCCGAGCCCTCTTTATCTCTGTGGAGGTGGTGGCTATAGAAGAGGCGGCGATGGTAATGGAGGAGGAAGACGGAAAATAGAAATATACTTTTGTACTTCCATCGTTTCTTGGTAATGAGAAGACCATCGGTTTGAAGAATGGGTTCATGCACTGAGTCCATTTCATTCATGCCCAAATTTCATCCAAACAGAGTTTCTGGTCAGAGTAAGATGGTGTAAAAGAAGAAGGACCTATGGTGACTTCTAATGCCTATTTTGTATAAGAAGATTCTTGGGGTGAAATATCACTGAAGTTGGATGAACTGAAGGCTTTAATGTTTTAGAGTGCCTGATGTTGGAGTTCTTGAAAGACTTATTATCTATAAAAGTACTTGACAACTTTTTATATGTAAAGTACCTGATGCTAGAGGTCTTGAAAGGCTTGTTATCTGTAAAGTACCTGTAATTTGTATTCGAGCTAAATAAAATTTGCTATTAAAACTCTGTGTTGATATATGCACAAAATAATTCTTGAAATCGAGCTATGAATGATCCAAAAATTTATGAACATAGTTAGAATGTTATGTATAAGTGTAGAACGTACAACATGGTTTTAATAATTGAGTTGTAATATGAAATTTGTGTAATATATAATATTCGATCTGGGGGCAAAAATTTGGGGGAGAGAAAAAATTATAGAAGTTTTAGGAAGGGGAACTCGAGCTCAGAAAGGTCATCTTGAAAAATTTGATTTGGAAAGAATAACTCGATATGGAATAGGTTAAATTGACAAAAGTTGATAGAAAAAGATATGTTCAGATAACTTTTATCAAGATACTAGGGTTTTCTATTATGAAAGAACTGGATAATATCACAAACTATGGGGGATCTGCAGCAGTCTAGAAAAATGTATAAAATAAGGTAAAATGAACTTAAAACTGGTGGAAATGAATAGAAATGGTGTGGACTCGATCTGAGAGAATTCGTTATGCCGCTGAGGGGTGGTTGGCGATAAAGATAGCTGAAGTGCGGGAATGGATTTTTGGTTTGTTAGATTATGATGCTAAACTGCCAGAGAGGGATGTTCAACTTGAAGGTTTAGATTGGATGGGTAGGGAACTAGAGTATGAACATCGTTTCTATGAGAAGTGGTTTCAGGAAATAATGGTGGCATGAATATATATAATAGGTTTGAATAATTGGCAAAGAAATAAAATGATAATAAAGCTTGAATCAATCCTCTAATGTTACGAATGTTGTTTGCGACTATTGTGAAAAATGGATTTGAATATTTTTAAAAATTCTGAGAGCTTTGGAAATGATGTTAGTACTTCTATAAGTAAAAAAAGCAAGTATAGAAAAAAAGGGAGCTTCTGATTTTGTCTCTTGTGTAAAAGCTATGAAAACTCGATTGCGTATAAGTGTGAGTCATCATGAGTGTGGGAAGGTCAGAGGGAGATTTAGAAAATAGAGATGAAAATAGAATAAAATATTGGGCAATGGGAAATGATGGGAAAACATTTTCACCGAAAAGGTGCAAGACGTCTAACATTGATAGTAGAAGTGATGACTGCCAGCAGTTAAAGAGAAAAAATATAAATAATGTTTCATCTTTGTCATTTAAGCGTTTCCCAACTTCTGAAAGCTGGAAGAACCGTGAGAGGGGAAGGAGAAGAAATAGCAGAGAATCTCATGAAAAATTAATTAAGAGTGATTAATAGTCAAAGCGTGAGAGAGTTGTAGAGACTGAGTCACGAAGGTGGTTATACAGCAGTATTGTGAAGGAAGGATTTGGAATTGCGTCAGACTCACATTCTGACATAGAAGGCGAATAGAGGATTTGTGATGTTTTGCTTTTGAAGATCATATTCAGTGTTAGGCAAATCTAAAAATTATTATTTACTGTAATCTATAAAAAAATTTGTTTGATATATGATATATGAAAGATATATATATATTGGTGATGTATATGTAAAATATAATGATGGATACCTGGACCTGTATGTAGGTTGATCATGAGAAATATTATGTAGAATCAAGCCCTCATCTGTAGAGTTGTGGTGATATGGACATTTCACCTGTCAATGAGGCATTGACCTCTGGTTGATCAGATTCTGAGATTCTAATGTTTGATATGGAGGAAGATATAGGGGTTGATCAATTTCCAGATTTCCCTGGAAAATTGGTAACCTATCTCCCAAATTCTGATGCATTTAAAGAGTTTTATAAAGCCAAGGCTTTTATGGGGAAAGTTGGGGTAGATGTATAGAACATGCCGGCAGGTATTTTAGGAGTTGTATTGCTGGATCTGGGGAGGAATACTTTTTCTGTTGGCTAATTATGAGAAGGAGAAAAGAGATAGGGGTTTAAATGAATCGATCTCTATGGAGTATTTTGATGGGGACGTTCAGGGCGACCTGGCAGAAGGTTTTTTGTGTTACCTGTCGCAGTTGCAGTACAGGTTGAGTCTTACCCTCAACAATCTAGCGAAAGGGATTATGATCATTATTTGGGCATGTCTTGTTTAATTTAATGGGAACATGAGGGAGGTGATGAATGTTTGTAAATTTCTAAATTAGTTGTGGGAGGAGAATGAGAGTAAGAGGAGGATATCTCTAGAGGATGTTTTGCAGTTTTACTGGGTAAAATACATTTCTTCAAGTAGAGGGGCATATATTTTTGCGAGCTTGACATGGCCTCGTTTTTTTGATATGAACTCAGCAAATCGACCATGGAATGATAATGTGATATGGGTGAAGGGTAATTACCTAAGAGAGATGCCGAAGAACCCATGAAACTTCTGTATAGAACTGTAAAACAAAGTAAGTATAATAATGTATAATGTATAAGATTGATATGCTAAAATTATAAGTTACTCTACAGATGATAATGTGTCGTTATCGACAAGTCCTAAATCCAAGGTGACGAGGAAGGTGTCTGTGTTGGATACTGCTACTTAGGAGGGGATAGAGCCCAAGGCTTTATTGAAAGAACTCGATATTAGCTGAAAGAAACGTGCTAACAGCTGATCTGAGAAAGTTTAAAAGTCTTAATCGACGAAGCTAATGACGGGTGATGGCAATAAAAAGAAAGGGACTGAGGAGGAAAGGCGAGTGAATCAGCCCAAGGCCTCTAGAGTGGACTTTGCGGGTATACCATAGTCAACTACATCGAACAAACTAGCTTGAACGTTTCCAAAGAAGAAAATACTGAAGCAGGGTTCGACCTCTGGAACCACAGAAAGTGGTGAGGTCACTGGAGAGTCGAAAATGAGAAGGGTTGAACCTTCTTAACTGATGGGGTAAAGGTCAGAGAGGGACGACCTGTTATAGAAGATGAGTTTAAAGAGGTGGTGGAAAGGGCAAGGCTTGTAGGTCGTAATGGGGAGGAGGGGATGAACAAAATGGTAAGCTCATTTTCTTGAATATGTGATGTATTTTATATTATGATTTGTACTAACAATGAGGTCGATCTTGTTTATTTTGTAAACTGCTCGTCTGATGAAGGGGATATGCTTCGGGGTCGAGGAGGAGAAAACTGAGTTGAGAAAGGGGAAAGTCAAACTTGAGAAGAATGTTACTCGATTGAAGGCTGACTTGATCAAGGAGGGGAAGCGGCTGGAGGCCCTGAAGGTTTTTCAAGTGGTGGAGATCAACAATCTGTCTGCGGAAGCGAGAGAGAACATTGAGGAGGTAGTAATTGAGCACAATAGACTCGGATGCCACCTTATATCAATGGGGTATTCTGAGGATAAGGTGAATGCCATTATGGCGGACACCTATTTTGAGGAGGAGGAAGATGATGAGGCGGAAGATGTTGATGTTGTAGTTGGAGTTGTGAACGGGCTGGATATTGTCTCTCTCCAAACGGTACGAGGCAACCAAGTGGATGACAATGATTATCGCGAGGGAGAAAACAAGAAGGTAGAGTAGAATTTTGATTATGTAGTTGTATGAATGGTTTTTGGAATGTTGTAAACTGATGGGATATTGTTTGTCGGATGGAATTCTGTAGGCTAAGCTGTTCTTGTAAACCTTATTGTAGGAACTTAAGGAAATGCACCTCAGAATAAAAGATTTAGAAACTGAGCTTGATAAGGAGAGAGGCATTTCAGTGTCCCTGCTGTCTTCGCCAATGGAGCTGCAGGTTAGAAAAGGGCAATAAATATTGGACATGTATGCTTCATTAGTATAGAGCTACAAAGTAAAGAAAATAGAGTGTTGAGACAGACCAAAAACTTGTTATCGGCTTAGGGGCAATGGCACTAAAATAGTGTATACAAAATATTGAAGTATTGATAGATTAAAGCATAGAGAATGCTTACCTTAGAAATGTAAGTACATGTTATTGATCATCTATATGAGACTATACCTTGACCTTAAGTTTCACATAGTATATGTCAAATATCGCGCTGGAAAAGAGGTATATGTGTTGACTAAGTATTCTGAATTGAACTTGATATACTTTATATGTAATATTCAGCTTAAATTGGAATATGCTCGCTTTAGCGAAGATGTGATATGCCAATAAAACCAAGAATTTGCGCAGGAATTAGATAGGATTTGATAAGAAAATGAAGACAGGGAAGATCAACATGTAAATGTACACTTCAAGTTTGTGGAGGTAACCTAAACTACAGTCGACCTTGCTCGAAAGATCGAGGAGAAGGATGCCAAAATTAATAATGGGCAAAGAGAGCGCGCAGAGATGAAAAAACACACAGCAAAGCTAAAAATTCAGAATGATGCGCTAATGGCAAAGAGTAGGGATACTGACATGGCTCGATATCGTATACAGGCATTAGAAAAATCAAAGGAAGGGCTAAGTCATTCTGTGGCCAGCCTGAAGGACCAAATGATTACCAAAACGAGCGATCAGGAGCAAACTCGAGCTCATCAATTGAATACCAGAAATAAGCTGGACCGATTGAAGAAGAAAATGGTTAAAAAAGATCACAAGTTAAAAAAAGCTTGAGATGATCTATCTACCTCGGAAGTTTTGGTTGAGTAGTTGTATACAACTTTACCTGCTAAAGATATAGAGTTTCAGATGGTACAACAGAAGTGTTATGAGTTGAATGAAAGGCAAGCACAATTGAAGACTGAATTGGCACAGGCCAATTCACGTTCCAGAAATGCCGAGGCTGGGGAGTGCTCGAGGAAGAATAAAAATGGTGCCAAGGTCTTCCTTGCTTAAGGGGATGCAGTTAGCCTATCAGCTTGAATCAGGGAGCCGGAGAGAATTGTGGCTCGAACTCAAGGTAGTTTTCGATAAGGAAATGGGCGGGTAAGGGAGTGCCAAAGTAAGTTAGATACTTCTCTTTCCAGGGAACAAAGGTTAGAGCGGGCTATTAGAGTGAAAGATATTTTGATAAAGAAGAAAGATGAAATGTTACTGCAAAACTCTTGTTGGGAAGATTTAAATAGGGAGATAGAGGCACTTCAAGCTTAGGTGGCGGAGTTGAGGGTGATTAGTCAGGCTGAATCAGCTAAAGCTTATAGAAGGTAAAAGAGAACATCCCATTCATGGATCGAGTACACAGTGAAATGGAATGGCAAAAAGAACGGTATAAGAAGTTGGAAAATTACCTTCAGAGGGCGAGAACGAATTTCTTTAAGGCGGTTATACCTGAGGCATCGTACTCAGAATTGGTGATGGCGGTGATCGCCTATTTTGTAGAGGAGGTAAAAAGGCTTGAGTTAGAGAGGAATAACTTGCACGACTATTTTTCTGCAAGGGGATATATCTACAGAGCTAATATTGATCGAGGAAATTGCATGAACTCCCTTAAAATGGAGTTTGGCCCTCGGCCTGCTGAATTGGCAGAACAGGACAGGACTGCTGTGACTATTCGATCTCGAGAATTTATTGTTGGTCGTACTCCTGTAGTGGGGGAAAGCGTAGCTGACCCCCCACAAATGAAAAGAACCCATTATAGTTGTTGTATATGTAACCTAAAAAAAGTATTTATTGCAGGTATATTAAGTGATGAAAGCTAGTTTTACCTTTGCTTTATCTTATGTCTAGTAGATCTCCTCGATTGTAAACTAGTATAACCTTTGTTTTAATCTTGAAAAATTAGTAGAGTCATTCAAATTAAGTGCTATCCTTGCTTTAACTGGTATGATGTCGCAGCCATAGTGAGTGAGATGAAATCTAGTTAAACCTTTGCTTAATCTTATGTCTGGTAGAGCTCCTCGATTGAAAACTAGTATTACCTTTATTTTAATCTCAGAAATTTAGTTGAGTCAGTCAAATCAAATGTTATCCTTGCTTTAACTGGCATGATGTCACAGCCATATTGAGTAAGATGAAAGCTAGTTTTACTTTTGCTTTATCTTATGTCTTGTAGATCTCCTCTATTAAAAACTAGTATTACATTTGTTTTAATCTCATAAATTTAGTAGAGTCAGTCAAATCAAGCATTATCCTTGCTTTAACTGGTATAAAGGTCAATTAAAAGCTAGTATTACCTAAGGTTTAATCTATAAAATTTAGTAGAGTCAGTCAAATCAATTGTTATCCTTGTTTTAACTGGTATGGAGGTCGATTGAAAGATAGCATTACCTATGCTTTAATTTATGTATTGTCTACAAAGTAAAGAGATGTGTGGGAGAATTTTTTTTTGGAAGTTTTCAATGAATATAAAAGGATGTACATTGAATGGAGATTGAAATCTCATTTTTGGAATGAAAAAGCGAGAAGTTGAAATGGGGTAGTGATGAACTTAACGATAGTACCATTTCTGCTGCCTAGTATTCCAAGGATTTGAGATGTGAACTCCCTCTTTTATCATGAGGTAATATGATCCCAGGTCTGAGAGACCTGGGGAGGTCAGCAACGATATTTTTTCTAACAAATTATGGCTCATTATCGATACGAATTAGGTGGGGGCATCCAAACTGAGTAATGATATGTTCCCAGATTAAAGGGATGACCTCTTCTTCTCTGGTTTGACAGAGTAGAACTACCTCTACCCATTTTGTAAAATAATATGTAGCAATGAGTAAGTATTAGCAGTTACCTGGAGAATTAGAAAATTCGTCGACAAGATAGCGCGCCTATCATTTCAATGGCCAAAGCACCTTGCTTGGATGTAGTTCGAGCACTGGAGCGCATATCATTTGTCAATGTCGTTGACATGTATCACATTTGCGTGAGTACTCTTCTAGTTTCTTGTGAATGCCCGGCCTGAATACTCCTTGTATAATGGCTCTATTTGAGAGTAATCGACCTGCGGCGTAGGAGCCACAAGTTCCTTCCTATAAATCGTAGAGCATCTCATCCGCCTTCTTTCTGGAGAGGCACTTAAGGTAAGGCCCTGTGGCTTAGCGGCGGTATAAGGAATCATTTTTATTTGTGTAGCACTTTGAGTTGTCGATCAGCTATCGGTGCTCTTTTGGATCCGTCGGAAGTGGTCCGCTACATTTATTGTCGATACCAAGGTAGTCTAGGAAAGGCTTTCGCCAATCGTTGTCTTCCCCTTTATCGCCCCCAGTGTTAATCATGCATACAAAAATATGATAAATACTGGGATTGAAATTACTTTGATCTAGAGATATCGAGCTTCTGTTCCCAAGACCTCGGCTAGATATGCCAAGGAATCGGTATGTCTATTTTCACCTCAAGGATGATAATTGAGAGTTGCTTGCGCAAACTTGCTCATCCTATCTGTACCGAGGGGTGCATATTCGATCATCTTGCCATTCTTCTTGTATTGGTTAGAGTAATGGTGAACGACGAGGAGTGAATCTATGTATACCGACAGTTCTGGAACACCGAGGTCAAGGGGGAGGTCGAGTCCATGAATGAGAGCTTCGTATTCAGTGAAATTGTTGGAGGCTTCAAAATCCAAGAGGATTTATTTCTCAATTCTGTCATTGGAAGGGGCAATCAGTACGATTCCAATTCCTAACCCTACAGGTCCTGCTGAACCATTTGTGTAAAGTTTCTACCCTTTCCTTGCAATCCATTAAACTCGCTTGTCAAATGCTTTGAGGGGTGGATCTTCTGTAATTTCCTTGGAAAGGTCAGGATCGTGCTCTTCCCACTCGGGATCTTCTATTGGAAAATTTAAGAGAAAATCGGCAACGGCTTGACCCTTCTTGGAATTATGTTGTTCGAACTTGATATCATGTTCTCCTAAACTGACTGACCATTGTTGCAATCTTCTTGATTTTCCATTTTTCGACAGAATCTCCCAAAGTGGATAGTTCGTCATGACTTTGGTTGAATGAGCTTGGGAGTAGTACTTGAGTTTATGTGAAGTGTAAACAAGAGTTAAAAGAAGACTCTCAATTTTAAAATACCTCATTTTCCGCTTGAGTGCGGGTTTGGCTGATGAAGTAGTCTGGCTTCTCAATTTTCCCTTCAAGTCGGATAAGAACTGGGCTTATTGAAGTATCTGCAACTGCTTGGTAGATAATAAGTTCCTCATTATCTACTGTGGGAGACCTCTTCAAATAGGTTTTGAGATCCTGAAAAGCTGCTTCACATTTTGATGTCAACTGAACCTCTGTATTTGGCTGAACTTTTCCTCATTTGGTATAACCGTAGACTAGTTGGAACAGCTAGCGACAGCGGTCTAAAGAATTTGAAACGAATGGTTGAGAGCGGAAATCTTGTCTGCAAGTTTCTTTAAGTCTTTCGTCATTTTTTGAAATGACGTGTCGATGAGATCTCGAATTTGATCTGGATCGGCCTCAATCCCTTTCTTGCTGATGAGATGGCTGAGAAATCGACCTGAATGTACTCTGAATTGATACTTATCAGGATTGAGACACATCCTATAAGATCAAAGAATATTGAATATTATTTTAAGATCTGTATTATGGTTGGTGGACTGTATACTCTTGCACATGAGATCGTCAATATAGATTTCCATGACTTTTCTAAGATGTGCTTTGAACATAGTAGTCATCAATCATTGATAAGTCGTGCCTATATTTTTGGGCATGACTTTATAGCAGTAAAGTCCTCTTTCATTGATGAACATAGCCATTTCTTGATCATTTTCCAAGAGTAGAATCTAACAATATCCACAAGCAGCGTCCATCATAGATAGCAGTTCGTAACCTACTGTTGAATCAAGAATTTAATGAATGTTGGGAATAGGGAAACTATCCTTTGGAGTATGTTTGTTTAGATAAGTAAAATCTATACAAACTTGGACTTTTCTATTCATCTTTGGGACAGCGACGATGTTGGATATCCAATCTGGGTATTTGGCTTCTCGAATGAATCCCAATGTGGTTAATTTTTCAATCTCCATGTTAACTTTATCATGTAGTTGAGGTAAGAGTCGTCGCTATTTTTGTTTGATCAATGTGGCGTTAATGTTGATGGCCAATTTGTGATATGCCTCGGTTGGATCAACCCCAGGCATCTCTGCGAATGTCCACATAAAAATATCTCAATTATGTCGTAAGAACTGAATGAGAGCATCCTTATCATGCTGAACAAGCTTAGTACCGATGAAAGTACCTCTATTAGGTCCATCAATGTTGATGTATTCTGTAGGCCCTTTTATGGATGGCTGATCAAGATGATCAGCTTTCTATAATCATTATGCAGTGTATCTGTCAGAGCTATCTAGAATTGCCGAAACATTAATTTTCCCATTTCCAGAAAGCTATTGACTATCCTTGACTTCATAGATACCAACATTGTATTTGAACTGAGTGCTTGATGATAAGTAGAAGCGATTGCTTCCATGTTGTGAATCCAGTAGCGGCCAATAATCTTGAGATAACGAGATTTGGCGTTGATTACGTAGAAGATAACGTTGATGGTGGCTGACTCTACGGTAATAGGTAAGATGATCTTGCCTTCCCACTCTTCTTTAGATCCATTGAATCTACTGATATCGGTCTAACTTGGAATAACTTGATCGGCCAATCCCATTGGCTTGATAGTGCTCTAAAAGAGAATCTCAATACCACTTCCAGTATCAATCATCATTATGTATATGACAAATTTCTTCATCTTCAGCATTATGACTAAAGCATCATGGTCTTAAAACTTGACATGATTAATATTACATTCTTCGAATGAGATCCCAAGCCAGCGATTGTTCGACTCAGGTAGATGCTTTGCTTCTTTGTCTTGAGGTATTAAATCGTAGAATTATGACAGTCTCATGCGCTTGAATCTGCTAGAGTTGGTAATCTGATGGATTTTGATCATGTTGTTGTGGTGTTTACGGTAAAGAAGCTTATCTTCAGCTTGATCTTCCGCCTGGACGACTTCAAGATGCTTCTTATAGCTGCCATCCTTGTATCATTCCAGGTTAATAATATATTTGAGCATCCATTTTTCCATGAAAATGTATTCCAACAACCTCTGTAGAACATAACAATTGTCAGTAGAATGATGGTTTACCTTATGATGCATACAGTATGAGCGGTTCTCGATTGGCTCCAATGGTTGAGAGAGACATGAGAACTTATCCTTGGAGTGGATTGGAAAAATTATGGAGATTCAAACATTTGGGGAGACCGGCTTGAGTTGTGAGCCACTTTTCCAAGGATTGCCAGTATTTCCCTTAGAGTACTTTTGATCACCCTAGTCTTCCTTTGGTTTAGTGCTTCCATCTGTAGATGGACCTTTCATGTTAAGGGCGAATTTAGTAGATTTATGCCTTTTGAACATCATCCTTTCCAGGTCGACATAACTATTGACCTTGGTGATCATATTTTCCAAGGTCACATGTTTGTTGAGGAAGATGAATACTTTGGCCTTGTAGTCGAGTTGGAGCGCATTGGTGAAAGCAGTAACAAATGTTTTCTGATCGAGATTGTCTAATTAGCGCACGAACTCCTAAAACTTCTTCCCAAAGTCCTCAAGCTTCTCTCTGTGTGACTGTTTGAGATTAATTAGATAATATAAATTTTCTTCTTTGTCTCTATTGTGAGCATACGCCTTCATGAATTGTTTTTGTAGCTGGTCGAATGTGTGTATGGAGTCTTTAGGTAAAGAGTAGAACCACCTGAGTGGTTCTTCCTGTAGACTTGTTGTGAACAAGCGGGAGAGGATGTGGTTGAGATTGGAATACAACCCCAATGAATCACAGTATTGCTGAATGTACTCCTTTGGGTTGGTGCCCTTGTATTTTCAAGTTTTCGGAGTATGGAAACCTTTCGGTATTTCGATATCGAATAGTTCTTTGGTGATTAGAATTCCTTGTAACTTGGTAAGGTCGTATGTAGTGCCCAGAACTTGTTCTTTGATCAACTCCTTAATACGCTGATCCATATGCTCTTGTGTTACATATTGACGTGTCGGTTGACTGGCTTGATGAGGAGGTGGAGGATGGTGAGTACCGGTTCTTTTACTCAAACGATCTCTTACTGGAAGTCGAGGCTGAGGTTGGTGTTCTTCCTCCTAAAGTATGGAAAGTTGGTGACCTCAGTTGATCGCAGACTGAACTTCACCATCCAAATGAATGGAAGGCTGAAGTTCGTACTGTATATTTCTAGAAATTGCTTTGCTGGTGGCTCCTCGAGGTCCCAACTTTTTCCTCGCAGATACCCGAGAGGTTTCTGTCAATTGATCACGATCTCTTATTGGAGGAGCATACTGAGTATTTTGTAGAGCTTGTAAGGCATTCTAGATTGTTGTCACCGGTCTTCATGTTATTTGGATGTTGCCAAACGAGCTTGTCGCTCAGCATTGAGCTCCTTCTCACGGAGCTCTCGATCAAGAATTAATTGGCGTTCGAGCTCATTGCATTTCTCTATTTTGGCATTGAGATTCGCCCGTAGCTCAATTAGTTGTTTCGGCTTAACTAAAAGATCGAGCTGGATTCTGATTGCTGGTCGTCTGGAAGTAACCATGATTGAAATTTGTAGTAGAGTGAAAGTATGCCTTAAAATATCGTGGAAATGTAATCTTTCCCACAGATGGCACCAAATGTAATGGCCTAATTCCGTAAGCTCGAGATAGCTTTGGAATTAGCTTCTACACCAATGTTCCTGTGACAAAAACTTCCTCTTCTTGAATCTCCTGGTCAGGTTGGATAGCAGGATAGGAGTTTGAGATATGAGTAGTACTACTGCGGTGACTATATGCCTCTTGCTAATCCGGAGGTGGAGTTGGCTTGGGAAAGGCATCATCATCTTCTTGAGTAGTCTTGTTTGCAAATGGGTAACGGCTAGGATAGTGGTGCTAGTATCTAATTGATGAAGTCCTCCTTTCTTAGGTTCACTCCTTCTTTGAGCAGGGTAGTCCTATTTATATGAGTTTTCTCCCATAGTTTCAAAGAGTTCCCATGCTTCAGGTGAAGACTTACATATTATGGAGCCTCCACAAATGGCATCCACCATATTTCTGTTGATTTGGGATAATCCATTGTAGAAGTCGTGTACCTACTGCCATAGATCCAATTCATGATGTGGGGACTAATCTAAGAGAATCTTGTATCTTTCCCAGTTATCGTAGAAGTGTTTGTCCTCCTTCTGAGTGAAAGTATTAATTTTGCTACGCAAAAGGTTCATTTTGTGAATGGGGAAGAATTTCTTCAAGAATGCCTTTTGTAACATCCCAAAAATAGTGATGGCTTTAGGGGATGGAGAGTACAGTCAAATTTTAGCCTTATCCTTGTGGGAAAAGGGAAAAAGGTATAGCTGTACAGAGGCATCTATACAATCTTTATAGTGAAGTGTAGTACACAGCTCCTTAAACTCAGTAAGGTGAAGGTAGGTATCATCATGATCGTGACCATGGAAAGAGGGTAGGGCGTTGATAACGCCAATTTCTAGTTCAAATTGTTGCGCTCCAGTAGGAAGCTCAGGTAATGTGACACATGAGGTGTTTGTTCTAGGAAATGGACTGGAATATTTGGCTAGAGCTTTGGTAGCAATTAGTCTGACTTATTCTAGCAGACCTTGTCGTCCATCCTGACCATGTTATTTTCTTGCTACCGTAAAGTAAACTAATGGTGGGTCTTTGCGAAAGCTTTCCTCGCGATACCAACTTCTCATAAACTAACTAACCTAGGAGTCATAACTACTTATCTACTAAATATTAGCAATTTATTACATAACATACTACTTTTCTACTAGTAATTTTTTTAATAATAAAGTACTAGTATTAGACTAATAAATATTTACTAATATTAGATAAGCTATCCTAGGAACTAGCTAAATTATGTTATCTACATTTTTTGAAATATTATTATTATATATATTTTATTTTGTTCTAACTAATTAATAAATAATGTGGTCAAGCCTATGATGGGGTGCAATAATCTTTAAACCCCTTCTATCGCTCTCGTTAGATAAATTTACCTTTGAAGTATAAAAGCGGAGAAAGGTTCGCAACAGAGATTCATTTATCCAAAAATTTGAGAAAATAGAAACAATTTATTGATAAAATATTATATTTAATTAAGGTCAGGGGAATAAAACCCATTGGCCGGTGATCGTTGCTGGCAAGCATTTGGCTGGTAGTGATTGCTGGTTGGTAGGGCCTTTATCTCAATAATTTTTTATCATGTGTTCCTTTGTTCAAATGAACTCTAACCTTAAGTCAATCACACATAATTCTTATCCTAACAGAGACTTACTTAACCTACAAAACCAAAAAATTATGGAAATCCTACGGTAACACAAATTTAAGCTATATATCTCACCTAGAAATTACCGTTACCTCCTTGATAACGGTGCCATTTGATAAAACATTGTTAGTCTAGTCAAAATCCTACTTACTAATTAATGTTGTAAAAGGGAAAGTAGGATATCAATCCATAAAGATGTACGTTATTCTCGGTAAACTAAAATTCAGGGAGAAAGGGGTTTGTTTTGTCAGATTTCTACGTTTAATCAAGGCGTTGTGATTCGAATATTAAGGTATCTAGACCTTTGGATTTCACTTTATATTAACATATTAGGGTTTAATTTAATAGGTTTTCCGTCATCTCCTCGAATTCTTTCCTTTGAATCCAATTCAAGGGGTTTAAAATTCTTTTCTGATCTCTCCGCGAAGAACAGATTAGATAACCAAATCCGTCAAGATCTAAATTCAAATCCTTGGTTAATGGCTGACATATTCCTTATTTTTTGAAAACAAGAATAATCCCTAGGTCTAGAGGTCACTCAGTGGGCTGATAAACCAATTCCCTATTCAAGACATTGATTTCTCTCTAGTTAAGGATTGTTAACCTCTTCCCTTAACTTTTCCAGTTCAGGAAAGTTGAAGAACAACCCTAAAGAGAAAGAATAAACCTCTAGGTCAGACCTATCACCTATAAGAAAATCCTGACATTCACCTATAAAGCTTCATCCTCAGATCTAGTTTGAGGGATTAGCCCTGTAACAGCTTAACAATCATGATTAGTAAATGCAAACAAATTATCTATCATTAAAATTGAGCTTAAAGATTTGACATACAAACTCAGCTCTCAAGTCCCCAAAACCCTGTAAAAATGAAAAGCATGTTCAAGGAGAGAGAACAAAACATTAAATAGGAAAACCCTGATCTTGAAATGTCTTAACTACCCTCTAGTCTTGTTTAGTAGTAAAATTTTATCATTCAAAGAAGATTCTCTTAAATAAACCATCATGAGATATGTGTTATAAAATCGCAATTATTATCGGCCGTCGATGGCCGATGATCACCGGTGTGGTGCCCATGGCCGGTGGCGATCGCCAGTGGGTGGGGCCGAAATTCTCCACCATTTGGAGTTCTTCATTTGTGGGTAGATAATTATTTTAGGTCCAACCTCTTGATCCCTTGCCTCAGTGATGATTTTGGGTTTTAGAGATCCTAATAAGCCTAATTTTGAGTAAAACTGATCTGCTGGAATACCTCAGTGTGGCTACTATGTCATTTTAGCTTTGATTAGGCCATTTTCTTGCCAAATTGACTCTAGATGAGTTGAGAACCAAAAAATGAGATAACTAGGCAATTATTAGACGAAAAGGGTTTTAGGACGGCAAAATTTTCCTCTGAAAGGGACTTAAATTCTGCTTAAAAATGTGTTTATCACGTAAGTCTTCCAACCATCAATTCTACTGGCCACTCTAGATATAATCATATTAAAATTAATGTTCATAGCTCTGTAGAAAGTGTGGTGAGTTCCTAGGTACTTATCCCCTACAACTATTTTCTTAATGCGCTGAAGACGTTGTATCATTTATGACGTTGGTAGTGATAGTTCTTGCTGAAAAGACTGTAAGATTTATCTAAATTATTCTCTTGGTCTAAAACCTTTTCGAAAATATCAAGGATATCCTTAAAGGCTCCCGCCTCGCTGAGCTTGGCCCTACAAAAAATAAAACTGTCATCCTCGAATAAATGGTACGAAATGGAATACCCTCTTTTACTTGTTTTGATATCGTGGATCTTATTCTGAATTTCTCCTTTTATGATAAGCCTGGCGTGGACCTCAGAGCAGATGATGAATAGGAAGGGGAGAGAGGGCCTCCTTTTCTAGTATCTCTTTCGGGCAAGAGCATGCCATAGGGAGATCCATTCGGGTCGAAAGATAATGAAGTGGTGGATATGCATTGCATTATTCAATTACACAATTTTTTAGAAAAGCCCATATCAAGGAGAGTATCGATAAGAAACGTCAACTCAATTCTATCAAGGGCTTTACTGAGGTCGAGTTTGATGGCCAGGTAACCAGACGCACCTTTCTTTTTCTTAAGAATGTTAAAAATCTCGTAGGCAATAATTGATGCACTGGAATTTCTGCTTCAATAAATTACCGATACCACTGTAGTAAGTCGGTAATCGGGGTCGAACCACATAGGGGATCGGCGTCGGTTATGCTGCTTGAGAATAGGATTTTGTTGTTTGCTAGAGATGGTTAGGGAACATTTAGAGAGAAGATGAATATTCATGAGGAAAACTATGACTTTGGGATTCTACGTCCCCTATTTGAGTTTTTCTTATCTTTGAGTACCCTTATAACAGACCACTAGTCACGACAGTCCTGAATTGAGTTATACTCTAGAGGGTGCTTCCATACGCCTAGGGTCTTAGGGAAGGACACTAGGAATAGGGGCTGGACTAAATTATGTGCGTTAACCCTCCCAGAGCCTCCCTCAGACCATTGAGGGGGATATCTGAATATGACCTAACAACTAGACTCAGCTAATGGCTACTCAGGTAGGCTAGCTTCCTCCCTAGCCATAACTAAGGAGTTTAGCCGGCCAAACCAGGGTTTATACCCATATAAGTCTAAAACTAAATGCTTACTCTTAAACAAAGAGTTTTATCTTGAATTTTATTCCTCTAAGAGATGATAATTACAATTGAGGGGAGGTTTCTTTCATAGTTGAAGAAACCAAAGGCCTTTTACTATATAAGCAATGTGGGTCTAAACAAAGTTGAGATTTTTTTCCTATCGTACAAAGGGTATCAGTGTATTTTCATTAACTGGCTCGAAAATGCTGATCTTCTAAGGCCTAAGGACCCACGTTCATGGGTATGTGGAGGCCCCTAGTCTTAATATTTGTCTAGACTTCTCCGGGGCCTCTTTTGAATGTAAAAATTTGCTCGGATCTAACCCTATCTTCCTGGAATGTACATAATGAATTTGGGTTAATCCGTGGAGAGTGGGAAACTGTCTGAACTGTTAGAAATGGTCTATGATACTTAGTACAATTTTAGGCTTGATCTACTTTGCTACAGCAGTGCTTTGGCTCCTTAAGTTGCCTAAGGAATAAGGAATGCATAAAAAAAAAGACTTTTTAAGCTTTTTAACTTTTGTTTGTTGCCAAATTCTCCAAGGAGGGTTTAGAATCCTAATAATAGATAACATAAGCATTAGTCACTCTTATTAGTAACTGCCATTTGATTTTTTTTTTCTATTTAGACTTTATGTTTATTGTGGAAAAAGAAATAAAGTGAAAGCTATTAGGCATTTTGGGAATGGAAAATACCTCTCTCCTACTCCCATGTTTATCTCCACTCTATCCTCCTATAATCTCTCTAATAACTCTCTTTTTGTTAAATTTATATAAATTATTTTCTATCTCTACAAATTTTCCTCTTTCTTCCTTAAAATTCTTTTTTTCTCTCTCATCTAATTACAAATACTCTCCCTCCCTCTCTCTCTCTCTCTCTCTCTCTCATCCACTACTAACAATTGAGATAAGGGTATAAAATAAGGGCTTCATTTCCCATTTTATCACCCATGAGGACCATATCTCTATATTATTGCTAAGATCATTATCTTTGTGTGCTACATAGAACATGATAATCATTTTGTAAGAACATTGATTTTTAAAATTTAATGACAAAACATTATTGCCAGAAAAACACTGGAATACAAAAACTTAGCGGTCGGTCCCACCGGTGTTCGGAATACTAGTGTAAGATTCCAACACTTATCACACCCCCAAACTTATCATTTTGCTTGTCCCCATGTTAAAAAAATAAAATTATAATAAATTAATTGTGTAGTACTCATGGTTGCATTTAGCATATGCAGCAAGTCGTTAAATAGCCTAGTGCTCTAGTAGAAGAGTGTTGTCCTGTGAGGGTTTTAAAATATACTCACAAAATTATAATGTGACCTGTTAACTATAATTGTTTAACATTTTAACGTAAAGAGCGTCTATAATGGTAATACATGCATTAGTGTTAACTCTGGAATATTGAATAAACAATTCATGATAATCTTATTGCATTTTATCGAGTTGCCATTACAAATTCAGTGTAATTTCTAAATCGGTATGTGTACGTGCTCACTCAAAATACTGCAGAGTTTTAGATTTCAAATTAGGCATAATTTCAATTACTAGTGCTAGAAATTTGTATTGACTTGCAGCATCTCATAAAATTTCTCTCTAATAATCATTGATATTTTTTTTAACTTTTCCCTCATGTATAAAAGTAGCGCAAGTTGATTTAAATGAAGCGAAGGCTCATATTTACAAGAAGCAGCAGACATTTTTCTGGATAGATCTCATGAACGGAAGTTTGATCTTCATTGAAGGTGTCGAGTTAATATTACCATAGACTATCTATCTTTTATTTCTACTAAATTGACCATACTAGACTCAGGATCAAGAATGTCTTTAATGGTTGTAATGTTGGCTAAGGACAAGTAATGCATGAAGAAAGGGTATTTTGCTGGCATTTTGAGAATAAGTTAAGGTCATCTCTTCTATTTTATATGTTCACCCTTTACTTCCATTTTTCATGATTTTTTCATATGACATAGCTCGATCATGTACTTTATTTTCATGTTATATTTTTTTATAATCCCCTATTTGATATATTTTTATATATTTCCAACAGGCTGGACTTGCTCACAAATTTCGTATTGTTCCTACTTTTTTTCCTATTTCTTTGTATATAGCCATTATTGCAACTATCTACTTCCTTAAGTGTTTTTAAAATAGGGAAAAGGTGTCTGGTAAATGCTGGCTTATTTAGACTTAATGGAGTCACTTGTGGAAAATAATTTAAGGTATTTTTACACGATGGCCAAAATAGGTTTTTGCATGCCTAAAATCAATTCATCGGTTTCCTATAGTTTCTTTTTGCCTCGAAAAAAGATAAGAAAGATATGTAGTATTTTTAACTCGATTTTTATTTTACCCTCAACATTCAATAGTGCAACAAATAATGAGATCATGAAGATAAGGATGTTATATCTAGAAAAAGTTTATGTATGGCATTTGAAGGTTATTCAAGGTTCAGATATCTCACTTGGGTCTAAAAAGTCTCTAGAGTTATCCTCAAGCTTTCTAATTATGACCAACTATTCATCTAGACTAAGTAGTATATGACTGTTGTGAAAGTACTTTGCCGTGTACTTTTCGAATGAATTAGTAGGTATGACAATTTGACCCGCCCCATCCTGAACGGGGCGGGTTTGGGATGTGTTAATCGGGTATGGGAAATAAAAAATTAATTCGCAGGGAAACGGGGCAGATTTGGGATTGCCTTGAAAAATCCGTACCCTCCCCGCCCCGTCCTATTTAAGTAGTTTATTTTTATTGCTCTTTAAATATATAAGTAAAAACCTAAATAAAATAGTTTTTTGTTAAAGAAGTAGCTTTATTACTTAAATGGGGCAGGGGTGGGATTTAGTTATGTAATGTGGGGGCGAGGATGGGGATCCCTGTTTAACTAAAAGGAGTTTTGAGGAGGGGACGGGAATGGGGAACTTTAGAGGGGACGGGGATGGGATTAGCTCCCCCCACTCCAAATATTCCCCATTGCTATCCCTTTGAATTACTATAACAAGAAGGCATTAATATGATAGTGCTATTAAATTAGATGTATGTATTACTTAATAAGAAATCTTAGATTGGGTTTAGCATGGAATTTCTCTAATTTTTAGTTTTTGTAGGTTAAATTCGTCGCTACTAGAATAGGATATTCAGTGCGATTAACTTTGAATTTGGGTTTACTGGACATCAAGAACAATTTTTTTTTTAAGGAGACAGGGGGCTCCTCACCAACCTGCAATCGCCACCAGCCAAAGGCTTGTAGGCTGCGATTGTCGGTCACTGGGCCCCCCTGATTCCCAATCTTTTCGGTTCTGTTCCCATGACCCTATTAAGTTAAAATATTTAATCAGTGTAATGTTTTTGATCTCTTAGGTTGCTGAATAAATTAATATTTATTTTGAACCTCTCCTTGTTTTTCACGCTACAAAGGTATATTTTTCCAACGAGAGTAATAGAAAGGAATAAAAGATTGTTGTACCCCAACATATGACTAAAATTTGATACCCTTTTAATTTATTAGTTATTAATAAAAAGAACAAAAAAAGCAAAAAAAATTAAAAATTCGTATTTACTTTCCTTCGATAACCTAATATTAGTAATTAATTATTATCCTAACACTAGTACTTTATTAGTATTATTAATAGTAAAAGTAATAGTGTGTTATCTTATAAATTACTAATATTTAGAAATATAATTAGTAGTAGTACTCAATTATTAAAGTGAAATTAGGTAGAACTCCTAGGTTAGTTTCTTTATTTTATGAGAACTTAATTGGTCTCGCAAAGGAACCCGTTTAAATCTCGAAGACCCACCTTTCGTTTACACCACAGTAGCTAAAAATCCCCGTTGTTGGAATAGACGGCAGCATCTGCTAAAACAAGCCAGACTAATAGCAACCAATACCCTAGTCGAATATTCTAGTCCTATACACAAGACAAACCCCTCTTGCATTGCTTCACCTACACTTCAGAAAGAGCGCAGGAATTTGAGCAAAAAATTGGTGTTATCAGCGCCCTACCATCTTTCCACAGTTACGATCATGATTACCCATTAACTTTACCTTACTGAGCTTAAAGAGTTGTGCGCTACTCTTCATTACTAAGATTGCATAGGTGACTCCGTATAATTGCGTCTCTTTCCCTTTTCTCTCTCAAGGATAAGGCCAAGATTTGGCTGCACTTTCTCCCACCTGGAACTATCATGACTTTTAAGATGTTACAAAAGTAAATTTTGGATAAAATTTTCCTTATTCATATAAAAAAACTTTTATGTAATAAAATTCACACCTTCGCTCAAAAGGTTAACAAATAATTCTACGACAGTTGGGAGAGATACAAGAGTCTCTTACTTATGTGCCCGTATCATGGACTGAATGTATGGCAGCAAGCACATGGTCTCTATAATGGGTTTTCCTAAATTAACAAATACATGGTGGATACCACTTGTGGTGGTTCCATAATGCGTAAGTTGTATGGGAACTTTTTAAAATTATGGGTGAAAACACGTACGAACATGACTACCTTGCTTAGAGAGAGAGAGAAAGAAAAAGAGTGAACCTAAGAAAGGAGGACTTCTTGAGTTAGACAATAACACCGCTATCATAGAAATACCCACTTGCAAACAAGCTTACTCAAGAAAAAGAACGGCCTTCATAAAACCAACCTCGCATCGAACTTAGAAAAATGTATATATGTACAAGAACTGTACTACTCACATCCCCACTATTCAAACCTGACTAGGAATTTCAAAAGGTGAAAGTTCAAGCACTCAGCATGTACAATTTAGGGAATCCAAAGAATTTATATCGATCCTATATACCACAACATCCCAATTTTCCCTATTGAACTTTACTACATTATGGAGGACTCGTTGGTAACTCAAACATGCGGTAACTACGATACCAAAGGCTATAATAGAAATATCAACAGCCGTATACAACAACAACAGTACCAGTTACAGCTATATATACCGAATCAAACCAACACAGGGAGGATTAGAAATCTTGAGCCATTACTGAGCATATTCATGTAACAAGCGAATCTTTCCCTTAACACGTTGACCCAGTAGGTACGCCACGTGAACAAAACTATTTCTTAATTTGCAAGTGAATTTGCATGTCATGAACAAGGAAAACTACCTAGTGATTCCGAAGCAAACCCAAAGGGGAAATATGGAGTGGATTCTAGTCAAAGTACCAAACCAACATAATAATGTCATATCATAATCACTTTTATGAGTTGCAACGTCGCCGATAACAAGGTAGCAATTCCCACCGATAATCAACAAATGGAAGCTTCAGCTGATGGTGAGCCATCACAAACCACCGATGAAACATCTGTCTAGACTCCTCATAAAGAGTGCACACCCCCATTCCCATATCCTTAGAGGTTGCAACCAAGCGTCACAAACCCACATTACGACAAGCTAGTAATGACATTCAAGCATGTATACATGAATATCCCACTGGTCGAGGCTATAATGTAAGTACCTTTGTACGCAAAATTCTTAAAGGAAGCCTACGTGCGCAAGAGAAGTATGAATATCAACAAGAAGGTTTTTCTTACAAAAATTATGACACCTCCTAAGCTTAGAGATCATGGATGCATAACAATCTCATGCATGATAGGAGAGCACAGGATCGATAGAGCTTTGTTATATTTAGGCGCAACTGTAAATGCTCCTCAAGACCACATTTATAATTTACAATTGGGACTTGTGGATCTGAAGCCAACAAAAATGGTATTACAAATGGTAGATCACTCACTTAGGTATCCCTGATTGATATTAATGGATATCTTTATCAAAGTTAAAGGCTTGGATTTCCCTGTTGACTTTGATATTCAAGAAACACAAAAAATAGTGGATACAGGAAAGGATATACCAGTTATCTTACGAAGACCATTTCATGCTACTACACATGCAGTGGTTAACTATCAGTTAGGAGGGCGAACTATATCGTTGGAAAGAATGAAGGCAATACTGAATGTCTTCCAAAACAAGGCTCAATTACATGAATTAGATAAAGCAGAGGATTTTAACGTTATCAAATTCACAGCAGCCAAACCATCGATAACTAGCAAAATGTACGACTCTAAACTACACAATGGACGATGGCCACGAAATGGTATTGCCGACTGCCTCGCGGATATCACTAAATGAGAAACTCAATTATGTTTTTTCATTAGTATGAGCATAATATGAAGAGATAAAAATGTATGTTTTAATAGATAAAATACCTCAACATTGCTCTCAGGCTGCCATAGTGGAATTCCTCCAAGAAGTTAATAATTTTACATGGGACGGGCCATATCTTTGCAAGATTGGTTCAAATCATATTATTTGTAAATGCATACCTAATGAGGCACTATCACATTGTCATTTTGAAGCTTGTAAAGGATTTTATAGTGCTTAATGAATAG
Organism: Kingdonia uniflora; assembly: GCA_014058105.1. NCBI lineage: Eukaryota > Viridiplantae > Streptophyta > Magnoliopsida > Ranunculales > Circaeasteraceae > Kingdonia > Kingdonia uniflora. The sequence goes on along the minus strand of JACGCM010002030.1, from coordinate 1,629,541 downwards.
TGGAAAATATACTCCAGAGTGGGTTGTTCTGGCCCCCATTTGTCAAAGATGCCCACCTGTACTATCTATGATGTCTGGAGTGTCATGTTCCTGGGATAAGCACAGCAAAATGGATGACTCCACTAGACCCTATACCGATAATTTTTTTGAAGTATAGAACGTAAGGATTTTGGTGACATTTCCCCTATCCTAAGGAAACTCGTTCGAATTGATTGTTGTAGACTATGAGTCTAAATGGCTACATGTAGTTGCATTCATCTTGCAACTTGTGAACTATATAAAAATTCTCAGTACAGTGATGCATTGGAGTTTATGTTTTAATAAACTCCCTCTACTGTAGTAGTATTTCAGTAAGCGAGGTAGAACCATGTTGGGGATTGGGTTCGGTTTTACTATTTGAGAATGGGGGGTTTAGGATGTTTGTTGGAGATAATTTTGAGAGGAGAAGAATATTGAGGAGGAGAACTATGACTTTGGGATTATGCGTATCCTACTTGAGCCTTTTTTATCTGGATCAGCCTGTGATATTGCCTTCCCAAGCTCTCCTTGAGTACCCTTCTGAGGGGCCAATACTCACGACTATCTTGAGTATGGACCCCCTTATTCAGGACAGAGCCCGGATCTTCCTTTTTTGGGGCAAGGCCTCACCATCAATAGTCGATCTTGAGAGAAAGGGATAATTTGGTCCTAAGTTTATTAGGCTCTATGACCTTGTTGTGCCCTAGTGGGTATCCCAGATTTATGTCACTTTTAAGGCTTTGGACCCTTCTTACATCCAACCAAGGTCCTCGGATGTGATTCTAATAAAGACTCATGCCACTATTTGTCACCTGAGTGATCTAGGACATGATTGATCTACAGAGAGTACCACCTGCCCAAGTTTCTACATTAGAAGAGGTCGGGGCCCGACTAGTCCTTCAGTTGTACCCTCGTTAAGAAGCATGCCCCCGTCCCTCGTTAATTCTCAGGAGGGGGCTCAAAATAGAGATTATAGTCTCACTTAAGGTCCCTAATCCTTCTAGTCCCCCCCCCCTTAGATCTTTATGGAGGAGGATTTTCTAGGTCCCTAGGTGTACCCTTTCATCATGGTCGGTGCTAGGGCTTAGGGCGCCCAAAGTAAACCCCTAAAATAGGCCTTATAGTTTAAATAGAAATTGATGTATTAAAAGGTGGTATAATAAATTTGCAAAACAAATTATAAATATTATGTAAAAAATACTTACAAATTAATTTGATAAAGAGTTAGTATTTGTTAGCAATGTCCTAAGATATCTCTTTTGGATATTAGAAAAGAATATATATTCCCGAAAATCATTAGTGAAAAAAAAATTATAATAGGAGATAGCTTCCGAATATGAGAATGTAAAGAACAAAATGCTAAATTATAGACGGTGATTTCCATGAGTCAGGACTCAAGACCTTCATTTTCAAAAATGCTTGCTGCAAAGTACAAACCATAAAAGATGGACTAACCTCATGAAAGAAAGGGAGGAGATAGTAGATAAGATATGCACTTACATAATTTAAGAGAGAGATACTTGTTACAAAAAATAAAATGAGGGAGACAGGAGATTAGATAGAGATCAATTTTTGGTATGAGAGAGATTTTATCCATGAAAAGTGGGGTTCCAAAGATATTTGCATGAATTACTAAAACAACCTTAACAAAATAAAGCAAACATTTGGTATAAATTATAATTCATAATTTGAAGGCAGGCAAAAATGGAATTCTCAAAAAGGAATGCTAGGATTTTACAAAAGCTTACCTGTCATTATCAATTATCAATTTTTAACTTTGGTATTTTGAGGCCTTCGACAAAGTGAGGCCCAAAGCCAGTGCTACAGTGGTCTTACCCTAGCATCGGCCCTGCCTTTTATAGAAAAGCGTACTTCTATGCCATTAGGATCTTAAGGAAGAATACTAGGAATAGGTGCTTGACTAAATTAAGAGCGCCATCCCTCCAAGGCCCTCCCTTAGACCATTGATGGGGAGAACCGAAGGTGACCCAATAACTAGACTCAGTTAATGCTACACAGGTTGGCTAGCTTCTTCCCTAGCCATAGCTAAGGAGTTCAGTTGGCCATAACTGTGTTTGCGCCCAAGCAAGTCTAAAACTAAATACTTTCTCTTAAATAAAGAGCTTTGTCTTAAATTTTATTCCTCTAAGAGATGGTAATTTCAATTAAGGGGATAATTCTTTTATAGCTGAGGAAACCAATGTCCTTTTGTTACATAAACAATATGAGACTAAATAAAATTAATTTTTTTTCTTTGGCTTCTGACATATAAATGGTATCACACTCATTTAGGTTTAAACTTGGGGACAAAGCCACCCATAAAATCTGCCAATATTATGCCTTTAAGGCCTGGGGGCCTGCGACTAGATCCAACAATTACAGTGTCAGAACCAACATCTACAGTGTCAGGGGCAATAGCTACAGTGTCAGACTCGATAAATTGTAGCGTCAGAACTGACTCCGGGTACAAGTCAGTTGTCCCTGGAGGATACACATGTAACTTGACCTCCCATGGTGACTCAGCCCTTCCTATGTTCTATAAATAGGAGGGAAGAGGAACTTTGGAGGGGTTAGAAAATCTCTCCCAACAGACCCTACAAGTTAACCTTCAAATGCCCTATAATCACCCAGTTCTTGATTCTTCGACTACTCTCCATATATAACATAACTCTTTAAAATCCTAACTAGAGGTCGTGGAGTGACCCCATCTAGGCCTCTTCACAAGTGTATTGTCATTATATTAGGTCTTACTATTATTTATTGTATGCCTGAATTCCCCTGGTCGAAGATAAAACTTATAGTGTAAGAGAGTTAACTTCCCCTCTCGCGAAGTTAGGCCCCTATATTTGGCGTCATCCGTACTATCCCACCCTATAAGTCTCCCCCTGCCTTTTATCCATTTCTAATCCTACCAGCCACCTCCAATGGCCCCCAGCCTCCGCTCTACTTCCACCCCTGCCGGCAATTCCACCGACGGAGTGGCCGCTCAGCTCGCCCTTCTTACTCTGCAATTTGCTCAAGCTGAGGAACGACATTGAATCCATTTATGCCAGGAGCGCGAAGAACACCGATAAGAGCTCAAAGTCGAATGACAACACCGTTTGGGCGATGCGGATAGACAATATCGTGCCCTTGACGATCTGCGTAATATAGTTCGTGAGTTGCAACGACTTCAGCCTCAAGATGCCCCTCCACCGTCTCGAGCACCTACCCCGTAACATTTTTCTGCCCTCGCCTGGCTCAGGCCCCAGGCACATCTAGAAATACCCCCGGTCTATCTTGGTACGGAGGGTACTCCCCCCACCATTCTACCTACTGGTTGAATACACCTTGGCATACACCCCACGGAGGATACGTCCGATTCCACTCTTCGTACTACCAGATACCCCAAACGCTACCCTGCTCGAGAATGTCTCGGGGAGCACAGCGTTGAACACACGCCGAACATTCGGCCTCATCCCCTTTGACTACAAAGATCCTTCCCTCATCCTGCCTATCTTACGCGGTAGGAACTTGACCAAAAGCTCCATACTTCCATCCACATCAGTACGAGCTCCATCCAAAATCTTGGAGTCAGCTTAACAACCCCCTCTGCCTCAAACTCCTCACTATCGAGGCGCCTCCAAATTTTCAAGCCCCCAAAATTAGCAAATACCGTAATACTGACCCTCAATCCCACATCCTCAAATTCCAAATACCTAAGCCTATACTCTATAGCTGACCACCTATTATGTCGATTATTTCCCACCAGCCTCACATATAGCCTTCTCAGATAGTATCCTAGCCACCCTAATGGTTCGATTCGAATCTTTGAGTAATTATCTAGTCTATTCATCATTCAATTTTCCATCAACAAGGACCGTGGGGTCTAAGTCTGCCCTCTTCAACTTTTGCGAATCCCCCAATGAAACCCTTGAAGCCTTTACCAAGCGGTTTCTCGATGAGTCGTTCAAGATCAAAAACCTCTATAGTGCGAACGTTGTGCTCGCCTATTCTTACGCTCTACCAGATAACAACCGCGTCAAAGAGTACATCATACTCCACAAACAGCGAACCCTCGAGGAGATGTTATATAAAGTTAATGGGTATATCGACCATGAGTACCTCTGTGAGTCTAATCGACAGGGGCAAGCTGCGACCACAAATCATAACAAACCTCGACAGGGACAACCTTCAACACCCATGATCGTTCCCGTCTCATAGGAGACTAAGAGTCGCAAATGTCCTTACATAGACGACACTGCCACCGAGGCCTGCAAAAAATGACCAAAGCCGATCCTCCCTAAGCTTACTACTCCTATCGGCACCCTTCTACCACAGATTCAGGTCGACTCCATATGGCGTACCCCTTGCCCCATCGAGGTCAAACAAGGCAAACCCTACTTCCAGAACCATAAGTGTAATTGCCATCACACCAATAAATGCTTCGCTCTGCAGCGTTCTCTCGAAATAATTCTTAAGGCGGGTCATCAACATCAATATGTCATTGACATCCCCGGCTACCCCGACAGGTCGTACCTTAAGCCTCAACCTTCCCCTGCTGCCGACCCAGCTGAGGTACACATTTACCAACTTCATCTCATCGAGGTCAGCAATATCGACAATGGCCATTCTAAAAGCAAGCGTAAGAGTGTCAAAGAATATTGAAAACTCACCTACCAGGAGAAGCATTCCACCCTTCTGCCAGAATCGATCCAATACCCTCGACCTGAGGGCATCTCATTTATCAACTGTGATACATCGCATGTTTATTTCCCCCGTCCCCCATTCCGACCCTTTATTCATTATGATTAAGATCGATCACCTCGTCCTCCATACCATGCTTATCGACACGGGAAGTGCAGTTATTATACTATTCCTTCAGACTATTCAAGCCATGTAAAAAATAGACCTCATCACCCATGCTAATGTCAAACTCAAGGGCTTCAACTGCGCTACTGAAGTCATTGTCGGTCATATTAGTCTCCCTGTTACTACAGGGCCAGTCAGACTTCAAACCAAGTTTCTTGTCATCGATAAGAAATCCGAATACCTCGGCATCCTTGCCCGCGACTGGCTCCATGCCATGCGAGCCATACCTTCGACTTACCACCAAAGCCTTTGTTTTACTACCCCCTATGGTACATGGAACTTAAAAGGATCCCAACTCCTTGCCCGTTTATGCGAGAATCCGGAGATCGATCAAACCCAAAAACTTGTCAAACAACCATAGCAATCAATGTCTCTCTCTACCCCAGTACCTTCGTACCAGCTACCACACCCATCGAACCAACTGTCTATATCAAACTCAACGGTCTTGGTTGAGGTTTATTTATTGGTACTTTTCTTGATGAGGCCGAAAGCCACAAACTCACCGACTTCCTTCGAGCAATTAAAGGCGTCCTTGCCTGGACATTCCATGAGATGCTCGGTGTCGACTCTGCCTTACCATGTCATTGACTCGACCTTATCCCATATTCTACAGCAGTGAAGCAGAAAAAATGAATGTTGGCCCCACAACTTCGAGAAGCTATACACCTCAAAGTCAACAAAATCCTAGTCGCGGGATTCATCAGAGAAGTCAAGTACGTTGACTGGATATCTAATATTATTGCGGTTCCGAAGAAGAACGGCAAGATTCGAATCTGTGTCAACTTCACAGACCTCAACAAGTGCACACCGTAGGATAGCTTCCCCCTCTCAATCATTTTAGTACTCCTGAATGTCACTGCCGGACATGAGTGACTATCAATGATGGACGTGGCTTTGGGTTACATTCAGGTACCCCTCCTCCCTGAGGATTAACTTAAAACTTCTTTTATCACTGAACAAGGCCTTTATTGTTTTAACGTCATGGCTTTTGGCCTTAAAAATATAGGTGCCACTTTCCAGCGGCTTGTCACCACCATGTTCAAACCTTTGCTTGGCAAGTCGGTCGAAGTTTACATCGACGACATGTTATGCAAAAGCCTCCAAAAATATACCCACATTTATGACTTAACCGAAGTTTTCTCGGTACTTCAAACATATAATATAAAACTTAACCAAGACAAATGCCAGTTTGGTGTTTCGTCTGGCAAATTCTTAGGCCACCTAATCAACAAATGAGGTATCGAGATCGGCCCTACTTATATCCAAGCCCTCATCGATATGCCTTCCCCCCAAGCCAAAAAATATGTCCAAAAGGTGGCTTGAAAGATAGCGGCCCTCAACCGCTTTATTTTGAAATCCTCAGACTAATGTGCATGACTTTTCTCCCTCTTACGCAACCAAGGCGCTCACAAGGCAAAAAAGTTAAACAACCCTAAAATTAATTGGACACCCGACTGTGAACACGCCTTCTGCGAACATAAAGCATACCTTGGTTGACCACCAATAATCAGTACCCCGGTCGAAGGTGAAATGCTTTCTCTATATCTTACAGCTACCGAGACCTCTATTAGATTGGTTCTTATTTGACTCGAATCCAACGTTGAAAAACCCGTATACTTCATTAGAAAAACATTGACATCTGCAGAGACTCGATATACTAAACTCAAGCATATTCTCCTCACCCTCGTCTATATTGCTCGAAAACTCAAACCATATTTTCAAGGTCACCCTATCCATGTTATCACAAATTGCCCCCTTTGAGAAGTACTTAGCAAGAAAGAAAAATCTAGACGGTTAAGCCAGTGGTCTGTTTATCTTGGCGAACACGACATCACATTTGAGAAGCAAATATCCCAAAAAATCTAAGCAGTCACCGATTCCCTTGCCAACTTTCCGATCGAAGACATCGACTGGGAGGAACATGAGATGACCTACCCGAAGACTAACCTGAATAGAATAACCCTTGGAACCCTAATACAGGTTGGTGCCTCTTTACAGATGGATCCGCTAGACCTAACGGTTCTGGGATTGGAGTTATCCTGGTTACCCCCACCAACGATCGAATCGAAAAAACCGTTAAGTTAAACTATGAATGCTCTAACAACGAGGCTGAGTATGAAGCCTTGATCTATAGCCTCAACCTCACACTCGAACTTGGTGTTCCCAAACTTGCAGTGTTTACAGATTCTCTACTCATTCGAAAGTAGTATACAGGTGAAAATCAGGCTAACGGTCGAATGGCTAAGTATGCTACACTTTTCTGCCAGTGCATGGATCATTTTCCTGAGAAATCTTCTATTAATCATTACCCCCAAGGAAAAAATAGACATGCCAATGCCCTTGCCTACATAGCAGCCATGTTAGGCCAGTCTGAATCTTGAACACTCCATATCGAAGTACTCGAACGCCCAAGTATCGACCAGCTAGAAGTCAATTGCATCAATACTGGGGGCAAGAGTCTTGATCCAAATGACTGGCCCATTCAACAGTTCAACCCTCCCAGATGACCCCAAAGCCAAACGTTCGTTACTCAAAAATTGCCGCAGATACACCATCCTCAAAGGTGAGTTATATCGCAAATCCTTAAATGATGTCTACCTCCGGTGCATCTCTCAAGATAAAGCCACTAGAATTCTTGCTGAACTCTATGAAGGTACCTGCGGTGCTCATACTGTTGGCTAATCTATGGCTCTTCTAGCCGTATCCCAAGGTTTATTATGGCCCAATATAAAGACGCAAGCTGAAGAGTATGCCAAACACTGTAAAAAATACCAACGTCATGCACACGATATCCATAGCCCTTTGCCAGACCTCCATTACAGTCAGATCTCATGACCATTCAATCGGTGGGTCATCAATTTTGTGGGTCCTTTTCCTAAAGCCTCGGGCAGCTGAGAAAATATTCTGGTGGCAATAAATTACTTTACTAAATAGGTCGAAGCCGTGCTTTTATGTCGAACCAGAGAAGAAGAAGTTACCAAGTTCTTATGGGAAAATATCAATACACACTTTGGCTGTCCTCACATGATTCTATGCGACAATGATCCACAGTTCGCTAGAAACAAATTCCGTAATTTCCTCAAAAAGTACAACATCATCCTTTCCCCCTCAATACCTTACTACCCCCAGGGGAATGGTCAGGTCGAAGCAATCAATAAAACTATAGTCGATGGTCTTAAGAAGTGGGTCGATGAGAGGAAATGACGATGGGTTAAGAAACAACAACATGAATTTTGGGCTTATTGAACAACACCACTAAAGGTGACGGGCAGCACACCTTTCCTTCTAGCCTTTGGTACCGAAGCGGTTCTACCAACTCAATTTAAAGTACCAACACACGACCCCAACCTTCCTGACAAAGATAATGAGTTTGAACTCAGATGCAATATATTATGGATTGGCAAAACTAGAGACTGAGCCATCGAAAGCTTCGGCCGATACCATCTCTCTCTCTAGAAGTCATACAACAAAAGAGTTCGACCACACAGTTTTAATATTAGAGATTTGGTACTTCGGCGAGTCACACCCTCTTTGAAGCCTCACAATGCGGGCAAGCTAGCCGAATCCCGGGAAGGACCTTATGTCGTGTATGACAAAACTGACAATGGTTCCTATTATCTGACGATAGAAGCAAAAAAGCCTTTACCAAATCTTTGGTACACCATGCAGTTAGTATGATGCAACAGGCCACAACCTCCACCTTGTTCAACTAATGTAAATACAGGATAATCAATGAACATATTTTTCCTCTGAACTTAGTATCCTGTCTTTCAGTAAATTTCTTGGCCTAACCTAAGTATCATGTCCACCCTTCAACCAGACTAATACTTGGGGACGACTTTAAAGTTTTTCAAGTCTCCAAATTCGAGTAAACTCAAGGGGTATCAATGGTTGAATGACCGGACCCTCGGGAATGCATTGGGGGCGACCACGTTATGCTTAATTTGGGCTCAGGCCTTGGAAGTCTAATGAATTTCTTGACCTAACCAAGTATCATGTCAACCCTTCAACAAAGCTAATACTTGGGGGCGACTTCAAAGTTTTTCAAGTCTCCAAATTCGAGCAAACTCGAGGGGCATGAATGGTCGACAAACTAGACCCTTGGGAATGCATTGGGGCGACCACGCTAAACTTTGCTTAGGCTGAGGCCTTCGAAGTCTAGTAAATTTCTTGGCCTAACCTAAGTATCATGTCAACCCTTTGACAAGACTGATACTTGGGGGAAATCTCAAATTTTTTCAAGTTTCTAAATTCGAGCAAACTCAAGGGGCATGAATGGTCGATAGAGTAGACCCTCGAGAATACATTGGGGGCAACCACGCTATGCTTCATTTAGGCTTACCTCTTTGAAATCCAGTGAATTTCTTGGACTAACCTAAATATCATGTTAACCATTCGACCAGACTAATACTTGGGGTTGACCTCGAAGTTTTTCAAGTCTCTAAATTCAAACAAACTCGAGGGGCATGAATGGTCGACAGACCAGACCCTCAGGAATGCATTGGGGGCTACCACGTTATGCTTTGTTTAGGCTCAGGCCTTCGACATCCAATAAATTTCCTGGCCTAACCAAAGTATCATGTCAACCCTTTGACCAGACTGATACTTGGGAGCGACTCGAAGATTTTCAAGTCTCCAAATTTGAGCAAACTCGAGGGGCATGAATGGTCGATAGACCAGAACCTCAGGAATGCATTGGGGGCGACCAGGTTATGCATCGTTTAGGCTCAGGCCTTCAAAGTTCAATAAATTTCTTTGACTAACCTAAGTATCATGTCAACCCATTGGGCGGATTCATACTTGGGGTCGACCTCGAAGTTTTTCAAGTCTCCAAATTTGAGAAAACTCGAGGGGTATGAATGGTCGACAGACCAGACCCTCGGGAATGTATTGGGGGCAACCACGCTATGCTTCATTTATGCTTACCCCTTTGAAATCCAGTGAATTTCATGGCCAAACCTAAGTATCATGTAAACCCTTCAACCGGACTAATGCTTGGGGGCGACCTCAAAGTTTTTTAGATCTTCAAATTTAAGCAAACTCGAGGGGCATGAATGGTCGACAGACCGGACCCTCAGGAATGCATTGGGGGCGACCACGTTATGCTTCGTTTCGGCTCAGGCCTTCGACGTCCAATAAATTTCTTGGCCTAACCTAAGTATCATGTCAACCCTTTAACTAGACTAATACTATGGGGCGAGCTCGAAGCTTTTCAAGTCTCCAAATTCGAGCAAACTCGAGGGACATGAATAGTCGACGGACCGGCCTCTTGGAAATGCATTTGGGTCAACCACATTATGCTTTGTTTAGGCTTAGACCTTCGATGTCCAATAAATTTCTTGGCCTAACCTAAGTATCATGTCAACCCTTCGACTAGACTGATACTTTGGGGCGACCTTGAAGATTTTCAAGTCTCCAAATTCGAGCAAACTCGAGGGGCATAAAGGGTCGATAGACCGGACCCTCGGGAATGCATTGGGCGTGACCATGCTATGCTTCATTTCTGCTCAGGCCTTCGAAGTCTAGTAAATTTCTTGACCTAACCTAAGTATCATTTCGACCCTTAGACCAGACTGATACTTGGGGGCGACCTCAAAGTTTTCAAGTCTCCAAATTCGAGCAAATTTGAGGGAGATGAATGGTCGATAGACCGAACCCTTGGGAATGCATTGGGGGTAACCACGTTATGCTTCGCTTAATATCAATCCTCTGGAAAGACCCGGGGGTGGCCTTCGAAGTCTAGTAAATTCTTGGTCTAACCTTAGCATCATGTCTATCCCCCGACCAGAATGATAATCGAGGACATCCTCGAAGCTCCTCATGGTTCAAGTTCAAATCCTGTTACAAGAATTATATACTTCCAACATACACAAATTCAAGTATACAGGAATATTAGCAATTCAACTACAGGCAACTCAAGTTCATTGCATTAGAGTAATTTAAACCAAACACAGACAGACAGTTCAAGATCAAATAAGTTACAAAGTGTTCGAATACAAGCCACCACTCCAAATTTCCAACACCACAACAAGATAAGAGAGAGGAGTATGTTACAGTAAGAAGACAGCTATAGTACCTTATACAGGAGTGGCCACATCACCTTCACCCACAGTTTTTTCTGCAGCAACACCTCCAGTACCTTCAAAAGTAAGATTCGGCCCCAAAATGTTGGCCACCCCATCCACTACCATACCAGCAGCAACATCTCCAGATACAAGAGGTTCCACGCCCTTTCCCACGCCATATCCAGCAGAAGGTTCCACTTCCACCCCTTTCGACCGCACACCACCATCGACAATAGTCCCTTTGGGCACATAAAAGGGTTTAAGGGTTATGGGATCATACCCTAAACCCTCGATAAAGATCTTCAAATTCGTGGATGTCTGACACTCATCATCTAATTGCGCTTGGAAGTTTTCCCTGTGTTCATCCATTTCTTTCCCCTTCTCAGCAAGCTTTGACTCCCTCGCCTTCCGCATTTGAGCATGGTTATCACGCTGAGCTTCGAGTTCCCTCACACAATCACCTCTGATATTCAACAATTCTCACTTTAGCATGTTAATCTCGAACTCCAGTGACATTTCAGTCCCTCGAGCATGCTCCAGACTGTCCAGCACATGTTTCAGTTTCCTCATCGTTACCTTCTGAGCTTTGGCATAAGTTTGGGCCCAAGCATGCGCCTACTAGAATACTCAAACCGTCAGTACTTCTCGAAGTATATCAAATGTTATAAAAACTTAGGGTCTCAGAAAATAGTTACCTGATGAAGAGCCTTACTCATCTGCCTCGTAGTTTCGTTTGGGTCATTTCTGCCGAGAGTAGCCATCGACGCGACTGTGGCTCAAGCATGATCCTCTAGTTTAGCGTCATGGCGTGTTTCATCGACATCATCCTCATCAATAGTGCCTAACTCCCGACCCCTCTTTCCTTGAATAACCTTCGGCGGTTGGACCTTCAAAAGTTTAGACATGACAGGGCCCTTACCTGTGTCAGCTCGCTTCGACGCATGCTACGACGCCTCATAAACTCCTTCGGGTACTAGCACTGCTTGCTGCCCCCTTGGAACATAATTCATTTTCCAAGTCAATCTCACTTTTCCATTTCTTTGACCACTCTCGAAGCACCTTCTTCTCCCTTCTTCTTTGCAAGCCTAGAAACGACATGAGCGTTTTGAAGTAATGAATCTGTCTTCTTCCGCCTATTCCTTTTGATACCTAGCTTCCTGAAGACCCAGTTTATCTACTCCTCGTCAAAGTCAATTAGTTCGTCAATGTACCTCCGCGGGTTCTTCAAAGTTCTATTACCAAGATCTGCAAACAAACAAAATCGTGTTTATTAGTCTATTCGATCAGTATGTCAAAAAACAACCTGCAAAACGTTAACTTACTTAGATTATAGACCTTATAGTGTAGCTTATAAACGTCCTCCCCTTCGACATTCTCATTATTACCTCGCACCACAACCAAGTATTTATCCCACCCTCGACGAGTCATGCACAAATCAGATAGCCACGGTTTATCTGCATAACATTGGATGTGGTACGTATCCACCTTCTTATTGGCTTTCGTCAAGTAGAACGATAAAATATTGAACAACTCGATCAAGCCCCTCTTCTCACACCTCAGTTCTAAGTTCATACCCTCGACCGCCCTTATCATTTCATAGAAGTTACCATTCATCTGGCATGGGGAAACTACCCAGAAGTTCAATACCTCCTTCACTAGCCTTCGAAGGGGTAGTTGCATCCCTAGCCAAATCTGGCCCCTAAATGCCATAAAACCCTCTCGAGGGATAGCCTGGAATGAATACTCAGACCCTACTGCAATTAATTCCACCCGTACCTTCGACAATAACACCTTAGCCATAAATTGATCAAGTCTCTCTATCTCTAGAGCTAAGACTGACCCCGCAGCTCCCCTCGAACAAGTCGAACTCTCACTACTATCACTCTGCTCTCCTTCTTCTCTTTTATACCCTAAAGGCTCGATACCACCTTTGTGTCCTCCACTCTCTCCTCCCTCCATCTCCTCTCTATCCCTCTCCTCAGTCACTCGAGCCTTACGGCGTCTACTACTCGAAGCCCCACCTTTGGGAACTACTACAGCCAAAAGGACATTAGTCGCAACGCCTAATACCTCTATGTTGCTGCCCTCATCCCTAGAGCCATGACCAGACATACTCATCTCATTTACCTCGATCTTCTCATCTATCAGCCTCAGCCTCAGCCTCAAAGGTTGACGGGTACGCATTATACACTATAGAAGAAGTGGCACGCAATTAGTTCGATATATTCGACTATTAAATTTTGATAAATTATTTTTCTCTACAACCTCCAAACATTCCCAACCCACTGTCGAATGTTCGACCCTTATCCTAGTCACACCCTCAATACCCTCAAAATCTCAATGGGCCAGACCTCCAGCCACATGGGTTACCCCCATTTTTCTCAGTCATATCATCACAAATGTAAACCCTAGTGGCCTCTACCCCACTATGTAAACCACATACAGAGACAGAAGACAAAATAGCAGGGCAGAAGTAAAAATCATATATTTTTCACAAGAAGTCAAACGACATACCTGGTTGAATGGCTCCGATCTCTTAGCAATAACCAAGCTCTACCAGAATAATGGCGCATGCTTTCCTTCTCTACCTATTTGGTTTTCTTTGTGATTGGATGGTTGGGAATAGTAAGTTTTTTCTCCCTCTAACAATACCTCCTCAAAATACTAAAAAATCACCTCAATTTCTAAAACCGTCATCATTACCACTACACCACTCCCCCTACTTTTCGGATGAGTTGTGTTTTGACGCCTTTACTCTCATCTACTCCCACATGCGCATCCCACGCCTACATTTATTAATTTTATATTGACCAAGTTGAATCTTCTGATACACTGCCCGAAGTTGCCAAGTCAAACTCATACGTCATGTCAACCTTTTTCCCATATCCCAATAAAATACTATGATGACCTGCAGGGCACTGTGCCTAAGGTACAGTACTATTTCTGACATGCCAGGTATTTTGGCTGTCAGGTTTTGCAGTCAAAGCCCATTTACCATCGACACAAGGAAAATTCAAAACTGCTCCTAATCCTGCCTACGAACCATCGTCAACACTTTACGTCAAACATTCGTCTTGATATTCGATACATCGGCCTATATTTTTTGGTTATTCGATTTTATCTCAGTTGCTTATAGTTTTCTAATAAGCGTTCCAACAGGCTCGACATTTGTGAAATTGTTATCACGCCTAAATTACCATCGTCTACTGTGTTTGACACACTTACACACAAGCTGTTCAATATCACGCCCCGACAATTTTTTCAATACATTCCATTTCATTCGAGTAATTGTCCTTACACCGATTCAAAAAAAAACAAAACAACATCAACAGAAGACTAAAAACTTTCTTGATCATCGTGATCTCACGCCAGTACTTTTACCATAACCAAGAGCCCCCTATTACAGACAGGGCAATTCTTGCAGAGCCTGGCCTCTTCGTCTTCAACTCGGTCTTCTTCACTTATCATATCTTTGGCCATACACTGAAGGAAGTAGAACTAGTTACTGGCAAGTAGATTCATCCATTGTAGCACCCTCCACTTGTGAGCATACGACATCCCAGATATTAGCTCCTCTGGCTCTAGCTTGACCAAATTAGGCATAACCCAGTCTAACTCATGGTCCCCAAAGAACTTCTCTATTAGCTCATGCGTCTTTTCCTCTATCCGGCGCTCTTTGGCTTCCGTTCTCTTCTGATATTGTGTATTAGGAGTGGTGTCCACAGTTCGACTACTCGGAAAAGTAGAAGCAGACATTTTACTCAGGGAAGACGGTGCAGATGTTTGAAATTCTCCTAACACCCCCTACTTATACTCGAAGGCAGATGCATTTAATCCCTCCTTAATCATAACCCGCATTAATCACAGTCTTTAATTACCTTCCTCAAAATTGCAACAGTCAAACCTTTCAACTTCCCAGGCTCAACCATTTTCTCAGCACGCGTACTCTTTTTAATTTCTGGAATTGCAGTCGATACATCTCTATCCTCGATACCCTTTTTCCTTGAACCATTGACAACTCCCTATATACTACCACAACATTTTCTACATATACAAAGTACCTCAAGAATTCGGGGTCACTTATTCATTCATAGTTGAATGTTAATCTATGTCTTCGATCTCTACATTAACATTCAAAGTAACTTTCCCCAAGTAGGTTACTATCTCTACTTTTTACCCTTCGTATGAAGCTGGAAGTTTTATCTTGCACCTACAATCTATTTGGCTATCATACTTGTCAGATATAAAACACATAATTTCATTGAACTATTTTTTCATTACGGTGCTTTGATAGTACAGAACAAAAAAGGAGACAGACATACAACACCATAAAAAAAAATTACCCACCACCACCACCCTGCCACCACCTTGTGAAGAACCCTCTATTGGAAGACGGGGTTGTTCTTCTTGCACAGCCCTGGCTCGTCCTCTAGCAACTGGTCCTCCTTCTCCACTATACGCTTGGCCAAGCTCTGTAGAAAGTAGTACCGATTGTCGGCCATTGGGAACGTCCATTGCAAGACCCCCCACAAGTATGCATGCTGCAGCCCATTGATCGGCTCACGGGGATCTAGCTCGACCAGGTCTGATATGTCCCAGTCTAGCCCTTTCTTGCCAAATGGACTTTACCTTTAGCTCCGTCTTTCATCCTATTCAACGGTCCAATTCTGCCATCCTCCTCTGGTGTAGGGTGTTCGGTGTGGTCTCCATGCTGTGTGTTACTCAACAAGGAAGAAGAAGAAGCAGAAGAAGATTGTGGTACTTTACCTCCTGCTAACCCTTATTTTATACCACTATTAAGGGTATTTATTACCCCGTAATCACCTATCAAATTTAATTACCCACCTTAATTTCCTTTATCAGAGCTGCCACATTCAATAGTCAGCCCTTCAACTCCCAAGCCTAACTATGTTTTCTAGCACGTGCCCGCTATACCGAGTTCTGAGGCCCCTGCTGAGAGGGGGCGAATGTAGTAGTTTGCACACAGCCTTCTAGCTCTAGTCGAACACTCGAAGGCTACATCGAAGTCTACCTGATGACTCAAAGCCTAGTAAGTAAATAATCAAGCCTACAAAGCCTTTAGAGACTATTTGAACACTTCAAGGAACCGTTAAAGTAGAAATACTCTGACCATGGTCGTACATGGTTAAAGGGAAATACGTCAGGCTGCCAGCTCATCAGATAGAATAGTGAAGCACGCCACTCGACAACAATGGTGCCAGATCCAACAACTACAGCATCAGAACCAACAGCTACAGTATCAGGGGGTAACAACTACAGTATCTGACTTGACAAATTACAGCGTTAGAGTTGACTCTGGGTACAAGTCAATTGTCCCCAGAGGATGCACATGTAACTTGACCTCCCATGGTGACTCAACCCTTCCTATGTTCTATAAATAGGAGGGAGGAGGAACTATGAAGGGGTTAGAAAATCTCTTCCGACAGACCCTACCAGTTATCCTACAAATACCCTGTAATCACCCAGTTCTCGATTCTTCGACTACCCTCCATATATAACATAACTCTTAAAAATCCTCACCAGAGGTCGTGAAGTGACCCATTATAGGTCTCCACGCAAGTGTATTGTCAGTATATTAGGTCTTACTATTATTGACTGTATGCTTGAATTCCCCGGGTTGAAGATAAAACTCATAGTGTAAAAGTCAACTTCCCTTCTCGCGAAGTTAGGCCCCTACAAATTTTATTCTCAAAAATATAAATTCCATAAAATTATGAAAAAATTCTGCAAAATAGATGAGATAGTTTCCTAAATCGTCATAAAGTTTCAGCCCAATCTAAATTTTTTAAGAATGTCCGCTTCTCGATTTTCGTCAACTGGTATTTTGGCTTGAAACTTGTTTTTATGATTTAGAAATTTGTTCTCCTCTTTTGCACAAAGTTACTTCTAATTCCTTGGAGCATCTCTATCAATAACTATTGTAAATAGCTTGAAAACTTTCATTTAGAATTAGATATTCAATAATACTCTAAAATTTGGCTCTTTCTTGCAAATTACACATTTATTCTTGTATAACTTGAAAATCATTAAATAATCATATAAGGCTTATTGATTAATAAAAATATGGCTTAAGAAGCTTTAAATGGAAGGAACAAAATGGTTATTTTACTTGCCCATCATCTCCCATCTTCTTGCTTAGGCAGTCTTATACCCTACCAAGCTTATTACAAGTCAGAATGGGTAAAGATTTTGTCGTTAAAGAGCTCTGTAAGACAGCGATTGGCAATAATACTCTGTTCTATCAAGTTGAAGTCATTCGTCGCAAATGGTGGCCGCTCAATTATGTTGAAGGGGTCAAGTATTGTTTGGAGCTTGTTCGTTACCTCTACAAGAGGCTTTCTAACCCCCTACATAGATAGTTACACGGTGACACTCGTATGGGAATTTTGCCGCTACACCTCTCTCTCAGTACTCTCTCTAGCCATACCAACATCGCATCAAAACTCCTTAGTTTCATCAAGGCGGAGATCTCCACATGTCGTGGCTATGCTACGATCTCAGACATGTCGTATAACGGTGAGTTAAACAACATCGGAATTAAGGAAAGCTCTCTACACCATTATCAGCTCGTGATGTTTAAATGATATGCGACAAACATCAATCCATCTCTCTGCCAAGTTGACGCCTATTACGCTATCCTCCATTTCCTGTATTGCCTCCAAGAGGGAAATTTACCTTGTAACATCCTTTGAACACCGATGGAGTCCATTATCAAGGTGATACCCAAGAGAAGAGGCCTGAAGAACAATCTTATGATCTTCCTTATCCTCAACACCAAGTTTATCACCACCATTACTTAAGCGGCTTCAGTAAAAATCATGGAAATGAGTGTACAGGTTACTTTGGGAAGGAGTATCCTAGAGCTATGGATGCAAGCATGAGGATTAAACCCTAACGGATCGGTACATCCCATTTAAGATGAACGCGAGTAAACTCTAGGCCTGATCTTCCCTATCGAAGATGAGTTCATCCATATTTAAGACCCCGCTACTCGCAACGCTATGGGGATCATGGATAGAGGTTGTACCACTCATGGGAAGCTACTTAGGCTGAACCGCAAGTCCATTAAGGGTATTGGAAAGTGCCAAAGTGACACTTATGCTATCACCGCTCGCACAAAGATGTTTATTCGAACCATGTCCCAAAATAACTTAGTGGGACCTTCTTAACCTTTCCATCTCCGATAAAATGCCCGATATATGCCAAAATGCCGTGTATTTCTTCTTCCGTTAAATGTGTGTCATGTACACTTTTTAATCAATGAATTTATTTTCAAGTTTTATATTGACATTGTGATACATTTAAATTTGGTTAATCTAAGGTCAAGACATGGGATTAAGCAATTTTCCTACTAAGACTCCGATAAACACTAAAGTTGACAGCTTTTCAATCTCAACTTCATCGAGTTATAGAGTCCAGGACATAGGGAATTGGATAAAACTCAAAACTTCAAAATTGTAGATAACTGAATAATATTTCAAAATAAGTTCATTTCACTGAAATTAGATATAAAATGAGTGAGATATTAATGTTTTACTCAATAGTAGTACCTGAAAAGTGTAAATTATGGCAGCTATATGTTTTGCAAATTTGTGAGGCTATTAGACCATTATGTAGGAAAAGTCATACATTCACATTCAAGAGTTTTTCATGACCTTTCCAAATTGACCAAGAACATGTTTTTACAACTTACGACTTTTGAGATATGACCCGATGCATATTAGGGTTTCAATAGGTACAAATTTGGTTTCTTCACCTTCTTTCTTAGTAGCATTTCACTGTCTGATCTCTTTATATAGTTGATTGCATATTAGTTCCACCACATGGCTCTAGAGGCTCCTATAATACCTGAGAGGCATTGTACTTCCCTATTCTTAGAAAGGCATTATGGGCCCGGCTACGCCCAATGCGGTAAGCAGAGGGGTTGGAGTTCATTGTTCTACGATGAGACTAGTTAAAGTTTTAACTGTAGAGAGCTAGTTGTTTGCTTCTATCAGAGCATCAGATTTATAGACTAATCACCAGTTATGACTCTTAGCTAAGAGGGTCGTGCAATGATTACATTAGACAAAACATTTTTACGAGCAGTCGCTAGAGTAGCTCCAGTTCTAGATTTTATATATCAAAGGTACGATTTGAGCCGCAAGGACTATCTCAGATAGATTTGACTCTGCAAAAGGACAACATGGGATGAGGGTAGACTTCCAATCTTGAGTTTCTTTACCAGCCAATTAGTCATCCTATATTAGTCTTATGGGAATATCCAGGTTTCAGGGATACCGACCATCATTGGAGTTTATGGGCTAAAGTTTTTATGCGTTCTACATCAGGATATTATTGGATATGATATTATTGATGACATTGGGGGCAACATTTATCAGTGTGCCACAAATGTTCATTCACCAATAGTAGAAGTGAATGATGTTATTTACCACCTAAAAGCTTTTGTAACTTTTATTAATGGTTTTATCAACCCATTAGTGGTTCGAGTGGCAGAGAAGGTTATGTTGGAACCTTTGGACATTTCACTAGAGTTAGAAAAGTGTATATGAAACATATGGATGGTATATTGAGGGGCCTATGGAAGACCTAGATGAGGAGCAGATAGAGGATTTGGACGAGGATATCCCAGAGGTGATCGACATATATGAGCTACTTGGCATGGATACCCTCGATCATGACTATGAGTAGTTGACATGCACTTTACTTTTCCATAAAATCTATCGTTATTTTAGTTATTTTATTTACCTGCATCAAATAGTATTGTACATGTCCGGTACATAAAAAAAAAATATATATATATATATTTTTATTTTTTTTATGTACCGGACATGTGCGATACTATTTGATGCAGGTATTATTGGCATCAAAGAGATATGTTTTTGAATAGTCAATACTCAGTTTCCCATTTATGGTA
Source organism: Kingdonia uniflora (assembly GCA_014058105.1). Taxonomy (NCBI): domain Eukaryota; kingdom Viridiplantae; phylum Streptophyta; class Magnoliopsida; order Ranunculales; family Circaeasteraceae; genus Kingdonia; species Kingdonia uniflora. The sequence continues at coordinate 1,609,669 of JACGCM010002030.1, read as the reverse complement.
GCATATTGGTAATGTTTACTCTCACCCGTTCATTGTTGCTTTACATATTTCACATATACATTTATTCAACATTGGGGACAATGTTTAATGTAATTTTGGGGGTGGGAAATTATTTTTAATGTTTTATAGAAAACTGTACACTTAGTATAACTGGTGAAGTAGATTTTATTAGTTTATAATTGCAAGTAAGTCTAAATAATCCTCTAGATTACGCAACTAGGAGAGTAAAATGAATCCTTAGAGTTTTGACTACTTAACAGGATTATGGAATAATATGCCAAAATTGAAGATTTTTTTTTAAACTTAAGATACTATAATTGATATTAATGATATTCTCAAAAATAGAGTTAACAATTTCTTGAAAGGAACCACACTTCACACCAGTAAACGTAGTTGTCGAAGGATGTTGATTAGCATAAAACAGTATGATACAAAGAGAAAAAATAATAATCAAAGAAGAAAAGTTGTCGAAGTATATAGTTAATAAATAATGGTGTGAACCGGAAGCCTAGGTCATGAAAGGACTCCAAATCCTGACACCTAGAACCAACTGGTATGGATTATCAACCAATTACATATAGAGGAATCCTTATAAAAACACTTATACTTAGCTATCACTTTTTATAAGGATTCCTCTATATGTAATCCATACCAGTTGGTTCTAGGTGTCAGGATTTGGAGTCCAAAGTGAATAAAAAAAGTAAAATATTCTCCTGCTAACAACTTTATAAGAAGAAAGTGAATCAATTGAATAATAATCTTCTGACAGATGGTACTTAAACTATGGCAATATAAAATAAAGAATATAGGACTTTTTGGGGGTTTTATTGGTTGTCATTTTAGTATAGTTTGTTTTCCTCTCAGCTTTGCATAATTATTTTGGTAAGTAAATAAACTAAAATCTTTATAGCGAACGATATACGATATATCTTGGATTAGCAAGAGTTGTTGAGACAATGAAATAATTAGTTTGAAATACTGAAAATACTGAGATGTACATTTTGTGAGTATAAATACTTAAAACCCTCAAGAGACAAAGCTCATCCACTAAGGGAACCTGAGGTTTTAATGGCTTATTGCATATGCTAAATTCAATCGCAAGACCTGCGAAAGTGGCTTAAATTTTTTTACATATTTTATTTTACTTGGGATAAACAAAAAGGCAAGTTTGAGGGTATTTGATAGGTGCATTATTGTGTAAAATTTAAACTCTTTTTACAGGTGTTTGTGATCGCCCTAAACCCTTTTATCTAATTATTACATAGTTACCTCATTTTTAGGTTCTCTACACTATTGGGGATAGTTTGGTTAAAAAAGTGCTAAATCAGAGCTTAAATGATAACAAAACTACACTAAAGTTTTCCAGCAGTTCAGTAGATCAGTTTCAGTCAAAATTGGGCTAGTTGGGATCCCTGAAAACCAAAATGAGGAAAGATTCTTGCCACCTAGAGTTGAAAGTCATAATTTTCTAGTACGAATCCCTAGGAGGTTTAATAAAAGAGAATCTTCGGCGAGTACACAAATTTCAATGCTAGAGAAGATTAGGGGGCAGTTAGGACATTTTAGAATTAGGGTTTATCTATTTAATGATTAGTTCTTACACTCCAAACCTACTATTTTTTACAGGGTTTTGGAGAACTTTAGAAGTGAGTTTGTACCTCAAATCCTTAAGTTTAATGATAGTTAGGGTCGATTTGGCATTGTTTTGAGATATAAATAATCACTTTTCCTATATTATTTTTCAAAAAGTGATTTATAAAATGGAAAAAAACTATTTGGTTAGGTTTTTAAAATAATTACTTATTTTATACAAAAAATAGTTTTAAGTGTTTCGTAACATGTATATAAGAAGTACTTATTAACAAAAACTGCAATAATATACATGTAATGATCTAGATATGGTTACAAGAAATAGGATGAGTAATGTGGAAGAAGAAATTGACGAGCGAAACCTGTTGAGACTCGGGTAGCTTTGTCTTTATTAATGACTTTATCGACAAAAGCAAAGTATTTGGTCAATGAATGTATGTGTTTGGTTTCATTTGCGAGGTATATTTTATTCTTGTTTTAAGGCACAAACAAGTTTTCAAGATCACAGATGTATCACTAGCAATGTTAGTGGGCAATCAAGGCCAAGAATTGTGAAATTTTCCCTCATCGTGATCCAAAAGTAATTGCACAAGCAAGAGAAAGAGCTAGAGAGACGTATCAGTTGTATAGTTCAGAAGATAATGGTAAAAGATAGGATAATGGAGTGTGGAGACGTAATAGGTGAAATAGTGATGGACCCTAGATCCTTTCCTTCAAGATTAATTATATTATTAGATGAGGATACCAGGGGTTTCATTCATTATAGGATGAAATAATGGTTTCTTGATTATTGTTGGTCATGGGGTCTTCCTGACCCCAATTTTCCGTGGAAAAAAAATATAGAGGCGTAATTTTTATAAAATGGGTAAAATGTTTAAGTTTTCTAAGACTATGGAAATGAGAGTAAAAAAAAGTCTAAAAAACCCTGGTAGGAGTCTAGAGAGATGATCTTTAGATAATCTCTAGAGAAATTATTCCTACAAAGTCTATCTATTTAGCTGTGGTAGAGATAAGTTTTATCTTGGTAGGAATCTAGGAAGATTGACTCTAGAAAATTTTATCTTGGTAGGTCTTTGATCACTCTTTAGGGTTTTTCATCAACTCCCCTAAACTCAACAAGTTAGGGACAATGAAGAGAAATTCTAACCTGGAGAGAAATTGATGTCCAGAATAGGAAATTTATTTCTCAGTCTACAGTAACCTCTAAACCAAGGGACTATTGTTGTTTTTGCAAAAAGATGGACAAACCCTAGGTTAGTAACCTAGAGTTTGAGTTTAGGTTTTGACGGGTTGAGCTCTCTGATTTGTTCATCAATGAGAGATCAGAAAAGAACTCTAAACTCTTTGAATTTGATTTAAAAGAGTAAATTCGAGGAGAATACCAAGAAACTAATAATTAAAAGCTAATATGGTACTATAGGGCTGAATCTGATCAAATTTTAGCACCTAGTTTAACATAAATTTCAGACAAAACAACCCTTTTTCCCCTTGATTTTAGTTTATCCTAGAATAACGTACCTCTTTGTTGATTAACACTCTACTTGCCCTTTACAATATTAATTTGTTATGTAGGACTTGATTAGACTCATGCTGGCCTATTAGTATCCCAATATTTTTAGTAGAAGGGGGAGGGGGTTGAAACCATCAGGGCCAGGGGATTTATGGGGACTCATATCTAAAAGGGCTTCTTTAACCTCATCCAAATTGGGTTCACATGTAAGAACAATGCTATCCTCATCTGAAATAGATTTATAAAAAATCTTGAGGCCAGCAGTATTAGCTTAATTTTGTAAGCTCGAGATGGCTAGGAATTAGCTCTTACACCAATGTTCCTGTGACCAAAACTAATATAAAGTAAGAAATGACGCAGGTGATTTAGCCTGGAAAATCTCTGAATTGGTAAAAAACCACGACATCGGGTTAAAGAATTTAGTAACAGTAACTTTTATTGTTTGAGGCTGATATCTCATTACAAGCTATATCTCGAACTAGAAATACTTGATCTTGTAAATAAGAAATTTGGTAATTAAGAATCAAGAAATTATAGTTTTCTTGGTTATTTCTCGTATATTTTTCTGTTCTTTATCTCTTCCAAAACTTTTTCCTTATATAGGCCTTGCTCGCAGTTTGCTATCGTGTTGAAGCGCATTCTTTGAATAATGTGGTAAGTGGTGATTGACTGAATAAATGTTTAGTTTGTGAGAGACAGGTATCTTTGACTTGTTCATACTTTTATGTTGTGCTCGACCCACGTTCTTTATCAGTTCGTGGTGTAGGTGTCAATGTTGACTATTTATGTCATATGTAAAATACGTGAGTCTGATATATAGGTAGTTTGAGTTGAATGTAGTTCGAATTGGGTTTAAGTCAAGGGATAGGTCCCTACAATCGCCTCAGCACAACTAAAGTCACGAGTGGCTTTGGTTGAGAAAGAATCTATGGAGTTATGGTGTTGGAAGTTGAAAAGAAATGAAGAATTTAATGATGATTTAACTGGAATGGAAAATGGGTATTCTTTTAATGGATGAATGTATCTATATTGAATGATGAAATATTGATGTACGTGACGCATGGAGTTCTGAGAGTGGTTCTATATTAACTACTTTGGAAATGTACTTGCACATTAAATACGAGGATTATATAAATGGTACCTATACCGGGGATTCTGGCAATGTACTATGTTTATTGATAAAATTCTTTAGAAGTCAAGATTGATAATGGTGAAGACTCAAAGAATGGTTTATGAAGAGAGTTTCTGCGGAGATGCAAAAATATAAGTTAAGATATTTAGGTGACCAATCATTGGAGATGCTCATCCCTATTCCCGTTCCACCAACGTATCAGGGTATATTGGAAGAAAAAGCAGCTGAAGCTAAAGAAGATTTTTACTGTATGTGGAGATTTCATTATGTTATCTTGTCAGACTAGCAACGTTGGAGATGTCTCCACATCCTTACGGAGGAAATGGTTGAGGAGACAGATGTGGGGGCCGGTATAACTATGAGGCATTTTCACCGATATCTCCAGTAGGATTGGATTCTAAGGTTGGGCCTTCTTCATCTGTACCAACAATCTGATGGTGGTTGTTATAGAGAAGGCAACGGTGGTAGTGGAGAAGGGAGACGGAGATTAGAAGTTTGCTTCTGCACCATCATCGTTTCTTGGTTCTAAGAAGACCTTTTGTTTTAAGAGTTCAATCAAGCAACTACTTTATTTCTTCTATAATTTCCATTTGAAGGCTCCATATATAAACTTTGATCAAACTCAGAGGAAGGAGGATGCTCAGTTCTAATGCCTATTTTGCTTCAAGAGATTCTTGGAGTGAAACATTACTGAACACAGATGTACCAAAGGATTTTATTGTTTGCAGAGTACATAAAAGTCTTGTTATCTGTAAAGTACCTAAAAGACTTGTTATCTGTAAAGTACCTGAAAGACTTATTATTTGTTAAATACCAGTAATTTATACTCGAGCTTAATAAAACATGTTTATTCAAACTCTGTGTTGATAGATAGAATTAACTCTTGTGATTATAATTAAGCTATTAGTAATTTGGGGATGTATGAATAGATGACAAAATGTAATATATATTCGAACTAGAAAGTATACCATGCTAATCGAGTTGTAAATATGTGTTTGTAACATAAATGATGTGTAAGAATTTGTTTTCGAACTGAATAGCTCATAATTTATTAGGGGAGACAACTGTAAAAGATTTAGAATTTGTCAGAATTGAAAATTTGAGCTCTGGGAGATCTCTCTGAAATATTGGATTGGTAAAATAAGCTCGAAATGAGGTAGGTTGAATTCACTTAGGTTGATGCGGATAGATAAGTTCAAATAATTTATAATTAGGATATTTGGGTTTGTTTTTGTGAAAAAAAAAAAACATAATATAAATACGAATTGTGGGAGAATTTAATGTAATCTATAAAATTGCATAAATAGGGGAAAAAATAAGTGTAGATAGCAGGAAGACATAGAAGATGGTGTGGACTCGATTTGAGAGAATTCATAATGCCGCTGAGGGACGATTGGTGATTAAGATAGTTGAAGTACAATAACGGATCTTTGGCTTGCTAGATTATGATGCTGACTTGCCAGTATCCGAGTATCAGTTTGAAGGTCTAGATTGGATAGGTAGGAAACTTGAGTTAGGACATCACTTCTACGAGGAGCTATTCTGAGAAGTGATCATGGGGCCTTCAGCTCGAAAAGAGGTTGTGAGAATAATTGCTGAAAAAGAGATCGAGTTGGAATATATGAGGATTGCTGGAGGCAAATTGATCAGGTATGGCTCCCCATGACATCTATGATGTTTTAGTTATAATTATATGTGAGGGAGTGAACTGTATGAGGTCAAATAACATCTAAGGAAATGTAATTAGAATGAAGTTTGAATTTGTCCCATTATGTTGCAAAGGCTATTTTGAATAAAGAATTCGAATTTTTTGAAATGTTAGAGCTTTGAACGCCAGTACTTCTACAAGTAGTAGAAGTCATAATAGAGAATGCAGGTAGCTTTGTTTTTTATCTCTTGTGTTATTCCAAGGAAAGTTTGATTGTATGTAAGTGTTAAGTCATCATGAGTGTGGGGAGGTCAAAGGAAGATTTGGGTAATAGAGATGATAATATAATAAAATATAGGGCAGGGGGCAATAATGGGAAGGTGTTTTCACAAAAAATATGCAAAATGTCTTGCAGGAATTGTGGAAGGGACACCTCGGTTCCAAAACCAATGGCAACTTGTACGAGGCCCAATAATTGCCAGCAGTTAGAGAGAGACTATAAATAATACTTCATCTCCTTTATTGAAATGTTTATCAACTTCTAAAAAATTGAAGAATGGAGGGATATAAATTTTGGCAAAAACCCTAAACACAATATTTATCCAACTACTTTCAACACACACATTCAAACTTCAATTACTTTCTACATTATAACCTCCATGTTCATATCTACATAGGGTTTTTACATAATCGCATGATATTAAACAAACATTCAAGTATAAGTAAATTTTTAAACATAGTCACTAACCTTGGAATCGCGCTACTTTGGAATCCCTTTGCTTTGAAAGTTTTGCCCTTTAGGTCAGCACACTAATCTCCTCGTTCCCAATGGTTGATAAATATCTAATAGACGAGCACAAAGAATTAGAGCTTAAGAAAAAAAAATCAGAATCAGTGGTGTGCGATCAATCGCCAACCACGGGACTATTTATAGGCCACACAGGACTGTTCATCGAACCCCTTCACGACCGTTCGAGTACTCGAGCTAACTCCTAGATTGCCTCTTCTCGAAGTCTTTGACCCTTCGCCTCCTGAATGCCAATAGGCCCATGTGCTACTACTCTAAGCCTTCCATATCTCCCTTTAACACCTCTAATATATCCATCCTCGCCAAAGCAACTCTTATGTTATCAAACAAAAATTATACATCCAACTCCTTGTACCCCAAAACATCACCTACAGGAGAGTACCAGCTACATAACCCTACACATATCTTTTATTATTTATTTTTCTCTTATATTCTTGGGCCAGTTGTAACCATAATTCAAATTCAAATCTTATTCGACCAAAAAACTACCCAAACATCGAGATATCATAAACTTCATATACCCAACATTGTAATTTTATATTAATCACAATTCACTTAGTTACCGTATCACATCATATTCGAGGAAATACTTGAAATATACACTGTTATACTTCGAAAACATTTAGGAATTTTCGAAATCGTTAACAAAATCAGACAAAAAATTAACTCATTTATTTTATGTCAAACCAACACAGTACAACTTTGTTCATTTATTACAAGCCAAAAAACCATGAGTCCACCTATCAACCGCTTCAACCGTCAGTAGTATCTTCCTTCTTCACAAGCGCCTTGGCTTGAGCCCTTATCCTATCAACGCATTTTGGGGGACTCAACGATTACAAAATAAGTACTCCTCTTCTGCCTCCTTCACCTCCACTTCATTCATCTCTTCATAGTTAGGCCCCATAGGCACTAACAGCTGCCCATTTACACAGCTCTTGCCAAAGAACCACTCCAATAAATCCTAATGTTTGAAATAAACCCAGTTGGAAAACTCCTCCTTACGCAGTTGTACCCTCGCCTTAACCCTCTTCTCATAAACCAAATGGCATCCATAAGAATACAAGGGTATTTATATGAAAACTCAGACTATCATAACTACCAACAGTCAAAAGACAAAATTTACTTTAGATTAGAACTCTAAACATCTCAGTCAATAAAACTTCCTAGGGAATCGTTTACGGGCCCCACCAAGTCAACAGACTTCACTTCGAAATCCTATTACCTCGACAAAAAAAACTTGATATTTTCCTACAGCTCAAACCTACTATCTCGGCATCAATATGACTCAACATATTATCTTCGGATAATAGTTTTCTAAATCATTCAAGATAAAAAGATATTTTATCGATACAAATCCACAACCAACATTTTATTTCATAAGATAACTGTTACATTTTGCATTCGACAATCTTTACATCGATTACACTACAGCTCGTACTACAAGTTACTTTACATCCTGAGTATGTCATATCCTCCGACGAAGAAAAAGTAGCCACACCCTCCTCCTCTCTAACCACCACCATCTCACAACCTGAGGAGATTATAGAGACAGCAACACCCGTAGAAGCCACCACAGGTAGCCCTACCCGCCAATGCATTTTTGTCCTCTACATGGGGGCAATGGCTAATTTTTGAAGATACTCGATATGCTTTGAAGCTATCAGTAATACAAAATAAAGCTGACACTGAAAGAAATGCTACGCTTTGGTGATCTCTGCCTCCACCTCTATCATTTCTTCAAATCTTGGCTCCACCGACTTCAGATAATAAGAAGTAATGACAACCGATCAAAGTAAAACTCCTTCAACTCCTCGTACTTGGTGTCCACATGCTCCAAAAACCCACTGTGCAGAGCCAGAAGTCGCATCGTCACTATCACGGCCAACTTTACCTTCAAAAACTGCCAAACAACTTTTCCTTCCTTCTCCATCTGTTTATAGCCTCACCTTCACCTTCACAGATTACAACAGTCTAATGACTTGCCATAAATGCTCATCGGGAAAATAACATGACAAAATTTATTTAACTTTCACCTCGAAAATAGTATAACACAGAATTTTAAAATTATTCGATAACCTGTTCACATTCTGATATTCTTCTAGACACAACAATAAGTAATTGTGTCAAGAACGGGGCGATTGTAGTAGCATATTTCCCAGATTCGACAAAGAGAAGCTAACGGAACATAGTCGAAGATAGTCCATCATTTGAGAAGATGTTACAACAGCCACCACAGTTCTTGACCTACTAAAATAGTCATTATGCTTGGTTAAATAGAGCCGTTGCAGGGAGATCCGCAAAGTTTGCCCACTACCCGCCAAAATAGGAAACTATTTTATGTTTGTAACTGTCTATATCTACTATAAATATAGGCAGAGAATATGATAATCGCATCTAAAACTCTACTAAATTAGACATCCTTTAATCCTTACAAATCAGTAATTGTAATAACTAGCAAATTATTGAATTTTGTGCCAAAACCCTCCTCGAGGTCGTGGTTTTTCTTAGACTTTACTAAGTTTCCACGTAAAATCATGTGTACTTAAGTTATAATTGCATAATCTTTACTAAAGTATTGGCAAAGATTATCCTCCTGGAAAATATCCCATTACAGGTAGAATTGATGTATGAAAACTAAGTGCCTCTATTTAGCTGGAAGAACTACTCAAATAAAGAGTGTTAAATCCTCCCTCCCAGTGTACCAAATGTCATACTTATCCCTACCTATAATTATTGCTCAATAATTAGACTCTCTCAACTATAACTTTTGGTGGGGGAAAATGGAAAATGGGAAAAATAAAGTACATCTTCTTAAATGGGAAAAGATCTGCCAAAAAAAATCCATTGGTGGGCTCGGCATTAGACTTTCTGAACCTCAAAATATTTCAATCCTAGATAAGTTTGCTTAAAAAATTCTGAATGATCCAAACAATCTTCTTAGAAGATTGTTCAAAGCCAAATATTTTAAGAATACTACATTTCTTCAATGTGAAAAAAACCACCTGACTCCATTTTCTGGAAAAATATTCTTAATACACGAGATGCCATCAAATCCCAATTAGTGTGGAAATTAGGAAATGTAAAAGAAATTAATATTTGGCATGGCTTTTGGATACCTACCTTACCCTCATTTCAAAAATTTAGGCCTACAAACTCTCATTACACTTTTAACTGGGTCAATGAATTTATAGATGATAGTACTAAACAATGGAATAGATAATACTTAAATAAATATTTTTTAGATTTTAGGATCCAACCATCCTTGCTGTACCCATCCCACCAAATCTCCCCAAGGATAAGATCAAATGGAGAAATGAAAGGAATGGAAAATTATTTGTAAGAGTTGTTTATAACAACTCAACTGATGAGAGGGATGAAAGAGTGATTAACAATACTAGAGAAGTTGTAAATTATATTAGAAAGTTAGTATAGACTTTACCTATATCCTTTTGCATTCAAATGTTTATATGGAGAATTATCTGTAATATACTTTCCACTAGAAATAAATTCTTTGAGAACCATATGATCACTGATAAAAGTTGTCTAATTTGTTTGTATGCCAATGACGATAGGTTCCACGCTTTATTAGAATATGACTTTGCTTGCATATTTAGTTTTGCTTCTTCTTTTTCCTTCAGAGTTGGGGATACTAGCCCCCAAATACAACCCTTGAATACATCTTTCAATGGTTTATTGACCATTGGACTACAAAATCTGATCTGACATTTTAACTAGCAAGGTTTTGCTTTTGTGTCTCCTTTGTTTAGCAGGCCAAAAGCCTTTAGGTTTTTTAAAATAAACAATCCTCCATTCCTCAATTACTTTTTCAAGTTAATTTTCTATTTGTTACTCCAACTCTCCATGCTGGTAACTCTAAAAAATGGCCATGATATCCCAATCCATTAAAGAGAAATGTTAAATGCCATGAAGCAAGAAAAGTCTTTAATTCTAGAAGATCTTTGCATGGGATGCTACTTCAAAAATTTTAGGTTTGGGGTACATCCTCATTGATCCTAATTAGAATATTATTAGTGCAGGCCACAGTAGAAGCTCAGATGCCACTGCTGAAGAGGTGGAAGCAAAGGTTATCAGCAGACACATCGACTTATGGAAAGATTACAAGAAGGCAGATTTTATGGTATGTTATGACAATTTCATAGTTATTTTATGCCTGTAAAGAAGGGACAGAGCTATAAAATGGCAGGCAGATGTAGTATGTGAAGACACTCACTTTTTTTGCTATCTCTATCAATCTGTAATTTTTTGCTACATTAATAGGGAGTTCAACCATGCAACTCATCTTCTTGCTTCCCTTGGAAAAGGAGTTGGTTACTATAATGGCATAACAATTCCAGACTTGATTAATAAGGTTGTCTGCAGCCTTTAACTTATTGCAACAACTGTTTAGTTTTAATATATATCCTTTGCCTAAAAATATAAAATATATAAGTTGGAATCAAATATAAATTACTGTTGTCTTAGTCGTATTCTATGATATGTGGTCAATTCTATTCGGTAGATCAATCACACCCTTAATTTCCATTTGGGATGAATCCATAGTGGGACGTTCAAACCTCCGAACATCGGGATCACATTGAAAATGCAAAACTTAATTTGATAGCCAGTCTATAGTTGCATTGATGGGTCTCGTAGTTTTGTTCTTATGATTTGACGATGATGACCCATCTTTTGCAGGCATGAAATCTAAAGTGGAAGAGTTCACAAACTTTTTCCAGAAGCTGGGAAAGGGAGGAAGAAGTTGGTATGCTTTTTCTGAGTCAAAAATACATTTATTCCCTCTGTCTGCGCAGTGGTATATTAATTTAAATGAGGTCAATGTGGATCAATCTCTACCATCTGCGTGTTTCATTTTAAACTGCTCGATCGTAGGACTTTACCGCCGCATTACTTCGAGGCCAATAAAATTAGAACTGCTGGGTTGGCTTTTGGTTGGCTAATAACGTGGTATTTGATATAGCCAATTATCTCTTATACCAATGTTCTTGTGATAAAAACTAATGTGAAATAAGAAATGACACAAGTGAGTTAGCGTGGAAAACCTCTAATTAGGTAAAAAAAATACGACCTCAAATTCAGGGTTTTTTTAGCAGTGACTTTTTTTGCTTGAGGTTGATACAAGTGATCTCTCAAACTATAAATAATTGATCTTGTAAATTAGAAGTTTGGTCATTTTGAGAATCTAAAAAATATAATTTTCTTTGTGATTTCTCATATCTTTTTTTGGTCCTTGTCTCTTCTGGAACTTTTTTTTATATAGGCCTTGTTCGTAGTTCTCTATCATGCTGAAGAACATTTTCCAAACAACATGGTAAGTGGTGCTTGACTGAGTAACGGTTGAGTTCGTAAGAGACAGGTATCTTTGACTTATTCATGCTTTCCTGTTATGCTCGACCCACGTTCTTCATCAGTTCATGGCATAGGTGTCAATGCTAACTATTTATGTTACATATAGAATGCGTGAGACTAATATATAGGTAGTTTGAACTATAAATAGTTTAAATTAGGTTAGATCGAGGGATAGGTTCCAACAATCGCCCCCTCGCAACTGAAATCACGAGATTCTTTGGTTAAGAAAGACTTTGTGGGTATATGGGCTTTGGAAATTTGAAAATGAAGGAAGTATTAATGTGGATTTAACTGTATGAAAAATGTGTATAATTTCATGAGGGGATGTTTGTGCATTGAATAATAATATGAATATTGATGTACGCAATACTTGAAGTTTTGAGAGTGTCACCTATTTTAAATGATGACTCTTGGGAAACATACCTGTACATTAAATATTAGGGTTATATAAATAGTACCTGTACTGTGGATTATGGCAAAGTGCGCTGTTTGTTTAAAAAATTTATGGAAGTATAGATTGACAATGGTGAAGACCCGGAGAATAGTTTACGAAGAAAAAATTTGTGTTAAGATGTCAAAGTTAAAGTTGAGATATTTCGGAGATCAATCCTTGCATATGCCCACCCCCATTCCCGTTTCACCGACGTATCAGGGTATATCGGAAGAAGAAGCGGCTGAAGTTGAGGAAGATTTTTACTTTATGTGGAGATTTATTTAAGCTGCCTTGACAGGCGAGAAATGTTAGAAGTGTCTCCACATCCTTGCAGAAGAAAAGGTTGACGAGACCGATGCGGGGGTTGGCGTAACTGCGGGGTAGTTTTGCCGATGTCTTGCATAGGATTGGATTCTAAAGTCGCCCTCTTCATCTTCACCAACTCTCCGATTGTGATGGTTATAGAGGAGGCGACGGTGGTAGTGAAGAAGGGAGACGAAGAATGGAAGTCTGCTTTTGCACCATCATCGTTTCTTGGCCCTAAGAAGACCTTTTGTTTGAAGAGTTGGTTCAAGTATTGATTCTTTCTACTTTCATGCTCAGACTTCTTTAAAACCTAGCTTTTGGTCAGACTAATCTGGCATAATGGGAGAAGGACGTTTAGTGACTTCTAATGCCTATTTTTCTTTAGAAGATTCCTTAAGTGAAACATCACTAAAGTCAGTTGAACTGAAGGATTTGATGTTTCGAAATACTTGAAAGACTTGTTATCTGATTTTGGAGTACCTGAAAGACTTATTATCAGTAAAATACCTGAAATACTTGTTATCTGTAAAGTACTTGATATCAGAGTACCTAAAAGACTTATTATTTGTAAAGTACCTGAACTATTCGATATCTGTAAAGAGTTGTAATTTATATTCGAGCTTAATGAAATTTGTTATTCAAACTCTGTGTTGATATATAGAATAACTCTTGAAATCGAGTTATGAATAATTTGAAGATTTACGAATAGAGGATGAAATGTAATGTATGAGATTAGAACTTAAAAATATATTATAGTAATTGAGTTGTAATAATATGTTTGTAACATAAAAGATGTGAAAGAATTCATTTCTGAACTGAATTTCATAGAATTAATGGGGGAGAGAGATAATTGTAAAAGTTTAAGGATATATAAGAATTGGACATTCGAGCTCAGGGAGGCCATTCCAAAATATTGGATTTGGAAAGCAAAAGTTCGAGATGGAATAGGTTGAATTTATTGAGGTCGATGTGGATACATGAGTTCAAATACTTGTTTCAATTGGAGTATGAATTGTGTCTGCCCCTTAGCAATCTTTCGAAAGGAATTATGAATATCATTGAGGGAATGTCCTATTCAGTTGAACGGAAATATGTGAGGGGTATTAAATATCTGTGAATTATAGAATAAGTTGTGGAAAGAGGATGAGGTTGGGAAGAAGATATCTCCTGAAAATGTTTTACAGTTTTTTGGTGTAAAAAGCTATTCTACAAGTGGAGGGGCATACTTTTTTGCAAGCTTGAATCGACCTCTTTTCTTCAATCTAAATTAAGCAGGTCGAATGTCAAATGAAAATGTGATATGGGTGAAAGGTGATTGCCATCAAAGAGATGATGAAGAACCCAAGGAACTTCTGTGTAGAACTGTGAAGCAAAGTAAGTATAACAATGTATGATGTATAATATTAAAATTTTGAAATTGTATATCGCTTTGTTGGTGATAATGTGTTGTTGATTGATAGGTCCTCAATTGAAGGTGACGAAGAAGGAGTCCCTATTAGACATTGTTACTCAGGAAGGGACTGAGCTCGAGGCTATTTTAAGAGAACTTGGCATTAACAGAATGAAATGTGCTAACAGCCAGTCAAAGAAAGTTCAAAATTCTCAGACAATGAGGCTAATAGCGGGTATTGGCAGCAACAAGAAGAGGGGAACTGATGGAAAGATATGAGTAGTCTTACTTAAGGCCTCTAGAATGGACTTTACAGATATGCAAGAGTCCACTACGTCGAACAAGCTAGCTCGGGCATTTCCAAAGAAGAGGATGTTGAAGTATGGCTTGACCTCTGGAACCACAGGAAGTAGTGAGGTCGAAGGAGGGGCAAAAAAGAGAAGGGTTGACCCTCCTTCCCAACTGACTAGGACGAAGGCCGTAAAGGGTCAACTTGGTGAAGAAGATGAGTTGAAAGTGGTGGAGGATCAGGCGAAGCTTGCTGTTCGCAATGGTGAGGAGGAAATGAGTAAAATTATAAGTTTGACGATTTGAGGATATGTTGAATTTTGTATGAATATTCAAGCTAACAATGTGGTCGATTTATGTTTTTGTAAGCCGCTCGTTTAATGAAGGGGATCTACCTCAGGATAGAGGAGGAGAAAGCCAAGCTCGAGAAGGGGATGGTCAAGCTCAAGAAGATGGTAGCTCATTTGATTGTTGAATTAGCTAGGGAGGGGAAGCGAGTAGACTCCTAAAAGGCTTCTCAAGAGGTAGAGATTAACGTGTTGACAGCGAAAGTGGGAAAGAATCTGGGGAAGGTAGTAATCCAGCGTGGTAGACTTGGGCACCATCTCCTAAAAATGGGGTACTCCAAAATTAAGGTGAATGATATTATGGCGGACACCTATGTTGAGGTGGAGAAAGATGATGAGGCGGAAGAGGTTGTGGTTAGAGTCGTAGACAGGCTTGATGGTGCCTCTCCCCAAATGGTGCAAGACAGCCAAGGGGATGACAATGAGCATTCAAAGGAACGGAACGTGAAGGCAGAGTAGAATGCTGACTCTATGATTGCATGATTATGAAGGGTTTGAAATGTTGTAATTCTAATAAAACATTGTTTGATGGATAGACTTTTGTAGGCTAAGATATTCTTATAAACCTTGTTGTAGGAACTTAAGGAAATGCACCTCAGAATAAGGGAATTAGGGAATGAGCTCGCTAAGGAGAAAGATGCCTTAGCGTTCCTGCTGTCTTTGCAAGCAGAGCTGCAGGTTAGAAAAGAGCAAGATATATTTGACTTGTATGCTTCATTGTGTATAAAGTATTGAAAAGTATTGAAAAATTTAGAATATAAAGAATGTGTACCTTGAAATTGAGAGTATATGTTATTGTTCATCAAATTGAGATCATACATCGACCTTAAGTTTAGAAGTAGCTTCACACATTAGATGTCAAAAAATATAAATTTTGTTAGAAATAAGATGCATGTATTGACTGAGTATCCTGAATTGAACTTGATATATTACATTTGTGATGTATAGGTCGAATTAGAGTTAGCCCGTTTGGGTGAAGAAGAGACACGCCAATATAACCAAGAGGTTGCGGTAGAGTTTGATAGAATGAGAGAGGCAAATGAACATATGGAAGATCAATATGTGAAGGTACATTTCAAGTTCAATGAGGTAACACAAACTGTTGATGACCTCACTAAAAAGATCGAGGAGAAGGATGCTAAAATTAGTAAGAGGCAAAAAGATCTCCAGAGGTAAAGGAAAGGCAACAAAACTTAGAAGCCAGAATGAGGCACTGATGGCAAAGAGTAGGGAGGCTGACATGGCTAGATACTCTATATAGGCATTAGAAACATCAGAGAAAAAGTTATGCTATTTTGTGACCAGTCTGAAGGGCCAAATGATCATCAAAATGAATGAACAAGAACAGACTCGAGCTAATTTGCTGAGTACCAAGAACGAACTGGAGCGGTTGAAGAATAAAAGGACTAAGAAAGATAGCAAGCTGAAGAAAGCCCAGATGAATATCTAACTCCAAATTGTGGTTGAGCAGTGACTACGACTTTACCTGCTAAAGATATGAAAATTCAGTTGATGCAAAGAAAGTTGATGAGTGAATGAAAGGGTGGCACAATTGAAGACCGATTTGGATCAAGCCAATTGCGTTGTCAAAAATGCCAAGGCGGAGGGCAACGAGGAAGAACAATGGTGTTCCAGGGGTGTCCATGTTCAAGGGGATGTAGTTAGCCTATCAACTCGAATTAGAGAGCTGGAGGAAGTGTAGCTCAACTCAAGGTCACGTGTGAAAGGAAATGAGGGTTTAGAGGAGTATCAACGTAAGTTGGATGTTGTCCTTTCCAGGAAACAAAGTTAAAGGGGTTATCAAGGTAGGAATTTGATAAGAACAGATAAGTGATAAAGAAAACTTCTGCTGGGGAAGATATAGATAAGGTGCTTGAGGAACTTCGCACCCAGGTGACGGAATTGAGGGCGATGAACCAGGCTGAATCAGCTAAAGTTGATGATAAACCTTTTAAAGAAGACAATCGGGGACGCCCAACTTTCCTCACGAGAATTGAAGTTCCCTTCACTGAGTACTTTCGATTCCAACCTAGATGACCTTTCAAGATGGACGGAGTCTTTCTCCATATCCATCTTTATAGTAGGTCTTTCTTGTAAATTTTTCCTTTCCCATTTGGGTTTTCCTTGATAAGCAAGGTCCCCTTTGAAGTATGTTTATAGATTTAATATAAAGCTTAACATTTTGCAAAAAATGTTAAAGCTAATGAGAAGGCTAAGGAAAACATCGAATTTATGTCCCGTATAGATAGTCAAATGGAAAAGTAAGAAACACGATATAAGAGGTTGAAAGAGTGCCTTCAAACTACTAGAGAGAATTGTTTTATGATGGTTATGCCTGAGGCATCGCACTCAGAGATGTCAATGGCAGTGATCGCTTATTTTGTTGAAGAGATTAAAAGGCTTGAGTTAGAGAGGAATACCTTGTACGACTATTTGTCGGGTAGAGTATGCATTTGTAGAGCTGAAGTAGATCGAGGAAATTGTATGAACTCCATAGAAATGAAATTAGGTTCTCAACCTGCTGAATTGGAAGAGCATGGCAGGATCGTTATCACTGCTTGAGCTCAAGAATTTATGGCTAATCATCCACCTATTATAGGGGAAAGCGTAGCCGACCTCCCAATAGAAGAAAAAAAATCCTATGTAGTGGCTGTATATGTAACCTGAAAAAGTATCTGTCGCATAGATATTGAGAGATGAAAGCTAGTTTTACCTTTTCCTTATCTTATGTCTGGTAGAGTTCTTAGATTAAAAATTAGTATTACCTTCATTTTAATCGCAGATTATAATTGTCGCAGCCATATTAAGAGATGAAAGCTAGTTTTACCTTTGCTTTATCTTATATCTGGTAGAGTTCTTTGATTGAAAACTATTATTACCTTCTTTTTAATCGCAGAGTATAATTGTCACAGCCATATTGAGAGATGAAAGCTAGTTTTACCTTTGTTTTATCTTATGTCTGGTATAGCTCTTTGATTGAAATCTAGTATTACCTTTATTTTAATCGTAAAGTATAATTGTCGCAGCCATATTGAGAGATGAAAGTTAGTATTGCATTTGTTTTATCTTATGCCTGGAAGAGTTCTTTGATTAAAAACTAGTATTACCTTAATTTTAATCGCAGAGTATAATTTTCGCAACCATATTAAGAGATGAAAGCTAGTTTTACCTTTGTTTTATCTTATGTCTGGTAGAGTTCTTTTATTAAAAAGTAATATTACCATCATTTCAATCGTAGAGTATAATTATCGTAGCCATATTGTGAGATGAAAGCTAGTTTTACCTTCACTTTATCTTATGCCTGGTAGAGTTCTTTAATCGAAAACAAGTATTACCTTCGCTTTAATTACAAAGTATGTATAAAGTCAATCAAAGCTAGTTTAACTGGAATAGAGGTCGATTAAAAACTAGTATTACCTTTGCTTTAATTTATATGCTGTCTACAAAAGTAGAGAGTTGTGTATGAAAAAACTTGGAAGATTTCATTGAATAGAATATGATGTACATTGTATGGAGATGAAAATCTCATATTTAGAATGGAAAAGGAGAGAATTTGAAATGGAGTAGTGAGGGACTTAACGATAGTATCGTTTCAGTTGCCTGGTGTTCCAAGGATTTGAGATATGAACTCCCTCATCGGTAATGAGGTAATATGATGCCAGGCCAGTGAGACCAATGATAAGGAATGGACCCTCCTAATTTTCTGCTAGTTTCCTGGCATGTGGCTCTTTTCTATGTTGAGGGATTTCTCTGAGGATGAAATCGTTGATTTGGAAGGTATTGCTTATGACTCACCTATTGTACGAACTGGCCAGCATATGGTGATATCGACCTAGGTTGGCAATAGCGTGTTCCTTAGTTTCATCAATCTAATTAGGTTACAGGCTTATTCGAACTCGTTTTCTTCATCAGTTAGCTAGTGATCTCAAATTTGATGATGATATTCTATAGGAATGACGACTTCGGTCCCATAGGCAAGGAGGAATAGGGCACAGCCGGTTGATTGACGTGGAGTGGTACGGTATGCCCATAAGACATGAAGAAGCTCTCGTACCTAATTTCCTTGAGTGAAGCCTTTTTTTGAGTCCATCCACGATGGATTTGTTGGTAATTTCGGCTTGGCCATTGCCTTGAGGGTTATACGGATTGGATGGTGAGTGGATGATATTGTGTTTGTTGAGAAAAACTACAAATTTTTCTCCAACGAATTATGGCCAATTATTGAAATGAATTTGGTGGGGGCATCCGAACTGAGTAATGATATATTCACAGATAAAAGAGATTACATATTCTTCTCTGGCTTAATAGAGTGTAGCTGCTTCTACCCATTTTGTAAAATAATGATTAGCTACGAGTAGGTATCGGCAGTTACCTGGAGAATTAGGAAATTTACCGACATGATCGAACGCCCATCTTTTGAATGGCCAGAATACCTTGAATGCATGTAGTTCGAGCGCAGGGGCGCGGATCATTTGTCCATGTCATTGACATGTATCGTATTTGTTTGTGTATTCTTCTGTTTTCTTACGCATGCCTGGTATAGTAGTATATTCCCCAGATTCGACAATTACAAGTCAGCAAAGTGCAGTCGAAGATAGCCATACATGATCGAAGGCCAACATTATAGAAGTTACCACTAGTCCTCGACCTGCCTAAAGTTGACGTTGTGCCTGGTCAAGAAAAAACTATTAGAGATCCACGAAGTTTGCCCACTCCCCACGGAATAGGAGACTATTTTTTTCTTTTTGTAAACTGTTTGTGCCTACTATAAATACAGGCGCAGAATAGATGAGAAAGGAGGGGACAATCTAAAAACCTTACCATTTTGTTACTTTAACCCTCCAAATTCTGTAATAACTAGCAATATACTAGATTTTACATCAAAATCCACCTCGAGGTCGTGGTTTTTCTCAGCTTTAACTGAGCTTGTTTGTCTAGTCTTATTACATACTCTTTATGAATAAGAATTAAGGAAGATTCTCCTTCTGGAAGATATGCCATTGCAATTGGCGCCGTCT
Source organism: Kingdonia uniflora (assembly GCA_014058105.1). NCBI lineage: Eukaryota > Viridiplantae > Streptophyta > Magnoliopsida > Ranunculales > Circaeasteraceae > Kingdonia > Kingdonia uniflora. Next base: position 1,589,829 of record JACGCM010002030.1, on the reverse strand, counting down.
CTGGGAATTACCACCACTGATCCAAACACCATCCGATGACAAACATGAACCTGAGATGCGATTCCAATATTGTAAAAAATTAGGAAATACCAGGGACTATCGATCTGCACTACGTAGTACTCGAGCTTCAGAAATAAATGGCAACAGTAAAAGCCCAAAGGCTGGAAGATCAGCTTGTCCACGCTCTAGCTCTTCAAACAGAGAGAAACGAACGAAGGAAAGCCTTAGATCAACAGAGTCAAATACATCATAAAGAAATGGAAAGACTGAGGAGAACACAAGATCGACTCATTGGTTGACAAACATCCCCTCCACTCGCTCGGAGCGAGCATAGATCAAGAATAATTAAACTTAATGATCAGCCAAGGGAAAATGAGCTATGGATTTCTCAATCCAGATCTGGGAATCCAAACAGAGCTTCTCAACATTTTGGTTTAACATCCTCAGCATTGACAACTCAAGGAAGTCGATGTACGCGTTATCAAACCCCCCCCCCCCCCCCCCCCCCCCGCCTGAAAAAAGACCAATCAGGGATCGATTGGGACCAGAAGGACAGACACATTATGCTCCTCAGGTTGCAGCCTTACCATTTCCCCTACAACGGTTTGTCACCTTGGACAGCCTCAATAGCAGGATCCAGACCATAAGCTCTGACATTCTAGGCAAAAAATATGCGCTTGATAGAAACGTGACAAACCCTATCTCCTCTCATCACGAAATTATGCCAATCCCAGAAAATTTCTAAATGCCCAAATTTATTCAATATACAGACCTGACTGACCCGCTTACCCATGTTTGACATTTCAAAGCCGCAGTTGGGTTATATTCTAAACTCGACCACATGCTTTATAGGCTATTCAACATGAACCCGAAGGAAGAACCACTCTGTTGGTTCCATACTATCCAAGAGGCCTCCATCACCACATTCAGACAGTTACAACATCTAATCAAATCCAATTATACCCATGCTAGAGAGAGAGAGATTACTATCGATTCCTTATTTTACTTCGAACAAGGCACGAAAGAGACCTGGGCAAGCTTTTATAAACTCTTCCTATAGGAAATAAGGAAAATTGGGGACTCATACCCTTAAATCGTAGTTCCAGCATTCACCTCCGCCCTGTACATTGACTCAAAGGTTTGAGAAGAGCTTATTATGTACGAGCCACTAACAGTCATAAAAATGATTGATATAGTTAATAATTATATCGAACTGGAGCGATCAAATAAAGATAAGATGAAGAGTTCATCTGTCATCCATTCTCGATAACCATCTTCAACCCCATCCCAACGAGCGGTCACTAGCAAAGTACTAAACAACGCGACAGAAACACCGACAACAATAGAAGAAGGGACGACAAACTTAATAGACCGGTCCCAGTTCTGCCGCCAATGACAACGACTCTCCCCGCTATTTTGTCGATGATAAAAGGAGATAAGTATTATCACGTACCACAAACTATTCAAGATCTTCCCAACAAAATACTATTTTAGTATCACAATGTGCATAGCCATGAAACTGACAACTGCTATTCCCCCATACGAATCTTTTATCGTATCCTATTAGCTGGAAGACTCCATAATTATGTCGTTGACATTCAAAATTTTCTCGAGAATGAAGCACAAAATGAAGAAGTTGAGCAAAATTAGGTCTAGGGGCAAGCTCGCCACCTGTATATGATCAAGATTAAGAAAAGGAAGAAAAGAAGACAAGACGATCGGATTACTTCTTGCTGTAAAATGACCTCCACAGACAAATCAGCAAAACTTCTTTCAAGCACAAGCAAATTGAAGCATCCTTACCATATTACCTTCGAAGGCTGTGACACCAACCACGTTAAATACCATCATGATGGCCCTCTCGTTATTATGCCCAAAGTCGGACAGGACTACCTACATACGCTACTTCTTGCTGTAAAATGACCTCTACAGACAAATCAGCAAAACTTCTTCCAAGCACAAGCAAATCGAAGCATCCTTACCATATTACCTTCAAAGACTGTGACACCAGCCACGTTAAATACCCTCATGATGGCCCTCTCATTATTATGCTCAAAGTCGAACAGGACTACCTACATACGCTTCTCATCGATACAATAAGTGCCACAAATGTATTGTTCAGAAGGGCAATTGAAGTCCTAGGCCTTGCAGATTCCGTAAAAGCTTCAACAACAATAATCACGGGCTTTAATGGATCAAATGAATTAGCCACATGAGTGATTACTCTACCAGTTCAGGCGGGTTCAGAAACTGCATTCGTAAAATTCCATGTCATCAATGCAGAGTCCAAATATTTGGGAATTTTGGGACGTAGCTGGTTACATTCAATAAAAGCGGTGCCTTCTACTTATCATCTAGCACTGTAATTTCTAACAAATCACGAAATCAAAGGCAGCCAAGCAGTTATACGAATGTGCAAAAATACCATTACCAACCCTCATACAATAAAACTTCTCAAAGCATAGCAACTACGGCAAGATGAATCACCCATATTTAAATAACATATTACCGAGATGGTCGAATCTACTGAACTCGATGGTCCGGGACACACAACCTTCATCGGCTTCAAATTATCAATTGATGAAAAAGAGGCCATGATACAGCTACTTAAGAAGAACATCGACATCTCTGCCTAGACTTTCTAAGAAATGCCTGGCATCGATCCTTCAATCGCGTGCCACTGACTTAACCTCCTTCCAGACAGTAAACATATCATTCGAAAATGATAGAATCTAGCTCCCCGACTCCGTGAAGCAGTGAACGAAGAAATTGATAAGCTCCTTCGGGTAGGATTTATTATGGAAGCAAGGTATCCGAAGTGGGCATCTAATATTGTAGCTGTCCTGAAGAAAAGTGACAAAATTAGGGGTTGTGTTGACTTCACAGAACCCAACAAGTTCACATCGAAAGATAGTTTTTTGCTACTACTAATTTCATAGCTTCTCGATTCAGTCGCAGGGCAGGAACTTCTTTCTATGAGGGATACAACCTCTGGTTATAGCCAGTTCCACTCGCCGAAGAAGTTCAGGAAAAAACTACCTTCGTACCTATAGAGGTCTCTACTATTACACAGTAATACCTTTTGGTTTGAAGAATACAGGAGCTACTTACCAAAGACTTGTGACTAAAATGTTCAAAGATCATCTCGGCACAATTATGGAAGTCTACATCGATGATATTATCTGTAAAAGCTTGAAACAATAAGACTACTCCAACAACCTCCAAACCATTTTTAATATCCTTCACAAGTTCCAGATGAAAATTAACCTAGTGAAATGACAATTCAGAGTCGCATCTGGTAAATTTCTAGGACATCTGGTCAGCAAAAGAGAGATTGAAATCGATCCAGCGCAAATAAAAGTACTCATCGCGATGCCATCTCCTAGAACGAAAAATGATGTTCAAAATGACCCCTTAAAATTTGCAGAAACCATGACTACTTTCCCTGAGATCATGCCATATTCACCGTATCACCAACCACCTTCTCTCCACTCCTCACCACCAATTACGCTAGTCTATCATCACCCCACACCCTTTATTAACCTTACAACTCCATTGTCTCCACAATTATCACTATTAGCAACTCACATATCGAAATCCTAGCCCCAATAATCTCTACCATTTTTTTTCCACACAAATCACACATTACACTACCCTTACGCCAATTACATTCTACTCATCTAATTATATTAAACAAACACATCCAAACATTCAAACAACTTATAAACACAAAAAATCATTATCTCAATTCACTAACCTTGTTTACATGCTTCTTCAGTATCCCCTTCTTTTGCTCGCTTTGCTCCTGGAATCAACACCCTAATCTCCTCTTTCACAATTATAGACAACAACTCAAGAGAAGAGCACAAATAGTTTGCACCAAATGAAATTTTTTTTGAACTTGCAAAATGTGAATAGACGCCAACCTCCACCTTATATATAGACCTCACATGACTGTTCGTCATACCACTTCACGATGGTTTAGATCCTCGAACGTAACTCCTTCTACGTCTTTTCCCGATGTCCTTAACACCTCGCCTTCTCAACATTAGCAAACTCCTACATTCTTGCTCCAATCCTTCCATATCTCAAAGAATTTCTTCTACTACATTTATACTTAACAGAGCACACCCTATCCTATGACAAAGACGATATACATCATTTTCCTTATATTTTTACTTTCACCTAGTGAAACACACCTTGCCATACTCCATCTTTTTGTTAATTTCCCCATTTAGCTACTTTACCTACAAATCTCTATATATCACATATTCGACAACATACACAGCTTATTTTATTCGACATTCGACAGACATTTGCTCATGCATTTTTCCATTCCCAACTTTTTAACAAGTACATCATATCTTCGACAAAATCATACATTACTTCCAACTCACAACTACTTTACTATATTTCATTTATCACAATAATTACATCATTACAAACATCTACTTCCACAACATTACAACTTTAAAAACCCCTCGCTGCGGCATCATCCTCTGTCTTCACCAATTTTTATGCACGCGTCCACATAAAAGCCGTACACTCAGGAGGAGTCCAATATTGTAATTTGCAATAAAACTCAAAGTCCTCATCTTCCTTCACCTCTAACTCACCCATCCCTTTGTAATCCGGTTCCTCAGGATCTTCCAGGTACATGTCACAATGCTGAGAGCCAAAATATCAACTATATAGCAACCAGTACTTTGCCTGAACACGACTGTAAACCGTATTCCGTACCTGTGATCTCGTCTTCACCATCTTGTTTGAGAAAATTCACAAATATAATCAAGGAATATTTATACCCACTATAGCGCAATCAATTCACCCATATTTACTGTCTTGGAACTCTGTAATTTCAAAGTCAAATCAATCAACTGCGAAATGCATTCCTGGACCCACTCAGTCAAATATATTCGAGATATTATGATAACCCACCATCATTTTATGTGCATTCACGTTCGACATTTGACCTTCGATTACTTGCAAACTACAATTTATAATTAACAAAACACAAGAATAGAATATCGAAGAAATTAACTTTATTTATTATGAGTAATTACATTTCATATTCGACAACTTCATCCTTCGATTACATTACATCAAACTACACTCTATCTTTACATTCGACTTGCATGACTAAATACTCTTTATTTTCTTTTCACCAGAATTTGACATTAAAGCCCCTTTCCAGTGCTAAGAAACTTAATAAATCTCAAGCCACTGAACTTCTAAGGGTTGCTTCCACAGATAAAGGCAGTAAAAAATTATAAGAAGCCTCCTACGTTCGGCAAGATCCCAGGAAGCCCATCCAAGATTCAAATCTTCATCATCAACACGAACAGTTATCCCTTCTCCCCCAAACCGATGCACTCCATTACCTTCACCACGGTATGATGGCACAATTGGTTCCAACAAATACCACCATTCTCTGACAATTCCTTTCCCTACCCTCCACACTGTGACATGTTTAAGGGAACAATTACCAAGGCCTACGCTGAGAAAATACTTTACCTCCAATTCCTCACCATCTTCATCCTCTGGCAACATTTTATTCCACACTTGGGGCGACATCCATCCAAACCACCACCATCGCACCCTCCTTAGAACTACCTATTTATACCCAACTTTACTCTGCCTGGTTCATTGTACCTCATTAATTATGCCTCGGGAATAATTTGACCAGATAACATTTACTTTAACCTCGGAAATATCAATGACGACTCATCTTAAGCATTCGGCACCCTCTTCAGCTTCTAATTTCATCTAGACATAACTACAAGTACCTATGTTGAGAATGGGGTGATTGTAGTAGCATATTCCCCATATTCAGCAAGAATAAGTCAACAAAGCCTAGTCGAAGACAACCATATTTGATCGAATGCCAACATTTGAGAAGTTACCACAAGTCCTTGACCTGTCAAAAGTAGTTGTGCTGCCTGGTCAAGAAATAGTTGTTAGAGATCCGTAAAGTTCACCCACAACCCCTGGAATAGGAGATTATTTCTTTCTTTTCGTAAACTGCCTGTGTTTACTATAAATACAGGCAGAAAATAAATGAGAAAGGAGGGGACAATCCGAAAACCTTACCATTTTGTTACTTTAACCCTACTATCGCTCCAAATTCAATAATAACTAGCAATATACTAGATTTTACATCAAAATCCTCCTCGAGGTCGTGGTTTTTCTTAGCTTTAGCTGAGTTTTCCACGTAAAATCTTGTTTATCAAGTCTTATTGCATACTCTTTACAAATAAGTATTGGCAAAGATTTTTCTTCCAGAAAACACGCCACTACACCTGGCAAGAATACTCCTTATCTAATTATTATGTTTGCGAGTGATCGACCTGTGGCATGGAAGCCACAAACTCCTTTATGTAAATCTCTAAGCATCTCATCTGCTTTCTTTTTGGAGAGGCACATAAGGTAAGGCCTCGTGACTGAACGACGATATAAAAAGCCATTTTGATTCTTGTAGCGCTTTGAGTTGTCGATTACCTGTCGGCACTCCTTTGGATCTACTGGAAGGGGTTCTTTGCATTTGCTGTCGGCGCCAAGGTAGGCAAGGAAAGACTTTTGCCAATCGTAGTCCTCCCCTTTATCACCCCCAGTGTTGATCGTGCATACAAAATTGTGATCAATACTAGGGGTTAATATCACTTAAATTTGGAGATATCAGGCTTCTGCTCTCAAGAGCCTAGCTAGATAAGCTAAGGAATCGGTGGCATGTCTGTTTTCACCTAGAGGAAGATAATTGAGAATTGCTTTTGTGAACTGTCTCATCCTATCTGCAGTGAGGGTTGTGTATTCGATCATCTGGTCATTCCTCTTGTATTGCTCAGAGTAATGGTGGACGATTTGCAGTGAATCTTTGCAGACTAAGAGTTCGGGATTATCCTATCAGTGTCGCTTAGAATAACTTGATCGGCCAATCCCATTTGGTCGATTGTACTTTGAAAGAATATCTCAATACCGCTTCCAGTATCAATCACCATGGTGTGCATGACAAACTTTTTCATCTTGAGTATTATGACTAATGCATCATGATGTAGAAATTTTACATGATTAATGTCGCAATCTTGGAAAGAGATTCCAAACTAGCGATTGCTCAACTCAGGTAGAAGCATGGCTTTTTTATCTTGAGGTGTGAGATCACAGTATTCCAGCAGTCTTCTGCACTTGAATCGGCAAGAGTTAGTGATCTGATAGATTTCGATCATGTTGCCGTGGTACATATGGTTGAGATGTTTCTCCTCAGCTTGATCTTCAACCTGGACTACTACAAGCTGATTCTTATAGCTTTCATCCTTGTATTATTATAGGCCGATAATGTATTTAAACATCTATCCCTCCTTGAATATGAATTCCAGCAACCTCTGTAAAACATAGTAGCTATTTGTAGAGTGATGGTTTGCCTTGTGGTACATGCAGTACGGGTGGTTCTCGATTGGAACCAATGGTTCAGAGGGACGGTATAGCTTGTCCTTGGAGAGGATTGGAAAAATTATAGAGATTAAAATATTCATCCTTGGGAAGACCAGTTTGGGTAGTGAACCGCCTTTCCAAAGGTTGCCAGTGTTTCCCTTGGAGCGCTTTTCATTACCCTGATCATCTTTTGGTTCAATATTTCAATCTACTGATAGACCTTTCTTGGTCAGGATAGATTTAGTTGATTTATGCCTTATAGATATCATCCTTTCTAGGCCGACATAACCATTGACCTTGGTGATCATATCCTTTAATGTCGCAGGTTTGTTGAGGAAGAGGTGTTCTTTGGCCTTGATGTCGAGCTAGAGCGCGTTGGTGAAAATAGTAACAGTTGTTTTCTGATCAAGATTGTCTACTTTACGTGCTAGCTCCAAAAACTTCTTTGCAAAAACCTTGAGCTTCACCCCGTGTGACTGTTTAAGACTAATAAGAGAATATAAATTTTCATCTTTGTCTCTATTGTGAGCATACGTCTTGATGAATTGTTTTTACAGCTGATCAAATGTAAGTATGAAATCTTCATTTAAAGAGTGGAACCACCAGAGCAAATCTTCTTGTAGATTTAATGCGAACAACGGCAAAGGATGTGGTTGAGATTGGAATACAACCCCAATTTATCACGGTATTGTTGAATATGCTCTTTTGAAACGGTGCCCTTGTATTTACGAATTTTTGGGGTATGGAAATCTTTCAGTATTTCCATATCAAATAGTTCTTTGGAAATTAGATTCCCTTGTAACTCTGTAAGGTCGTTTGTAGTACCCAGAACTTGTGCTTCAATCAACTCCTTGATGCGCTGATCCATATGCTTTTCGCTAACATATTGACGTGTTGATTGAGTGGCTTGACGAGGAAGTCGAGGATTGTGAGTACCGGTACCCTCACTCAAATGATCACAGACTGGAATTCAAGGTTAAGGTCATCGTTCTTCCTCCTGACGTTTGGAAAATTGGTGAACTCCGTTAATTTCGGACTGAACTTCACCACCCAAATAAATGGAAGGTTGATATTCGTGCTAAATGTTTTTGGAAATAGCTTTGCTGGTTTTAGGGGCCTAACCCTCGATATGACCCTAATCGAGATGCTTCGAGCTCGAACTACTAACATCTCAGATTCACACATTTTCCACATGACTTTTCCAGTCAACATTTTAACTTATTATACGAACAGGTGAAAAATGTGGAAGTTAAAATGTGGGTCAAACTCAAATTGAAAAACCTGAACAAGTCAAAGATACCTGTCTCTCATGAACTCGTCAGTTACTTAGTCAACCGCTACTAACCATATTATTTAAAGAATGTGCTGTATAAGGAAGAAGTTCCAGAAGAGACAAGGACCAGAAAATTACACGAGAAATCACCAAAAAAACTACATATTTTAGATTCCCAAAAACATTCAAACCTTTTAGTTACAAGGTTCAAACATTTCTAAATCTGCAGATCACTTGTAATAAGATATCATCTTCAAGCAATAAAGATACTTTAACAAAAATCCTCCACTCGAGGTCCTGGTTTTTTACCTATTCAGAGGTTTTCCACTCTAAAACCACATGTGTCATTTCTTGCTTTCTATTAGAATATAATCACAGGTTCATTGGTGTGATAGTGAATTCCATGCCATTTCGGGCCTATGGAATTTGGTCATTACATTTGGCACCATCTTTGGGAAAGATTGTATTTCCACGATATTCTAAGGCATTCTTTCACTATAATTTTCAATAATGGTTACGTCCAGACGACCGTCTACAGGCATCCAGCTCGATGTTTTAGTGTAGCTAGAGCAACTTACAAAATGATGGGCAAATCTCAATGTCAAAAGAGAGAAATGTGCTAAGCTCGAACTTTGATTAACTTAGGATCGAGAGCTCCATGAGAAAAAGCATGACACATAATGACAAGCTCATTTGATAGCGCTCAAATAACATGAAAACCAGATGACAATAATGTAAACTTCTCTAGAAGATCTACAAAATACTCAGCAGGTTCCTCCAACAAGGCATCACGATCAGTTGCCAGAGACCTCCTGTGTTTCTGCAAGGGAAAGATTGGGTCCTCGAGGAGTCACCAGTAAAGCTATTTCCAAGAATATTCAGCATGAACCTCAGCCTTCCATTCATTTTGGTGGTGAAGTTCAATCCGAAGCCAGCCGAGGTCATCGAATTTCCATCCATCGGGAGGAAGAATAGCAACCTTCACATTAAGTTCCAGCACGAGATCATTTGAGTGAGGGTACTGGTATACATCATCCGCAACCTACTCGTCCAGCGATTCAACCAACACGTCATTAAGTCAGAAAGGAACATATGGACCAGTGTATTAAGGAGTTGATCAACGCATAAGTTTTGGGTAATGCCGATGAAATCCCAACAAAGTCGACTTTCATCACTTTTGGAAGAAGATCAAGAAATGATGACTTTCATCACTGAAATAGGTTTTTATTGCTATAAAGTCATGCCCTTCGGACTCAAAAATATGGGTGCCACATATCAACGGTTGATGACTACGATGTTCAAAACACTTCTCGGGAAAGTTGTTAAAGTCTACATCGACAATCTTTTGTGCAAGAGTGTACAGTCAGTCAGCCATATTTTAGATCTCAACACCATATTCAGCATTCTTCGATCTTACAGGATGCGTCACAACCCTGATAAGTCACAATTCGGGGTACATTCTGGCTAATTTTTAGGCTACCTCATCAGCAAGAAGGGAATGAGGCCGATCAAGATCAAATTCAGGCTTTCCTTAACATATCTTCTCCAAAAATAATGAAAGATGTTCAGAAACTTTCTGGCAAGATTGCCGCTATCAACCGTTTCGTTTCTAAATCTTCAGACCACTGTAGTTGGCTATTTCTACTTCTCCACGGTTGTACCAAATGAGGAAAAGTTTTGCCAAATATAGTGGTCCAATGGACACCAGAATGTGAAGCAGCTTTTCAGAATCTCAAAACCTATTTTGGGAGGTCTTCCATAATGAGCATCCCAGTAGATAATGAGGAACTGATTATTTACCTAGCAGTCATAGATAGTTTACCCAGCTTGGTTCTCATTCGCCTTGAAGAGAAAATCAAAAAACCAGTTTACTTCATCAGCAAAACCCTCACTCCAGTGAAAATGTGGTATTCTAAAATTGAGAAACTTATTTTCACTCTTGTTTACACTTCGCAGAAACTCAAGCACTACTTCCAAGCTCATTCAGTCAAAGTCATGATGAACTACCCACTTCGGGAAATTCTATTCAAGAAAGAAAAATCAAGAAGAGTGCAACAGTGGTCAGTCAATTTGGGAGAACATGATATCAAGTTCGAACAACATCATTCTGAAAAGGGTCAGGCCGTTGACGATTTTCTCAAAGATTTTCTAGTAGAAGATCCCGAATGGGAGGAGCACGACCCTGGCCTTGCAGAAGAAACTTCTAAAGATCCACCCCCTAAATTATTTGACGAACGAGCTGAATGGAGTACAATAAAAGGGTAGAGACTTCTTATGGATGGATCAGCAAGACCCGCAGGGTTAGGAATCATAATCATATTGATTACCCCTTCCAATGACAGAATTGAGAAATTGATCCGCTTGGATTTTGAAGCCTCAAATAATGTCACTGAATATGAAGCTCTCATTCATGGACTCGACCTCGCTCTTGAGCTCGATATCCCCGAACTCTCAGTTTACACAGATTTACTACTCATCGTCCACCATTACTCAGAGCAATATAAGAAGAATGAAAAGATGATCGAATACGCAGCCCTCGTTGCAGATAGGATGAGCAAGTTCACGAAAGCAACTCTCGATTATTTTCCTCGTGGTGAAAATAGACACGCCGATTCCTTGGCATATCTAGCCGGGGTCTAAGGTATAGAAGCTTGATATCTCTAGATCAAAATTATTTCAAACCCCAGCATTGATCGTATTTTTGTATATACGATCAACACTGGGGGCGATAAAGGGAGAGACGACGATTAGAAAAAGCCTTTCTTAGCCTACCTTGGTATCGACAAAAGTTAGTACAGACTACTTCCAGCAAATCTCAAAGAGCAGCGACAGCAGATCAACAAATTGAAGTGCTACACAAATCAAAAATGGTATGCAATACCTCCTTTCAGTCAAGGGGCCTTTCCTCAAGTGCCTCTCTAAACTAAATATAGATGAAATGCTCTGCGAATTACATGATGGGACCAGTGGCTCCCAGACCGCAGGTGGATTACTAGCAAACAGAGTTATTATACATGGAGTATTCTGGCCTAGTATGCGCAAGGAAGCAGAGGAGAACTCACGCAAATGTGATGCCTGCCAAAGATATGAACACATGACACATGGCCCTAAACTAGAACTCCATGCAAGCAAGGTGTTCTGGCCTTTCAAAAGATAGGCACTCTATTTCGTCGGGGAATTCCCTAATTTTCCAGGTAGCCGCCGTCACCTACTCGTAACTACCAATTATTTTATAAAGTGGGTAAAAGCAGTTCCACTCTGTCGAACTAGAGAAGAAGAGGTCATCTCATTTATCTAGGAACACATAATTACTCAGTTTGGGTTCCCCCATCTAATTTGTATCGATAACGGGCCCAAATTTTTTAGAGAAAAAAATGTAGCCTTCCTCAACCAGCACAATATCATCCACTCACCATCCAATCCTTACTATCCTCATGGTAATGGCCAAGCCGAAATTACCGACAAAACCATCGTGGATGGACTAAAAAAAAGGCTTTGCTCAATGAAAAAAGGTAATTGGGTTCGAGAGCTACCTTATGTCCTATGGGCATATCATACCACTCCCCGATAGTCGACAGGATGCACCCCATTTCTCCTTGCCTATGGCACTACGGCCATTATTCCTTCTAAATACCATCATCAAATTCGAGATCACGAACTTACTAACGAAGAAAGTGAGTTTGAATTGGCTTGCAACCTTAATATGATTAATGAAACCAGGGAACGCGCCATCGCTAACCTAGGTCGATATTATCATATGCTAGCCAGTTCTTGTAGCAGCCGAGTCAGAAGCCGTACCTTCCAAATCGATGATCTAGTCCTCAGATAAATTCCTCAACACTGCAAAGAGCCTTACACAAGAAAATTAGCCAGCAATTGGGAGCGTCCATTAATTATCAAAGGTTTATCAGGCCTGGGATCATATTACCTTAAGATATAAGAGAGAATCCACATTTTAAATCCTTAGAACACCAGGCGACTGAAATGATACTATCATTAAGCACCTAACTACTCCATTTTTGTTTCTCGCTTTTACTTTTTCAATTCCAAAAGTGAGGTTTCATATCCATCCAATATAAATTCTGAACTGCTTAATGAAACTTCCAAGTTTTTCGCAACATCTTTCTACTTACGTAAATTCAACTACATTCTGTAGATTAAAGCATAGATAATACTAGCATACAATTGATCTTATACCAGTTAAATCAAAGATAACACTTGGTTTAGCTGACTCAACCATCTTTGCGATTGAAACAAATGTAGAAACTTGTTTTATATCAAAAACTCTACCAAACATTAGATAGGGCAAATGTAATACTAGCCTTTATCATTTTCAACTTGTTTGGGACATTATACCAGTTAAATCAAGGATAATAATTGGTTTTGCTGACTCTACTAAATCTCCGCGATTAATACAAATGCAGAAACTTGCTTTATATCAACGAATTTAACAAACATAAGATAAGGCAAAGGTAATACTAGCCTGCATCTCTTTCAATATTTCTGCAATATTACTATAGTTAAATCAAGATTCACTTGGTTTGACTGACTCAACCCATCTCTGCGATTAGAGCAAATGTAAAAACTTGTTTTATATCAAGGACCCAACCAGACATAAGATAAGACAAAGGTAATACTAGCTTGCATCTATTTCGCTATGTCTGCGACAGATACTATTTATTTTTAGGTTGCATTCACAACCACTACAATAAATTATTTTTTGTTGTTGGAATGTTATTCATGTTTTCCCCTATAATAGGAGGTCAATCAAATTTCAGCTCTTGAGTTATAGCAACCCTGCCCCGCTCTATCAAATCTGCAGGGCGAGGGCCTAAACTCGTTTCCATGGAAGCCATATAGTTTCCTTGATCTATATCAACTCCACAAATGCATCCCTTGTCAGACAAACTCTGAACAAGTTATCTCGTTCTAACTCAAGTCCATTTACTTCTTCCATAAAATAAGTAACGATCAACTTTAACAAGTCTGAGCGCGATGCATGAGCTACAACTATTTTTGAAAAGTATGATCTCGCCTTCTAGAGGTATGCATCCAACCTCGCACATCGTCACTTCAGATATGCCATCTTCCTTTCTATCAGAGCATCAAAAACTATACTTTTTTCTAATATTTTGATAGTTTTAGCTAATTCAGCCTGATTAATGGCCATTAAGTCAGCCACTTGAGCACGAAGTCTCTCGATTTCTACATTCAACTCTTCCCCGGCTGAAGTATCCTCTAACAGGTCATCTTTCTTCTTTATCAGAATCTTCTTCACCCTGATTTTTCCTTCTAATACTTTTTCCCTTACAAGAGCGGCATCCAACTTATGTTGCCACTCCCTTAAATTTGCATTCCCTTTCTGTACATGACCTTGAATTCGAGCTACGTCACCTTCCAGATTTCAAATTCTAGTTGATAGGCTAACTACATCCCCTTGGACAAGTAAAACCTTAGTATCATTTCTACTCTTCCTCGAGCACTCTTCAGCCTCGGCGTTCCTGACACGCTCGTTGGCTTGCGTCAATTCGGTCTTTAATTGTGCCATCCATTCATTCAACTCGTCACACTCCCATTGCATTGTCCGAAACTCCATATCCTTGGTAGGTAAGGTTGTATGTAAGTGTTTGGCTGTAGCTTTCAAAGCCAATTGATCCCCTCGAGCTATCTTCAGCTCGTTATCTTTTTCAATGATTTTCTTTTTCAGTCACTCCAGCTCTTGTCTACTATACTAAAAATTAGTTTGAAATTGTTCCTCTAATTTTTCTAACGCCTGAATATGGTATTGAGCCATCACAGCATGGCTACTCTTTACCATCAGAGTATAATGTGACTTTGGAGCTTCCCTGCGTATTCTTTTATCTCCGCAAGCTCTTTTAGCCCCCTATCAATTTTGGCATCCTTCTCCTCGATCTTACGAGTGAGGTTAACAATATTCTGGGTTGCCTCAACAAACTTGAAGTGCACCTTTACATGTCGGTCTTCTCTATCCTCGCTCGCATCTCTCACCCAATCCAACTCCTCTGCAAATTCTCAGTTACATTGGAGTGCCTCATCTTCACGTGAGCGAGTTTAATCCAATTCGACCTATACAATACATATACGAAATATCCAGTTTGATTCAAAACACCCCCTCAACATACATTTACAAATCTCATTTCTGAAAAGATATCTGATTTCTAACATCTACTATGTACAACTACTTCTAGGCTTAAAGGTCGAAGTACGATCTCAGATGGATGCTCCAAACATATATTTCCAGGTCTAAGGTACACATTCTCTATATGCTACTTTGTCAAAAAGTTTGATTTTTCCTATCCACTATTTGAGTACCATTTTCCTTAAACTGATAACAAGTTTTTGGTCTGCCTCTACGCTCTATGTTGCCATATTTACTTGATAGCTTTATGTTAATAAAGCATACAAGTCAAAACATTGCATGTTCCGATCTAACTTGTAGCTCCGCTTGTGAAGACAGCAAGGATGTAGAGATCTCTCATTCCCTGCAATGCAAAAAAACTCAGCCAATAGAATTCTATTCAATACAGAGTATCCAACCCATTTATATAACCATTTCTAAAATATTTGTACAAATACTTTTCTCAACCCTACCTTCTCATGTTCCCCATCTGGGAATTTGGTGTCATCCCCTTGGTTGTCTAGCACCGTCTGACGAGAGACACCATCTAATCTATCAGTAACTCCAACCGTAACCCCTTCCGCCTCTTCGTCATTTCCCTCCTCAATGTAGGTGTCTGCCTTAATAGCATCCTCTAAATACCCCTTTAACATAAGGTGGCACTCGAGTCTTTCGCACTCCGCCACCACCTCCTCCAGGTTCCCTCTTGCCTCAGCTTGTAGATGGCCGATCTCCATTACTAGGGAAGCTTTAAGGCCTCTAGTTTTTTTACATCCTTGAGCGCATTAGCCTTCAATCGAGCTACCTTCTAATCAAGCTCGATCTTCCAATTCTTCATCTCGAATTTCTCCTCTTCAACTTCAAGACATATCCCCCTAACCAAATGAGCAACCTGCAAAACACAATTCGACCTCAACGTAAGCTCGGAGTACAATACAAAAATATATTTTACATAAACGAGCATAGAGACCTACCATTTTGCTCATATCCTCTTCCCCCTGAAGAGCCGCCACCCTAGACCTTTCCTCCACCTCCTTCAGATCATCCTCAACAATAGGTCACTCTTCAACGACCTTCCCCCCGATGTTCCAGAAGATTCGATCCTTCTCTATTTTTCTTTTCCTTCAACCTCACTACTTCCAGTGGTACCAGAGGCCGATGGACGCTTCAACATCTACCTTTTTCGAAATGTTCAAGCTAATTTACTTAACGCAATAGACTCCAGATGAACTAAACTATCCAGTATAGGGGCCTTAGGAAAGTTTGTTCTCCCTTCCCCACCAGTTCCTTTCTTCTTACCATCATCAGCACCCGCCATCAACCTTGTCGATTGAGATTTTTCTTTCTGTTAAGGCCAAGTCCTTCAAACATAGATTCGAGCTCAATCTCTTCCTCAGCAGCTTCGTCCAACAAGGAATCTTTCCTCCCCACTTGGGACTTCGGGCCTACCATGCATAATATTTTTTATCATCAACAAAAGATCATACAGTTCCAACATATTAATATTATACGCTATACATTGTTATACTTACTTTGCTTTATAGTTCTAAATAGAAGATACAAGGGTTCTTTGTCTTCTTTCTGAAAGTAATTACCCTTCACCCATATTAGGTTGCCGTTCCAGAATCGATCTGCTCAGTTCAGATCGAAGAAGCGAGTCTGAGTTGCGCTCGCACAGAAATATGGCCCTCCACTTGCATGATAGTTTTTTACCCCATAGAACTGCAAAACATCCACAGGGGATATCCTCCTCACTTTCCCCTCTCTTTCCCACTTTTCATTCAGATGGTCACAAACACTTATCGCCTCTCATATGTTCTCGTTTAATTGAACAGGACATGCCCCAATCATATTCATAATCCCTTTCATCAAATTGGAAAGGGGAAGACTCAACCCCTACAATAATTGAGACATGTAACATAAAAAACCCTCTAAAATGTTACTCCGAACACTCCCGACAAAATACTTCAACAAGAACGATTCGTCTATACAACTATCTCGTTTCTCCTCCTCCAAATCGTCCAACAAATAAAAATACTCCACCCCCGTCACTACAGTACACCCCCTAAACAGCCTACCGGCATATTCTATGCAGTTACCCCATGTCCTTCCTATCGCAGCATTGGCTTTACAAAACTCTATTAATGTATCCGAACAGGGAGGATAGGTCACAAATTTTCTAGGGAAACATAGAAATTTTTCAACCCCTACTTCAACCTCACTGTCATACATATTAATTTAACAGGTGAGCTATCCATCTCAATGGCAATTCTGCAGGCAAGGGTTTGAACCTACATAAATATCTCTCACGATCGACCTACATATAGGTCCAAGTATCTAACATTATCTTAAGCATATCCATCATTCGCATACAAAAATATTTCATATATTCTATATATATTTTAGATTTTATAGATTATCATAAATAGTATTTTTTTAGAGATTTTCTTAAAATTGATTATGATTTGCTAAAAACACAAACATGCATTGCACATCTCTACTAACCTTTTGTGTTAGAATGAGAATCTGCAGCAGCACCAAATCCTTCCCTCACAATGCTACTATATAACCACCCACGTGATTCTTTGACTATTGATCACTCACAGATAAATCCTTACCAGATTCTCTGTATTTTTTACGTACTTCTCTTTCTTTGCTCTCCAAGTTTTAGAAGTTTAAAAATGCCTTAATGATGAAGAATAAGTACTATTTATTCTTTCTCTCCCTAACGGCTGGCAGTTATTGTGCCCCGCACGAGCCGTCCTCGGTTTTGGAACCGGGGCGTCCTTTTCACTGATCTACTCCAACCTAAGAATGGATTTATGGGAGATGGAAGTGACCTTAAAGGTCAAGGTACTGAACATTGGGAAAAGAAAAACCACATTTGTTGATCTACTCCAACCTAAATTGACGGATCTTAGCTTCTTACCAGTTCTAACTATGAGAGGAGACTTTCCCTCTATCCGAATTCTTGAAGCGATGTTTCTTAGAGTGATTGAACGATATAAATTTAGTTTGATTGGGAGACTCGATTTACTGAAGGTTAAGCTGGCAATAGCAAGAACAAAAGCAATGAACAAATGGAATCTTTTAGAATCTGGGGTGGAGGACCTTGGCACAACCAAGGGCAATTGCTGAGAGTACCATGTGGACACCGGATTTCAACATCAACAAACAGAAAAATACTCATGCCATGGTTTGGGTAAAATTTCCTAGTTTGGGAACTGAATACTGGGAAGAAGATGTGTTAATGTCAATGGCCAGAACAGTGGGGAACCCTGTACAAGTTGATAGTAGCACCGTATGTCGTAACACGGGATTTTATGCCTCGGTGGTTGTGGTTCTTGAATTTTCAAAACCAGTTCCTACCAAAATCATGGTAGAATGAGAGTGATTCGAGTTCTGCCAAGAGATTCAACTGGGACAAACACCTAAGATTTGCTCACATTGTAAGGTTGTAGGTCATTTAGTGTCTGAATGCAGAGATGTAGTAAATGAGATTGAGCAAGAAAAAGTGGCTCAAAACGAAGCTGATAAGGAACCAAAAAAGAAGATAAGAAATATAAAGAAATTAGCTAAGAACAAACAGGATAAACTGGGGATAGAGGAAGTTTCTGAAGGACCGAAGAAGGATGATAAACAAATGGAGCTTTTAATTGACAAAACTTCTTCAACCAATCAACCAATTCTGCCTCAAAAGACTTTTAATGGGGTGGTTGAATTGTGGGACAGAACTATAATGAACAGGGATGGTCCGAACAACTCTCAAGAAGTAGACAAAGAAGCAAGTCTGGTTAACAAATCCTGGGCAGATATGGTTGAAGAAGTCGATAGCTCTATTCAGGTTAATACGAAAGGAGTGGAAAATGAGGAAAGCTCTGGGAGTGAGAGCCACTGCTCAGAATTCAGCTCTAACTTTGGCAATGGATACTCAGAAGATGTGGTCTATCAAACTCAAGAAGCCGAGGAATGGCACAATGTATTTAGCAGGAAAAATATTAGGAAAAATAATTCCAAAGCTAGTAACATTCCAGTTACTAAGCAGCAGACAAGGAGGCAAGCCTCGAGAAGGTTATGATGAAGATTCTTTTATGGAATTGTAGAGGTATTGCAAACTTGGATACATCCAATTTTCTTAAAGATTTGATGAAAAACAACTCTCCTGACTTGTTTTGCATTGTGGAACCCAAAGTGAAGCCGGATGAGAATAAACTTCGACGAAAAAAAAAATCTTGATGGAAAAGGAGGTTATCTTCTATGATAATGGTCTAAGCTGCCCAAATATTTGGGTGCTTTGGCGAAAAGGGCTGACAAAACATGTTGTTCTAGCTTGCTCAAAATAGCACGTTACTGTATTACTTAAAAATGTAATGGTCTCATGTCTCCATGCTGACTGTTCTTACATCCGAAGAAGTGAGCTATGGAGAGATCTTACTGCGATTGGCTCTTCAAATCTTCAGTGGATTGTGGTTGGTGACTTCAATATTGTTCTCAGGGTTGGAGAAAAGAAAGGTGGCAGGGGTATGAGGTGGAGGGTTGTTGAGGAGTTCCAAGACTTTGTAAATAACTTTTGTCTTCTTGAGGAAAATTCTTCAGGCTCGGAGTATACTTGGTGTAATGGGCAAATGGGAATAGATAGGATTCTTGGCAAACTTGATAGAATGCTTTGTAATCAAGCTTGGTCGAATCTTTTCCTGGGCTGGAAATATAAGGTGATGGCTAGGGTGAACTCTGATCACTCATCTTTATTTGGCTGGAATGTAAGTATTACAAAGCCCGTTAATGCTCAGTTTCGATTTTGTAATATGTGGACTCGCCATGATACATTTCTACAGGTGGTGAAAGTGATTTAGGATCAACTTTTAGAAGGAGATCCTCTTTTTCAAATTGGCAGCAAATTACGGCGTCTCAATAGCAAGCTAAAGGAGTATAATACAATGGTCTTTGGCCATAATAAACGGCATATTCGGGAGCTATCTGCCAGAGTTGAGACTCTTCAATAGCAACTGGACACTGAGGTTGATAATGATGATCTTGCTAGGGAATTATCTAATGTCAACCATCTGCTGACCACTGATGTCAACCATGATGAAGATCTATGGAAGCAAAAAGCTCAAGTGAACTGGCTTCAATTTGGGGATCGAAACACATCCTATTTTCATGCTCTATCTTGCATTAAAAGAAATAAAAACATGATCCATTCTATTCAGACTGAGGATGGTAGAATACTTGAGGAGCAAGACGAGATTAAGGTACACATTGTTAACTTCTTCCCTGAGAAATTTGCCTTTAAAGCCTATCCAAAGCTTGATTTGGTTCTTAATCAGGTCACAAAGGTCATCACCACGGCAGATAACGATAGCTTGATTGGCTTACCTGATGGTGATGAGATAAAACAAGAAATTTTCTCTCTAAATCCTGGCAGCTCTCCAGGCCCTGATGGATTTTATGGTTGATTTTTCCAAGCTTGCTGGGGAATTGTGGGGCTGGATGTGGTGATAGCTATTAGATCCTTCTTCGTTGATAGTACTCTTCCTAGAGGTTTCATTGCAAACTTTAACATACTTGCTCCTAAAGTGAAGAATGCTTCAAAGTTGTGGCAGTTTCGTACAATCTTCATGGGTAACTTTTTGGTTAAAGTTACTTCAAAAAATTTATCTTCCAGAGTGTCAGGTCTTTTGACTAACATTATATCAAATGAGCAATGTGGTTTTATTCATGGGAGGAACATACACAGTAATATTGGCCTCGCCTTGGAAATGATCAATAAGCTTCAGAAGAAGCGATCTGGTGGAAATGTGGGGATTAAGCTAGACATTGCACAAGCTTTTGACACCTTAAGCTGCGATTTCTTATTTCAACAAGTCCTGAGCAATATGGGTTTCCACCACAAATGCTGTAAGTGGATTAGATTACTCCTGCGAAGTAGATTTGTTTTTATTCTCGTGAATGGTGGTCCTTGCGGATTCTTTCAAACGGGAAGGAGGCTTCATCAAGGTGATCCCTTATTGCCAATTCTCTTTCCTCTTGCCGAGGAGGTTCTTAGTAAAGGTCTTTCAGAGTTGAGAAGTAGTAAGAAGGTGTTGCCTATGGTGATCACCAAGGGGTTATGGCTCCCTCTCACCTTCTATTTGTTGATGATATCTTTGTCCTTGTGAATGGAAGTACTAAGGGGTTGAAACATCTTAGTAATTAGCTCAAGATGTACCAGGAGACCTTTGGGTAAATTTTTAGCACTGAGAAGAGTAAACTTTACTTGGGAGCTATGATAAAAATAAAAATAAAAAGTTAAAGCAATACTGGCCTTTTATGAAGGTTGTCAGCTGACAACTTATCTTGGCATTCCTCTGGTTTAAGGAAGGGTCACACAGGTTCTTCTGAGACCTCTAGTGGATAAGATCAAAATAAGAGACACTGGCTGGGCTGGTAGCATGTTATCTCTACAAGGGAGGGCAGTGTTAATCCAATCTGTGTTGAGTAGCATTTCGATTTACAGCATGGGTATCTACAAATGACCTGCTTCTGCGATTAAAAAAGGAGAAAGAATTCTTCGTAATTTCTTTTGGCCTGGGGAACCTGATTCAAAAAAATCTTGTGTTGTGGCTTGGGATAAGGTGTGTAAACCATTTAAGGAAGGGGGTATTAACCTTAGAAGACTAAAGGAGATCAACCAATCTCTGATGATGAAACTATCTTGGAACTTCCTGAATCCTAAGGATGAGTGGTCTGAATTTATGCGAGCCAAATTCATCTCTAAATCTGACAACTTTTCTATGATTACTAAAGGATCTTCGATTTGGGTAGGTGTTAGAGGGGCTATTGAAGATGTTTGTGCTCATTCTGGTTGGGTGATTGGGGATGGGGCTAACATCGACCTATGGCAAGACAACTGGTGCTCTCCAATCTCCCTCAAAGATTAGATTAATAATGATTGCATTCCTTGGAACGACTTGCATACTAAGGTAAGTTGTATTATTGTTGAGGGTAGAGGGGTTATTCCTTATAATCTTTAGCTGTTGTTCAACAGATTAGGAGTGGACATCCAAAATATCAAGATCAATAAAAACAAAAGTAAAACCGACAGGAAGGTGTGGAAATTTGATCTAATAGGAAAGTTCTTTGTCAAAGGAGCTTTTGAGGCCATTCGAAACAAAGGTCAGCCAGCGTAGTGGTACTCATTTCTCTCCAAAAAGGCTATTCATCCTAGACTTGCTATGTGGGGATGGAGATTATGCCACGGGAAGATTCCTACGGATGACAATGTACAAACAAAAGGTGTTGCACTGGCTTCTGGATGCTACTTATGCAAGAACAGCTCTGAATCCATTCAACATCGGTTCTGGGAATGTCCATTCAGCGTCTGTTTATAGAACTGGATACCTGATCTGTTCCAACTCAAAAATCTGGAAAGCAACCTTATTTTCTTCCTAAGGGCTGGAGACTCGATGAGTCCTTATTTGAAAGATCTTTGGACTGGGGCTGTCAGGATGGATTGATAGTCACGTAATATTTACGTGTACGACTCCTAAATTTATATCCACCTAGTCATTTATTAAATAAATGTGACACTAATAGTGCTTTTGTTTATATTTACAGAAATCGGTCACATGATAAATAAGTCATACAATTTTTCAGTTTTTAACGAAGAACAAGGGTGATGCACTCCAACAATGATTCTCATTTAAAGTTGCCAACCAAAGGGCCATGCATGGAATCCCATTGAAGAGAATTAGATATATATATTATTCTCATGAGTTGTAATGCATGATTTTAGGCATTGTTTAGGGGATTCTATATTGATGGTGATTTTTAGTAACCCTTCATATACTCAATAAATAGGAGGGGAATCTTGCCCATGAGGATCACCTTGAAGAGTGTAAATCAAAGTTCATAGCAATAAAGCTTATTCTTACTCTTGTTCTTGTCCTTTAATTTTATCGTAGCAATAGTAGTATGGCAATGATCAAAGGGATGAGTAGCTAATCTTCTTATCCAAGGCTAGAGGAAGCTCTACCTAATGTAGCCTTAATGTAGATTGTGTAGCTTAGTTAGAGTAATTACCTTCTCTTTATCCTAAAATTTTGCATATTCGTATTCCTTCGTCCTATGCTTGACTATAGCTAGGATTAGGATGAATAATGAATCTATGTAACCATCTTGCTGGACCATAACCAGATAGGTTAGGAATATGGAGGAGAGAACATAATTTATAATTATCAACCGGACCATGGTTGAGTAAGTTGGCTTATGGGTAGTTCTCGATTACTAAATCTCTTGTATTTTTTTATGTATTGCATATGCCCGATCAAGGATATCCGATACGGGAACTCGTAATTTACTTTAATTATTTATGCTATCTAAGGGTTTTAAAGGGTAGAGTGGAATCGATGCCTCGGTTTCCACTCCAATTTATCTTGTAATTTGCTTCGCTCTTCTTTTTATTTCAAAACCTACGCAAACTCGTTGTTATTAGATAAAACTAGTAGCTCGAAGTATAATTCGCACCACAAGTCTCTTGGGATACGGCCCCACTTACCCTTATACTTAATGGTACACCATGCGCTTGCGGGTCTTTAAAGACGTAGATTTATATTCGACCAAGTTTTTGGCACCGTTGCCAGGGACTAAAGTGCATTTTATGGATATGTTATTTAAAGCCAATTTTTCCTTCTTTTATGTTATTTTTATTTTTTTTATAGTAAATTGTATTATAGTGACCGGTAATAGCATATAGTGCTTCTATTATTATTGTTTCTTTAGTTTAGTTTTTTTTTTTTTTTTTACATTTTTTTTCTAGTTTTTGGCGCTACAGTAGATGTGAAGTCTGTCCATGAATGTTTCACCATTTTTTATCATCTACACTTCATAGTTGGGGAAAACGTTTGCTACAAAATATTTAGATAATTCAAAACCCTTTCCGAATTGCTATAGATCATATTTTTCTGTCTTGTCGTTTGTGAGTTACAGCGTTTTGAAAAGGCAGTACAAAAATAGTCTCCCTTAAGAACGCCTCTGTACATTCATCATCTGTTTTGAGCATTAGGGAAGCTAAATTATAGAAAAGTTCCTTCTTGAAGATTTTTCCTTTCTGAATTATCTTTCCAAATTGATATTATTGAATATTTCCTCTCAACAGAATTGAAAGATATACGCATTTCAAAATCAGGACATTATAGACTACAATAAACTTAGAAATTTAATTAATATTATTGTCGCAAGTTCACTAATCATTTTTTTCTTGTTTTGTAGGATAGTCACAAAGTTAGAAATGAGACAGATAAGACGCTAAACTAAAAGCATCATCAAATCCATCCATCTTTCGCCCCCTAAATGAAGGGGCGGCCACAGCTACACCGGGAAACACTTCCCGTAGGTTTGTACTTCCCAAAACTTGACATCTAGAAGGGGTTCATATCCACTCCGCCCCGGCACTAGGATCATAAAGTCGTGTGGACTGTCCAAATACACGCTGCTCTAATAAAAAATTTGTTGTGGTTAGATTAACCTATTGCTGTGTTTAATATTATTTTTCATTCCAACATTAGTAAAGGTAAAAACTGCTAGAGACTTACGGGATTTCATCACCCAAAAAGCTCTCCAACAAGTGGGACCACCCATTAGGGATACGAAGAAATTCGTATCACACGAAAATTGAACGTCCCGGACCTCAAAATAGCTGTTAATAAAAATGAGTAGCAAGATTCTCGCGGGATTTCATCACCCAACGGATAGGTGTACCGGACCGGGGTGCAAACACGGGTTCGCAGGATACGGCCCCAGTCTAGCGCTGTAAAATACTGGTTGTAGGTTTGCGACGTCACCGCTTCAAGTGCTGACGTACGATAAGGCAACTCGCTCGGGCATGAGGACTGAATATCTACTTTAAGCTGGTACTAGCATAGTGACGCAGGGGAGTATAGGATCCAAAGCCTTTTGCCATCGTACCCATTTTGAACATAAAAGAATATAGGGGAGACCTAATTATTACTTTTAAAAACATATTGATGTGCTAGAATCTAGGTTTGTTTGATTATTTACTGTATCGGGTGCTGAATTTTATTGATTATTAGTTGTGCATGATCAATTGGACACGTGAAAGGAAACGTTTAGGAAGCTTACCGGAACCTTTGCCCATTTACGGCCCACCACCTCAGCCTAAGCGGAGAAGGCAACCACCTCGTCCAGTCAATGCCATAGAGAACTTAGGAGCCCCAATATCGGAGGAGGGTAATTCATCTAGAGTTGACCCAATTAAACTTATTGTCGAGCTAGAAGTTGAACCCCCAATCATGGCTGCCGCCAAATCTCTTAGGGACTATTGGACCCCAGTGGTGAGTGATATGCCTTTATGTTTTGTGTTACTAGTTGTCACGACAAACCACTATGAAATCAAGCCTAGTGTAATCCAAATGCTATCGACATATCGTGGGCTTGATTCTGAGAGCCTTTATAAGCATGTCTACGAGTTTAAGAAAATTTGTGCGCTCTCTAAATACCAACATTTTACTAAAGATTCTGTTCGCCTTCATTTATTCCCATTCTCGCTAAAAGACATGGCAAGTCATTGGCTTAATTCATTGGCACCAGCATCTATCAATTAATGGGATCAAATGGAGACCAAGTTCAAACCAAATGGTTTTCTATGGGGAAAACCCTCGCTCTTAGAAATACAGTTGTTGAATTTGTTCAAAATGAGAGTGAAACATTTAACGAGGTATAAGAGAGATATAAAGATCTTCTTTCACAATTTCCCCATCATGGTTTTGAGAAGCAACATCTAGCCCAGATCTTTTATCGTGGAATTACTTCTGAGAATCGTTATAGGATAGAATCTATGCATAGTGGCAAATTCCAGGACCTTGAGCCTGATAGAGATTATGAGGAGTTTGAGACATTGGCTGAGAACTCTCAGCAGTGGGATTTTGATCTACATAAAAATATTTGTACAGCCAAGAAAGGTGGCTTATACGAAGTGAGTAAGGGAATGGTCATCAAAGCCCAATTAGATACTCTTACACAAAAAATTGAGGCTTTGGCTACAAATCAATCTAAGGGTAGTGTGAACCAGGTTCAGCAACATGGTTGCACCATTTGTTATGATGTAACCCATGTGACTCAAATGTGTCCCATGCTCAATGAAATGAATAACAATCAAGAGCAAGTGAATACGTTAAATAATACCTACAAGAGGCCCTTTGACCCGTACAAGCCAACTTGGCAGAACCACCCAAATTTTTTGCGGAAGAACAACCAACCCAGTTCAAGTTTTGGAGAGCCACAAACCTCAGGTCATAATTTACCTAGGAATCCCCTTTCTCAATCTTATCCTCAGGCATCTTAGCAATCCTTTCAGCCATCCAAACAGTTCCCACCCGCTCCACCCAAACCATCTTTGGAAGATACCCTTACTCTCTTCATGCAACAATCAATGGAAAGCCAAAAACAAGCGATGCAATTTCAGCAACAAATGATACAATTTCAACAGCAGACTTTGGTGAATCAGAATTCTACGCCCCAATCTATCTCTAATCTCGTGACTCAGATAGGAGAATTGGCAAATGCATTGCATGAGAGACCACCAGGTACGCTACCTAGCCAACCTGTATCTAATCCGAAAGGACCACCGGGGTTTGATTCTAGCTCAATCCCAAAACAGGTTCATGCCATTACAATACTTCGAAGTGGTAGACAAATTAATAACCAAGTTGAAAGTCCTAAGGTTGAGCCAACACCTGTTACTATTGACGATAAGGTCAGCACGAGTGAACTTTCTAATAAATCTAAGGAGTTGCCTACCTCGTTTATTTCCCTAGAAAAGGCACATTTTAAGCCAAAGGTGCCTTATCCACAATGCCCTCTTCTGGCTAATAAAGGGATTCAATTTGATGAGATATTGGATGCATTTAAGCAAGTTCATATAAGAATTCCAGTACTCGATGCCATCATGCTTATCCCTGTATATGCCAAATTCCTTAAGGATGCGTGCACTAGGAAAAGGAAAAAATCAATATGCACAAGAAAGTCTTCTTGACTGAGACATTAACCCCTCCTAAGCATCGAGATCCTAGAAGCCCAACCATCCCTTGTAAAATTGGAGATCACAAAGTGGATAGGGATTTACTTGACTTAAGGGCTAGTGTGAATGTCTTACCTTACTCGGTCTATCAGGATTTAGGACTTGGAGAACTCGAACCTACCCGAATGATACTTCAATTGGCTGACAGGTCAATACGATACCCACGTGGTATCCTTGAGGATATTTTTATCTAGGTTAATACTCTCATTTTTCCTGTGGACTTTGCTATTTTAGACACTGAAGATGTAAAGAATCTTAGCTGTGAGATTCATGTCATATTGGATCGCCCTTTCCTTGCCACTGCTCATTCCATTATTAATTGCTTTAATGGTGCCTTACAACTATCAATGGGAGACATGAAGATCAAGCTCAATGTTTTTAACAATAATACTCAAGTCCCTTATTCTGATGACATGGCAGAGCTGAATATGATTGACTCCCTAGTTTACAACTCGTTCCCTAAATCATTTTCTGAGGACCCCATAGAATCATGTCTTGTAAACTTTGCTGAAGACTTTGATGAAAATCCGATTGTTGAAGAGCTTAATGCTCTACTCTACTTAACACCTATTTTTAACAAGTCCAAATGGAGACCTCATGTTGAACCTCTAGAACCGTCCACTACTTTGACTATTCCATCCATTGTTAATGCACCCAAGTTAGACCTTAAGCCATTACCTAAGACTTTGAAGTATGCTTTCTTAGGTGATTCTAATACTTTACCTGTGATCATAGCTTCCAACCTCAATGTTGATAAGGAAAGTAGATTGATGGGTGTTCTTGGAAGACACAAATCAGCCCTAGGGTGGTCTATAGCAAACTTGAAGGGGATTAGCCCAGCCGTTTGCATGCATCGTATCAATCTCGGGGGAGGTGCTAAAAATTCTCGCGAGATACAGCGACGGTTGAATCCCTCCATGATGGAGGTGGCGAAGAAAGAAGTTCTCAAACTTTTAGACTCAGGTATCATATACCCCATTTCGGATAGTAAGTGGGTCAGTCCCGTTTAGGTTGTACCTAAGAAATCAGGGATTACTGTAGTTGAGAATGAAAATAATGACCTAATCCCTACCTGCATGACCACCGGGTGGCTTCTATGTATCAACTACAGGAAATTAAACACGGTCACAAGGATAGTTCATTTTCCTCTTCCTTTTAATGATCAAATGCTTGAACGCTTAGCCGGAAAAAGTTATTACTATTTTCTTGACGGTTATTCCAGATACAATCATATCTCCATTACCCCAGAAGATTAGGAGAAGACAACTTTCACATGTCCCTACGGGACATATGCTTATCGACGTATGCCATTTGGGTTATGCAATGCACCCGCTACATTCCAGCGTTGTATGATGAGCATATTTTCTGATATGGTTGATAAATTTCTTAAAATCTTTATGGATGATTTTTCCGTATTAGGATCATCTTTTGATGAATGTTTATACCATTTAAAGCTCGTGCTAGAACGATGTACATAAATCAATTTGGTGTTAAACTGGGAAAAGTGTCACCTAATGGTGACATAAGGGATAGTTCTTGGACGTATTATCTCCAACAAAGGGATTGAAGTCGATAAGGCCAAGATTGACATTATTTCTTTTTTATCTCCACTTCTGACGGTTAAGGCCATTCGATCATTTTTGGGGCATGCTGGGTTTTATCTCCGGTTCATCAAAGATTTTAGTAAAATTTCCTAGCCCTTGTGCAATTTACTTGCTAAGGACACTAATTTTAACTTTGATGATGCATGTTTAGGAGCTTTTGGGAAGCTCAAACTTTTATTAACTTTAGCCTCTATCATCCAACCTCCCAATTGGGAACTTCTCTTCGAGCTGATGTGTGACGCTTCAGATTACGCTGTTGGAGCAGTTTTAGGGCAAAGAGTAGATAATAAGACTCATGTTATTTACTATGCTAGCCGCACGCTTAATGATGCACAGTTAAATTACTCCACCACAGAGAAGGAGTTATTAGCCATTGTGTTTGCCTTGGAGAAATTTTGATCATACCTTGTTGGATCCAAAATCATTATTTACACCGACCATGCGGCCTTAAAGTATTTACTATATAAAAAAGACGCTAAGCCTCGATTAATCAGATGGATTCTTTTGTTACAAGAATTTGATATCGAAATTTGAGATAAGAAAGATGTTGAGAATGTGGTTACGGATCATCTATCTCAAATTCTCACTGAGGGTGCTGAAGATTTTCTCCCTATCTTAGAGACATTTCCTGGTGAGTAGCTCATGGCTGTCTCACAACTGCCATGGTATGCCGATATTGTCAATTATCTTGCGACGCAACAATTACCTCCTCATTGGTCCAAACAAGATTGAACTAAATTCTTGCACAAGGTTAGACATTTTAGTTAGGACGATCCTTATCTTTATAAGTTTTGTTTTGACCAAGCGATTAGGAGATGCATCCCAAATGATGAATTCCATAGTGTACTCAAATTTTTCCATACCTTAGCTTGCGGAGGACATTTTGGGACCAAGAAAACTGTTGCAAAAGTCCTTCAATCTGGTCTTTATTGGCCTACCCTTTTCGCGACGCACATACCTTATGTTCTAAATGTGATAGGTGCCAAAGGACCGAGAATATTTCTCATCGAAACATGATGCCCTTGAACAATATTCTTATTGTTGAACTATTTGATGTTTGGGGCCTTGACTTTATGGGTCCATTTCCTTCTTCTCGCGATTACCTTTACATTCCAGTTGCAGTCGATTATGCTTCTAAATGGGTTGAGGCGGTGCCATGTCAAAGGAATGACCATAAGCCTATGGTAAAAAATTTGAAAACCATTTTTAATCGTTTTGGCATGCCTTGGGCAATTATTAGTGATGGTGGTAAACATTTTTGTAACCGTGTCTTTCAAAATCTTTTAAAAACTTACTTCATCACTCATAAAGTTGTCACACCTTATCATCCACATACAAGTGGTCAAGTCAAAGTATCCAATCGGGAGATTAAAAGAATTTTAGAAAATGTTGTTTGAACCGATCGTAAAGATTTGTCTGATCATCTTGATGATGCCCTTTGGGCATATCGAACAGCTTATAAAACCCTGATTGGTATGTCACCTTATAGACTTGTCTTTAGGAAGGCTTACCACTTAACTGTAGAATTGGAACACAAGGCCCTCTGAGCTGCAAAGGCCTTCAACTTTGAAATGGATAAAGCCGGATCACATAGAAAACTTCAACTTTCTGAACTTAACGAACTTCATCGCGAGGCTTATGAAAATTTAAAAATTTACAAGGAACGAAATAAAGCTTTTCATGATAAGTTAATTATTCGTAAAGCTTTTGAGCATAATCAGAAAGTGTTACTCTATAATTTGTGGCTACGTTTATTTCATGGGAAATTACGTTCTCGTTGGTACGACCCATTTGTAATTAAAACTGTTTATCCTCATGGAGCCGTAAAGGTGGAGGATCCTAAGAATGCAGATATTTTTAAGGTCAATGGCCAACGATTAAAACCGTACTTCGAGTCCTATACTTTTGATGAAGAGATAACATTTCTAAATGATTCAGTATATCTGAACTGATATTTCGTACCCTTCTAGTCATATTAAAAATTTTAAGTTTAGGAGTACATTCGTCTGGCTGAAGACGGTAAACTTAGCGCTTCTTGGGAGGCAACCTATGACACATTCAGGTGAGAAATTCTTGTTTTTATCCTCCATTTTTTTTATATATGCTCTCAAACATTGAGGGCAATGTTTCATTTAAGTTTTGGGGTAGGAAACTATTTCTTTAAATGTTTTTTGAAGAAAAGTTAAATAATGGCACTTTGGCAATGTATGATATATTTTTGACGAATTTCCCAACACTTAACTGATTTTACCTTGACATAAATATTATAGAAAAACCTAAATTTTGAAATTGTACCAAGTATGCAACAAAATATTTTGGAATATCTTAAGCTTGATGTACTATCTTTTTATTAGTGATTAATTTAAGTTAAACTTGGCATATTTTGAAAACGTGCACTTCATTGTAGTTTTGCAATTAATACCTTCAATTGATTTTTGCTCAGTATAAGAGAAATTTAGCATTTATGTTAGGAATAGTTTGCTACAAGGGAGAAAACTGCCTAAGAATAAATTCATTACTAAGAAAAAATAATAAATAAGCCAAATTTGCTCTCAAAACTTTTACGCTGCAAGGCTACTCGCATGATTAAGAACTGAAAGAGGAAAAATTATCACCAATCTCGAGTTTGACCATAAACTATGCGAAAGGAGCACAATAAAATGTTACTTGTGAGAATCTTGAGTCTAGGTCATGATGAGGCACCACGCCCTGGCAACCTTAGCCAACTGACGGGGATTATCGACCGAAAACTACTTGTTACGGAGGCTTCACTAAGAAATAAAGTACTCAAAAGAAAAGGCTTACAAAAGAAAAGAAAAAAAAAGTAAAATTCTAGGAAGACGAATTGATTAAGGCACTTGTCGAACTGACCGTTGAATTTATTCCAGTGAGAACTAGACTACCAAAATCTGGGTAAATTATTCTAGACGACATATTAGGCGATAAAACTATTTTCATTGTACACTCAAATATAGCTAAAGCAAAATACTTGAATCTCTTTCTAATTTTAAGGTAGTACCTCTAGTTTTGGATAAGCTTAAAATATGTTTTGATATACTTGGGAGAATAACAAGTTTAAGGATTTTGTCATTGGTATGTTTTTGTCACAACAAAGTAAGGTTAAGTTCATAGGAAATGAGTCATGTGCATTCTAGAATTGTTTAAATTGTCATTATTGACTTTTGTGGGTATAGTAACTGCAAACCCTCACGAGACAACACTCGTCCACGGGGCTAAACCTGGGGGTTTAACGGCTTGTTGCATACGCTAAATGCAACCGCGTGACATGCGAAAAAGGTTTTTGTTTACTTTTTCTTGAGGACTAGTAAAATATAAGTTCGGGGGTATTTGATGGTCACGTAATATTTACGTGTACAACTCCTAAATTTATATCTACCTAGTCATTTATTAAATAAATGTAACACTAATAGTGCTTTTGTTTGTATTTACAGAAATTGGTCATATGATAAATAAGTCGCACAATTTTCCAGTTTTTAACGAAGAACAAGGGTGATGCACACCAGCAATGATTCTCATTTGAAGTTGTCAGCCAAACGCCAATGCATGGAAGCCCATTGAAGTGAATTAGATATATATATTATTTTCATGAGTTGTAATGCATGATTTTAGGCATTGTTTAGGGGATTCTATATTGATGGTGATTTTTAGTAACCCTTCCTATACTCTATAAATTTAAGGGGAATCCTACCCATGAGGATCATCCTGGAGAGTGTAAATCAATGTTCATAGCAATAAATCTTATTCTTTCTCTTGTTTTTATCTTTTAATTTTATCGTAGCAATAGTTATATGGCAATGATCAAAGGGATGAGTAGCTAATCTTCTTAGCCAAGGCTAGAGGAAGCTCTACCCAATATAGCCTTAGTGTAGATTGTGTAGCTTAGTCAGAGTAATTACCTTCTTTTTATCCCGAAATTTTGCATATTCGTATTCCTTCGTCCTATGCTTGACCATAGCTAGGATAAGGATGAATAATGAATCTATGCAACCATCTTGTAGGGCCATAACGTGATAGGTTAGAAATATGGATGAGAGAACATAATCCATACTTATCAATCGGACAATGGTTGAGTAAGTCTATTTATGAGTAGTTCCCGATTACTAAATCTCTTGTATTTTTTGATGTATTGCATATGCCCGACCAAGGATATGCGATACGGGAACTCGTAATTTACTTTAATTATTTATGTTATCTAAGGGTTTTAAAGGGTGGAGTGGAATCAATGTCTTGGTTTCCACTCCAATTTATCTTGTAATTTGTTTCGTTCTTATTTTTATTTTAAAACCTATGCAAACTCGTTGTTATTGGATAAAATAAGTAGCTCGAAGTATAATTCGCACCACAAGTCTCTTGGGATACGACCCCGCTTACCCTTATACTTAACGGTACACCGTGCGCTTGCGGGTCTTTTAAGACGTCGGTTTATAATCGATCATGGATCCATACTGATTTGGCAAGCTCGTAACAATTATCTTTTCAAAGATCAGATTTGCACTTTGGCAAATGAAAAAAGGAAATGGCTAAAATAGATTCACGATTTGGCTGTATTGTCTACTGGCCTTATGTTCAACAATCAGTCCGACTTGGGCATCCTCCACCGTCATGGTGTGGCTGCTCATCCTAGTAAGCACCCTTTGGTAAAATATTGCTTTTGGGAGCATCCTCGGATAGGAGAAATTAAGATTAATACCGATGGGGCTGCTAAAGGAAATCCTAACAAAGGAAGCATTTGTTGTATTTTTTATGATAGTAATGGTAATATGTTGGGTACTCTCCCAAAAGGCCTTGGGTTGGTTACCAATTACATGGCAGAATGCGAGGCAATCATTCACAGGGTGGAATATGCTGCTTCATTTAGTTGGCTTATTGCATGGATTGAAACGGACTCCACGACGGCAGTGGAAGCTTTCAAATCAAGCTAATATTCCTTGGATCTTGGAAGCGGCTTGGGAAAATACAAGAAAAAATATGAGGCATATCAAATTTTCAACAAACTGGCGAGAGACCATTTCAGTGCTGATGCCCTTTCAAAAATGGGAGCTTTTCTTCATGAAGGAATGTGTGTGACCGAAATGGGAAGTCCTGCTTTCCTCAAGAAAATTAAAGTTCCTATGCAAGAATACTTTAGATTCTATTAACTTTGATTTGTTTTTTCTTTGGTTTGCGGGCTGTAGATAGCCTATTGTAAGTTGATTGTTCTCTGCAATAAAATTTTCTAGCTTAGCAAAAAAAAAAGGCATCCTTTCCACTGTCCATGTCAGACGTCTTAGACCTTTTCAATAAAACCGTTTTTCCATCATTGCCCCTTCCTTCATATTTTAATCCATATTTCTCTCCTACGTCCTTATCTCTTTCGGACCTTCCCACACTCATGACTCACACTTACACGATATCAAATTTTTACAGTTTTACATAAAAAACAAAATTAGAAGCTCCTGTTTTTTTCTGTTCTTATTTATTCAACTTATAGTACTAGTGACATTATTTCCAAAGATAGCAAAATTTTCAAATATATTCAAAATTGTTTATCACAACAGTCTCGAACGGCATTTGCAACTATAGAGGATCAATTTGGCATTCATCTTTTCTTTTAGAAAAAATTCAAATACCTACATTCATTTATGATAGTATTTTATATATAATTGCACCTAAAACAACCTTGATGACCTGGGCAACCAACATCTGATCAGATATCCTCTAGCAATCATCACATCTTCAGATTTGATCTCCTCCGCAGCAAGAAATCTCACTGTTTCCTTTCGAGCTACTAGGTTCACTATTATTTCATGGAACATCTCTTCATAAAAATGATGTTCGCATTCACGATCTTTCCCAATCATATCCAAACCCTCCACATTTACCTCCCTTACTGGCAACTCAGCATCATAGTCCAATAACCCAAAAATGTGTTCACACATTTTGGCAACCTTAATAGCCAATCGCCCCTCAGCAGCGTAACGGATTCTCACATAATGAGTCCACCTCATCATTCTTTCCTTCCACCTAATTTTTCCTCATCAACCGTCCATCATTTATACCTTGTCTGGCAGTAAAATTCCACGCAGCTCAGGATGTTATCCTATTATCTCATAACATAAGCCATAAAATCATGGTAGAAGTTATATCTAAACACATCTCTTTCTATCGAACTACATCATTTTGTCTTATTTCATATCGACCAGATTCCTTCCAATAAATTACCACAGATCGGCCTGCCATTCCAAAATTTATATAATTTCCATTCCTCCATATCTTTATCCAACCCCTGGTCAAACTTCTATTATATACATTACAAACATATTTCAAATAGTTTAATAATAATAACAATAATTTTAATATCATATATATCATCCTATCAGTATCTTGGTGAACTCATCGCATTATTTTTAGCTCAATTCCAGAGACATTCTATTCTATATCAACACAATGTTTTGATAACAAATATTATTCATTTCGAATCAGATTACAGATAGGTTTACAGATAACAAGTCTTTCAAAGTACTCAGAGATTGAATACTTTTACAGATATCAAGTCTTACAAAGTACTTCGAAATCAGGTACATTATAGATAATAAGTTTTTTGAGTGCTTTATATATAGCAGATATTTTAGGCACCCTGAGCATCAAGTCCTTCAGTTCGTCCTACTTCAGTGATGTTTCATCCTGATGCAAAACAGATATTGGATGCATCAAAAAGCTTCCCTCACATGAGTTTTATCGAAGTCTGGTCGAACTTCAAATGGAAACTATGCAAGCAAAAGACTCAGTGCTGGACCTAACTCTTCAAACAGAAGGTCTTCTTAGCACCAAAAAGTGATGGAAATGCATAAGCAGACTTCCACTTTTTGTCTTCCTCCTCCTCTGAAACCACCATCCCCGCAGAGCTGGTAAAGATGAAGAGGGCCCAACCTTAGAATCCATTGCGACATAAGAAATCAGTATAACTGCCCAACAATTATGCATATCCATGTATCTATCTCTCCAACCCTGTCCTCTACAAGGGTACGGAGACAAGCCCAGCGTTCCTCACCTGTCAAGACGACGACATAAAACCTCTGCCTACAATAAAAATTTTCCTCAGCTTTAACAGCTTCATCTTTCGACATACCATGATAAGTTGGAGGAACAGGAGCGGGTATGGACATCTCAAAGGATTGGTCAACAAAGTACTTCAACTTCAACCTCTGCATTTTAGAAACAATCAACTCTTTAAATACCATCCTCCGAGTCTTCACCATCTTCAAAACTTTTAGAAAATTTGACAACAAATCAAGCGTACTTTGCCACAATCCTCGGTATAGGTACTCTTTATATAACCCTACATTTATTGTGCAGGTACATTTTTCCAAGTGCCATCATTCCATTCAGACGCAACTCTTCAAAGCATAATTGTCACATACATCAGCATCGACATCTTCATTTAATACACGTCATTTCCCTATAACCTCTGTAACATCCATACAGTCAAAGCCATCATTACTCTATTTTAATATTTAAGATTTTCAACCCGAATTCCAATTAGGCACAGACTCTTTCTCAAATAAAGTCACTCGTGACTTCAGTTGCGATGAGGCAATTGTAGGGGCCTACCCCTCGATATGACCCTAATTAAGCTACTTCTAGCTCAAACTACTGACATCTCAGACTCACGTATTTTTTGCATGACTTCTTTAGTCAACATTTTAACCTACTCCACGAACTAGTGAAGAACATGGGTCGAACTCAAACCAAAAATCCTAAATAAGTTAAAGACACTTGTCTCTCACAAACTCGTCAGTTACTCAGACAACCACCACTAACCGTATTATTCGTAGAATGTGTTCCAGTATGATGAAGAACTGCAAAGAAAGCCTATATAAGGAAGAAGTTTAAGAATATACAAGGACCAGAAAATTATACGAGAAATCACTAAGAAAACTACATATTCTAGATTCTCAAAAACATTCAAACTTCTTAGTTATAATGTTTAAGCATTTCTAAAATATAGAAATCACTTGTAATAAGATATCCGCCTCAAGCAATAAAGATACTTTTACAAAAATCTTCCA
This sequence comes from Kingdonia uniflora, assembly GCA_014058105.1. Taxonomy (NCBI): domain Eukaryota; kingdom Viridiplantae; phylum Streptophyta; class Magnoliopsida; order Ranunculales; family Circaeasteraceae; genus Kingdonia; species Kingdonia uniflora. Next base: position 1,553,243 of record JACGCM010002030.1, on the reverse strand, counting down.
CTCGAGGTCGTGGTTTTTTACCTATTCAGAGGTTTTCTACGCTAAAACCACCTGTATCATTTCTTGTTTTCCATTAAAATATTATCACTGGTTTATTAGTATGATAGAGAATTCCAAGCCATTTTGATCCTATAGAATTTGGCCATTACACTGGTGGCTCCTCGAGGTCCCAATCTATCCTGCGCAGAAACCTGAGAGCTTTCTGGTAATTGATCGCAATCCCTTGTTGGAAGAGCCCATTGAGTGTCTTGCAGAGCTTATAATACAATCTGTATTGTTGTCATCTAGTCTTCTTATCGCTTAAACGTTGTCAAACAAGCTTGTCGTTAAGGCTTCGAGCTCCTTCTTACGGAGCTCTCGGTCAATAGTTAACTGACGTTTAGGCTCATTACGCTTCCCTATCTTGGCGTGAAGATTCACCTGTAATTATGTAAGTTATTCCAGCTCAACTGAAAGATCTAGCTGGATTCTGGTTGTTTATCATTTGGAAGTGACCATTATTGAAATTTGTAGTAGAGTGAATATATGCCTTAGAATATCGTAGAAATATCTTCTTTCCCACAGACAGTGCCAAATATAATAGCATAATTCTGCAAACTTAAAATGGCTCGGAATTAGCTCTTACACCAATATTCCAATAATAAAAAATAATATGAAATAAGAAATGACACAGGTGATTTAGCATGGAAAACCTCTAAATAGGTAAAAGAAAAAAACACGTCCTCGAGTTGAGGGTTTTTGTAGCAGTGATTTTTATTGATTGTGGCTGAGATCTTATTACAAGTGATCTCTCAAACTAGAAATACTTGGTCTTATAAATCAGAAGTTTGGTATTTTTAAGAATTTAGAAAATATAGTTTTCTTAGTAATTTTTTATATCTTTTTCTAGTCTTTGTCTATTCTAGAACTTTTTCTTTATATAGGCCTTGTCCGCAGTTCTCTATCGTACTGAAGCACGTTCTTCAAATAATGTGGTAAGTGGTGCTTGACTGAGTAACTATTGAGTTTGTGAGAGACAGGTATCTTTGACTTGTTCATGCTTTTCTGTTAAGCTCGACCCATGTTTTTCATTAGCTCGTGGCGTAGGTGTAAATGCAAACTATTTATGTCACATGTAGAATGTATGAGTTTGATATGAAGGTAGTTCGAACTGGAAATAGTTTAAATTGGGTTAGATCAAGGGATAGGTCCCTACCGCAGTGGTATTGGACAAAGCCAATGCCAAGTTGCTGGAAATACTCTGAGCCTATATTATAAAGAATTGAGTTAATAAAATCCAATCAGGGATTCTACTTATCAGTTGTTTAAAAAATAAACCCCGTTTAACTAAAAACGTGGCTGCATAATTAATTTCCTTCATAAGGACATCCATATATCTATCATAGTCTCTCTTCTCATTACCATTGGCCATTACTAAGTGGTTCGCCGCATCGATCAACTAGGGGTGGTCCAAAATTTACTACGTTGTTTTGCTAGAACTTTCTACGCTTAGTAGTCCACCTCTTTTTAAAGAAGAACACCCCAATAAAAACCTATTTTTGCTAATCTTGTTAGAGATTAGATTGAGTCAATCAATCATTAGTAGTTGAAGTGGTCTTTAGGAGTTAGTTAATGAAGTGGCAGAAGTTATCCAGGTCTATAAGAGTTTCAGTATGTGGTTTAGTTGCTCTACTAGGTAGTTTAGTTCTATTGTAATCATCCAGTTTAATCAGTAATAAACTCTTACAATTCTGAAATCCTTTTGAATTTAATCCTACATTTGGTATCAGAGCAAGGTTCTTTTATTTTCAAAGTTTGTTCGCAATTTTTTTATGGCAGGCTACTTTGTCCAACCTTTGATTCCTCACTTTGATGGTCATTACGACCATTAGAGCATGTTAATTGAGAATTCCTTGACGTCAATAGAATTCTGGAGTCTAGTTGAAGATGGAGTGTGCGAGTCTGCGAATAAAGAAAAATTACGAGCGTTAACGAATGCTTAGAAAAATGACGTTGGAGGAGCAAAGGTTGAAAGATATGAAGGCAAATAATTTTCTTTTACAAGCTATTGATAGGTTGATCTTAGAAACGATTCTCTCAAAAGATACTTCTAGGTCAATTTGGGATTCAATGAAAATGAAGGACCAAGTCACAACAAAGGTGAAATGAGCTCCACTGTAGGCACTTCGAGCAGATTTTGAGACTCTCCGTATGATATTGGAAGAGTCCATTTCAGATTATTTTTAAAGGACAATGGCGATTACAAATAAAATGCGAATCAATGGCGAATAGATGGATCATATAACCATAATCGAAAAAGTTCTTTTATCGATGGCATCTAAGTTTGATTATGTTATGTGTTCAATTGAAGAATCGGAGGATCTTGACACAATGCCAATTAATGAATTAATGAGCTCATTATTGGTTCATGAGTAGATAATAAATTAACATGAAGTGGTGGAGCAGGCTCTGCAAATTTCTACCATCAGCTCATCCTCAAAACAGAGAGGAGGAGGTAGAGGAAGGGTAAGTACTACCCATGATGATCATTCTAGTTTTGATTACCATGGAAGAGGACCGGGACATGATCATCATCAGCGAGGTGAGCACGAAGAAACACATATCGATAATCCAAAGTCCAATACCATAATCTTTCGCTGCCAAAGGTATGTGTATTATCATTCTGAATGTCGAACTAAATATTATAAGGAAGTCGGAGAAAATATGAACTTTGCAGAGAAGGAAGATGAGGATGAGATTTCTTTTCTTTTGGTTTGAAACACCAAAGAAGAAGCTCATCAAAACATGTGGTACTTGGACTCTGGTGCAAGTAATCATGTGTGTGGCAAGAAGGCCCTATTTGTTAATATGGATGACTCCTTTCATACCTCAACAAGATTTGAGACAGTTCCACTATTGAGGTTATGCAGAAAAGCGACATTCCAATTTGAACTTCTAATAACCTGCAACAGTCAATTTCTAATGGGTTTTATGTTCTGAGTTTGAAAACATATTTGTTAACTACGGGACAACTTCAAGAAAAGGGTTACTCAATCATCATTTTAAATAGATTTTGTCGAGTTAAAATAATGATGAATCAAATGTTTTTGTTGTACCTTACTAATGAAGTCAATCCCTATTTCTCTTCTATGGTTAAAGCTACTTCATGGTTGTGGCATCTTCAGTATGGACATCTACACTTCAATAGCTTGCGCATTCTTTATCAAAGAAATATGGTGTCTGGTCTTCCGTTGATTGATAATTATACACAAGTCTATGAAGGTTGTATTGTTAACAAGCAATATTGTGATACCTTTCCAAAAGCGTAAGTAAGACGAGTTACACAAGTTTTGAAAGTGATCCATTCTGACATATGTGGTCCTATCGATCCACGATCGACTAGAAATAAACCGTATTTTATAACTTTCATTGATGATTTTTAGAGAGTCCTATCCCTCGATCTAATACAAATCGAGCTATTCCAGTTTGAATTACCTCAATATCAGACTCACGCATTCTACATGAGACATTAGCAGTCAAAGTCGACACCTACTCCACGATCTGATGAAGAACGTGGGTTGAGCTCAAATAGAAAAGCATGAACAAGTCCAAGATACTTGTCTCTCATGAACTCAGCAATTACTCAGTCAACCGCCACTAACCACATTGTTCGTTGAACGTGCTGCAGTACGATGAAGAGCTACGGAGAAGGCCTATATAAAGAAAAAATTCTAGAAGAGACAAGGACCATAAAAATACACGAGAAATCACCAAAAAAATTATATTTTCTAAATTCTCAAAACAACTAAACTTCTTATTTACAAGATCAAGTATTTTTAGGTCAAGAAATCACTTATAATAAGATATCAGCCTCAAACAATAAGAGTTACTATTACATAAATCCTCAACTCGAGGTCGTGGTTTTTTACCTATTCAGAGGTTTTCCACGCTAAATCGCTTATATGATTTCTTTTTTTAATTAGTTTTGCCGCATGAACATTGGTATAAGAGCTAATTCAAAGCTATCTCGGGCTTACGAAATTAGGCCATTACATTTGGCGCTGTCTGCGGGAATGAAGACATTTCCATGATATCCTAAGGCATAAATTCGTTCTACTACAAATTTCAATCATACTCACTTCCAAACAACCAACAACCGAAATCCAGCTCGATCTTTCAGTAGAGACGGAACAACTTACAGGGCTACGGGCAAATCTCAACACCGAAATAGAGAAGCCCGGTGAGCTCAAATGCCAATTAACTCTTGACCGAGAGCTCCGTGAGAAGGTGCTTGAAGCCAAACGACAAGCACGTTTGACAGCTTTCAAATGACATGAAGACCAGATGACAACCATGCGGAATACCTTACAAGCTCTGTAAAACACTCAACAGGCTCCTCCAACAAGGAATAGCGATCAATTGCCAGAAACCTCCTGGGATTCTGCGCGATAAAGGTTAGGACTTCGTGGAGCCACGAGCAAAGCTATTTCCAAAAATAATCAGCACGAACCTCAGCCGTCCATTCATTTAGATTGTGAAGATCAATCCTAAATCAGCCGAGGTCACCTCTTGACCAAACATCAGGAGGAAGAATAGTGACCTCAACCTCGAGTTCCAGTATGTGATCCTTTGAGTGAAGGTACCAGTTCTCATAATCCTCAACCTCCTCGTCAAGCTACTCAACCGATACGTCAATATGTTATACAAGAGCATATGGATCAGCGTATCAAGGAGTTAATTAAAGCGCAAGTTATGGGCACTACGACAACCTTACCAAGTTACAAGGCAGTCCAATTGCCAAAAAACTATTCGATGTAGAAATACCGAAAGGTGTTCAATCAAAGAACTCTACCAAACATAAGATAATGCAAAGGTAAACTAGTTTTCATCTCACTCAATATAGCTCCAACATTCATACTCTACGATTAAAATGAAGGTAATACTAGTTTTCAATCAAAGAACTTTACCAAACATAAGATAAAGCAAAGGTAAAACAAGCTTTCATCTCTCAATATGTCTGCGACAATACATTTTTTAGGTTACATATACAACCGAAACAACGGATTATTTTTGCTGTTGGGAGGTTAGCTACGCTTTCCCCTACAATAGGAGGATGACCAGTTATAAATTCCTGAGCTCGAGCAGTCACAGCAATCCTGCCCTGTTCTACCAATTCAGCTGGACGAGCGCCTAACTCTATTTCTATGGAGTTCATACAGTTTCTTTGATCTTTATCAACTCTCCAAATATATGCCCTTTCTAACAAAAAGTCATGCAAGGTATATCTCACTAACTCAAGCCTTTTTACCTCCTCTGCAAAATAGGCGATCATCGCCATCACCAATTTTGAACGTGATGCCTCGGGCATGCCCGCCATAGAAAAATTCGTTCTCGCCATCAGAAAGCAGTTATGCAACTTATTATACCATTCTTTTTGCCACTCCATTTCACTATTTATTTGAGCCATGAACGCGATGTTCTCTTCTGCCTTCTCGTCAGCTTTAGCAGATTCAACCTGATTAATCACCCTCAAATCCGCCACCTGAGCATGAAGTTCCTCAAGTTCCGTATTTAAATCTTCCCCAGCTGGAAATTTCTTTAACAACTCATCTTTCTTATTTATCAAAATTGCCTTACCCCTGATAACCCACTTTAACTCTTATTCACTGGCAAGAGTAGCGCTCAACTTACTTTAAAACTCCCTTAACCGCTCATTTTCTTTTTGCACATTACCTTGAGTTCGAGCTACATTTCCCTCCTACTCTTGAACAAGGGAGACCCTGACATCACTTATATTTTTTCTTGAGCACTCTCCAGCCTCGGTGCTTCTGGCACGCAAATTGGCCTGAGCCAAATCAGTCTTCAAATGTGTCACCCTTTCATTCAACTCATCACACTTTCGTTGTACCATCCGAAACTCAATATCTTTAGCAGGTAATGCTGTAGTCAACTGATCAATCACAACTTTAGAGGTAGATAAGTCATCTCGAGCTTTCTTCAGCTCGCTATCTTTCTCGACCATTTTCTTCTTCAATCGTTCCAGCTCATTTTTGGTACTAACTAGATCAGCTTGAGTTTTCTCTAGATGGTTTGTTTTACAGATCATTTGGTCCTTCAGACTGGCCACAAAATGACTTAACCCATCCTTTAATTTTTCTAATGCCTGTATATTATATCGGGCCTTATCAGCATCCCTACACTTTATAATCAGTGCATCATTCTGGGTTTTAAGCTTTACTGCATGATCTTTCATTTTTGCAAGCTCTTTTTGCCCTTTACTAATTTTGGCATCCTTCTCCTCAATCTTTCTAGTGAGGTCATTAGAAGTTTAGGTTACCTCAACAAACTTGATGTATACCTTTACATGTTGATCTTCTCTGTATTCATTCGCCTCTCTCATCCTATCAAACTCCTTCGCAAATTCTTGGTTACATTGGCATATCTCATCTTCGCAAAAGCGAGCTGACTCCAATTCAGCCTGCACATCACAGATTCAATATATTAAGTTCGATTCAGAACATTCACTTAATAACAGATACACCTCATTTCTAATGAAATTCTTATTTTTTGACATCTACAGTGTGAAACTGCTTCTAAAACTTAAGGCTGAAGTACAATATCAGTTGAATGAACAGTAACACATACTTCCAATTCTAAGGTACACATTCTCTATGTTTTACTTTGTCAATATTTTGCTATTTTTTATACACCATTGAGTGCCATTGCCCATAAACTGATAGCAGATTTTTTGTCTGTCCCTATACTCAACGTTTTACTTTGAAGCTCTAGATTAATGAAGCATACAAGTCAAATATTTCTTGCCCTTTTCTAACTTGTAGCTCCGTTTGCGAACACAAGAGGGACGCCGAGGCGTCACTCTCCTTAGCAAACTTAGTCTCAAAATCTTTTATTCTGAGGCGCATTTTCTTACGTTCCTGCAACAGGGTTTACAAAAGCATCTTAGCCTGCAGAATTCTATCCAACAAACAATATTCAATCAAATTACAACATTCCAAACCATTCATACAATTGCAGTGTCAACATTCTACTCTACCTTTTCGTTTCCTCCCTCTGAACATTCATTGTCATCCCCCTGGTTGTCTCGCACCATTAAGGGTAAGACACCGTCCAACCCGTCCACAGCTCCAACAGCAACATTTTCTACCTCATCATCTTCCTCCTCCTCAACATAGGTATTTTTCATGATGGTATTCACCTCATCTTCAAAATTCCCCTTGGTTAAAAGGTGGCGCCCGAGTCTATCGCGTTCAGTTACCACCTCTTCCATGTTCCTTCTCGCTTCCGCTGAAAGATTATTAATCTCCACCTATTGAGAAGCCTTCAGGGTTTACAAACGCTTCCCCTCCTTAATCAAGTCACCTTTTAGTCGAGCTACCTTCTTCTTAAACTCGACCTTTCCCTTCTTCAGCTCAGCTTTCTCCTCCTCGACCCTGAGGCATATCCCCTTCATCAAATGGGCAGCCTACAAAAACAAGCAACATCGACCTCACTGTTAGCTCGAACCACTATACAAAATTCATCGCATATTTAAACAAATAAACTTACCATTTTCCTCATCTCCTCCTACCCATTGAGAGTTGCAAGCCTCGCCCTTTCCTCTGCCTCTTTCAGCTCACCGCCTATAATAGGACGATCCCCTATGACTTCAGCCCCTATCAGTTCAGAAGGCTCGACCCTCCTCTTATTTGCCCCGCCTTCAACCTCACCACTTTCTATAGTTCCATAGGTCAAACCACACATCAGTATCTTCTTCTTTGGAAATGCTAGAGCTATCTTGCTCGACGTAGTGGACTCCAGAACACCCGCAAAGTCCACTCTAAAGGCATTGGACAAGTCCACTCACCCCTCACCATCAGTTCCCCTCTTCTTGCTACCCTCAGCGCTAGTCATTAGCCTCATTATTTAAGACTTTTGAACTTTCTCAGACCAGCTATTAGTACATTTCTTTCTTTTAATACCAACTTCTTTTAGTACAACCTCGAGCTCTATCCCTTCCTGAGCAATAGTGTCAAATAGAGACTCCTTCCTTGTCACCTTTGATTGAGGACATATCGATCAAAAGCACATTATCATCAGCAGGAGCAACATATAGTTTTAACATATCAATCATATATATTATACATTGTTATACTTACATTATTTTATAATTTTACACAAAAGTTCCATGGGTTCTTCATCATCTCTCTGAAGGCAATCACTCTTCACTCATATCACATTATCATTCCATGGTCGACCTACTGAGTTCAAATCGAAGAAACGAGGCTGAGTCGAACTCACAAAAAAATATGCCCCTCCACTTGTAAATAAGTTTTTTACCCCATAAAACTGTAAAACATCCTCAAGAGATGTCCTCCTCCCAATCTCATCCTCTTTCCACAACTTATTTAGAAATTCACAAACATTTATTACCACCCACATGTTCCCGTTCAACTGAACAGGACATGTCCCGATGATGTTCAAAATCCCTTTTGCCAAATTGCTAAGGGGAAGACTCAACCCGTACTCCAGCTAAGACAGGTAACACAAAAAAACCTTTTGCCAGGTCACCCTGACGCTTTCGTCAAAGTATTCCAAAGAGATCAATTCTTCTAAGCCCCTATCACGTTTCTCTTTCTCCAAATCCGCCAACAAAGAAAAGTATTCCTCTCCAGTTGCTACGATGAAACTCCTAAAATTCCTACCGACATGTTCTACAAAACTACCCCACCTACAGAAGCGTCGGATTTAAAATACTTTTTGAACACATCAAAATTCGAGGGATAGGTTACCAATCTTCTAAGGAAATCTGGAATTTAGCAACCCCTACTTCTTCCTCCCTATCAGATATTACAATCTCAAACTTTGCCAATCGACCAAAGATCAACGCCTCATTAATAGGTAAGGTCTCCATATCAACTACAAATCTACAGATGAGGGTTTGATCCTACACAAACACTTCTCACGGTTGACCTACATACCGGTCAAGGAACCCATCATTATCTTTTACATATACGTCACCCACATATATATATATATATATATATATATATCTTTCGTATATCAAATATCAAGCAGGTTTTTATAGATTGCTGGAAATGGTAATTTTAAGATTTCCCTAACACAAAAAATGATTTTAAAAAAAAAATAGCGCATTCAAGATATCACAAATACTCTACTAACCTTCTATGTCGGAATCTGAATCTGACTCATCGCCAAATCCTTCCCTTACAACGTTGCTGTATAACCACATTCATGACTCAGTCTCTACAACTCTCTCTTGCTTTGACTGTTGATCACTCTCAATTAATTTCTCACACAATTCTCTACAATTTTTCATCTTTCCTTTCTCACTGTTCTTCAAGTTTTTAGAAGTTGAGAAACTTTTTAATGACAAAGATAAAGCATTCCTAATATATTTTTCTCTCTAACTATTGGCAGTAATTGGGCCTCGCCCGAGCCATCCTCAGTTTTGGAACTGAGGCATCCCTTTAACAATCAATGTCAGATTTCTTGTACCTTTTTGATAAAAATATGTTCCCATCAATACCCTTTGACCTATCTTTTAATCTATTTTCATCTTTTTCCCAAATCTCCCTCTGACCCCCCCCCCCCCCCCCCCACACACACACACACACTCATGAAAAATCACCACTTATACATAGTTAAATTTCCCAGCTATTTGTACAATAGACAAATTCAAAAGCTACCCGCTTTTTCTTCTTCTTTTTTTCCCTACTTCTTCTACTTATAAAAGTAAAGACGTCACTTCTAAAGCTCTTAAATTTTTAAAAATATTGAAATTCAGTTTTCACAACAATCATAAACAGCATTCGCAATAATAGAGGATAATTTCAAACTTCATTCTCAAACTATTTCTTTAAAAATTATTCAAACTCATATACTTACATACAAACCACCCCTATTTACATTCACTTCATTATCATCAATATCTCATTACAATTAACTCCCTAATATATAATTATACCTAAAATAGTCTTGATGTCTTGGTAAACCGCATCCAATCATTTTGCCTCCAGCAATCCTCATATCTCCCAGTTAAATCTCTTCTTCAGCAATCAATCTCACAACATTTTTTCGAGCTGTAGGTTCCACCATCACTTCACGAAATAGCTCGTCATAGAAATGACATTTATACTCACGTTCCCTACCCATTTAATCTAAACCTTTAAATTTATACTCCCTCATTGGAAGTTCTGCATCATAGTCCAACAAGCCAAAAATCCGTTCCCGTACTTCAGCTATATTTATCGTCAACCACCCCTCAGCGGCATAACGAATTCTCTCAGATCAATTCCATACTTTTTCTATCCTCTTCCACCTGTTTAAAGCTCATTTCTTCCTATTTTATCACTTTTCTAGATTGTTGCGGATCACTCACATTTTGTAATATTATCTTGCTCATTTATAACAGAAAACCCTAGTATCTTGAGAAAAAGTTATCTGAACATATCTCTCCTTATCAACCTTTATCATTTCGACCTATTCCATATCAAGTTTATTTTATCAAAATCAAATTTTTCAAAATGACCTCTCTGAGCTCGAATTCCCATTCCTAATACTTTTATGGTTTTCTCTTTCCCCCAATAAATTTTAGCCCCCAGGTAAAGCAACATGAATTATACGTATTTTAGGTTGCAACTTGATTATTATAACCAGGTTGTAAGTTCCAATATCATACATAGCATTCCAACTATATACATAATTCTTCAAATCATTCATAGCTCAATTTCTAGAGTTATTTTATACATATATCAGCACAAAGTTTGGATAACAAATTTTATTCAGCTCGAATATAATTTACAGGTACTTTAAAGATAGCAACTCTTTCAAGCACTTTACAGATAACAAGTCTTTTGAGTACTCTAAAATCAGGTACTTTATAGATAACAAGTTTCTTAAGTGCATTACAGATAACAGGTCTTTTTGTAGACACTCCAAAATATAAAATACTTCCGTTCATCTGACTTCAGTGATGTTTCACTCCAAGAATCTTCTTATCTAAAGCAGGCATTGGAAGTCACCATAGGTCCTTCTTCCATCACACCATCTTACTATGACCAGAAACTTGGTTTAGAGGAAGTTTGGGCATGAAATAAGAAAACTCAGTGCTTGAACCAACTCTTCAAAAAGAAGATCATATTTGCACAAAGTAACAATGGAGGTACAGAAGTAGACTTCCAGTCTCCGTATCACTTAACCACTACCACCACCGCCTTCTATATAACCACCACCTCCGCAGAGTTGGTTGAGATTAAAAGGGCCCGACCTTAGAATCCAGTCCTACACAAAATATCGGCCAACTGCCCCGCAGTTGCACCAAACCCTGCATCTATCTCCCCAACATTGTCTTCTACAAGGATGTGAAGACAAATCCAACGTTACTCACCTGTTAAGACAGCATGATGAAATCTCCACATATAGTAAAAATAAATCTCAGCTTCCACCGCTTCTTCTTCTGACATACCTTGATACGTCGGCGGAACGGGAACAGGGGAAGGCATCTCCCAAGACTGATAACCAAAATATCTCAACTTTAATTTTTGCATCTCAACAGAAATCGTCTCTTAATGAACCATTCTCCGGGTTTTCACCATCATCAATACGGCTTCCAGAGAATTTTGCAATAAACAACTTACTTTGCCACATTCCTCGGTATGGGTACTATTTATATATAACCCTGATATTTAATGTGCAGGAACGTTTCCCCAAGCATCATCATTCAATATAGACAAAACTCTCAAAACCTAAACCGTCGCGTACATCAATATTCCCATCAAGATTCAATGCACATACATCCCCCCATAACACGCGCATTTTCAATACAGTCAAATCAATATTATTACTTCCTTCATTTTTAAACTTTTAATCCACATACCAATTTACCCACAAATTTTTTCTCAACCAAATCACTCTAGACTTTAGCTGCGAGGGGGCCATTGTAGGGGCTTATCCCTCGATCTAACCCAAATCGAGTTATTCTAATTCGAATTACCTTAATATTAGACTCGCGCATTCAACACGTGACATTAAAATTTAACATCGACACCTACTCCATGAACTGATAAAGAACATGGGTCAAGTTCAAACAGAAAAACATATACAAGTCAAAGACACATGTCTCTCACAAACTCAACAGTTACTCAGTCAGCCGCCACTAACCACATTGTTTGAGAAATGTGCTTCAGCACGATGAAGAGCTGCAGAGAAGGCCTATATAAAGAAAATTTTCCAGAAGAGACAAGGTCCAAAAAAATATACGAGAAATTACCAAGAAAACTATATCTTCTAGATTCTAAAAATAACAAAAATTTCTTATTTACAAGATCAAGTACTTCTAGGTTGAGAGATCACTTGTAATAAGATACCAGCCTCAAATAATAAAAGTTACTATTAGAAAAACCTTTAACTCAATGTCATACTTTTTTACCTATTCAGAGATTTTCAACGCTAAATCACCTGTGTTATTTCTGTTTTTAATTAGTTTTTTTCACAGGACCATTGGTGTAAGAGATAATTCTAAGCCATCTCGAGCTTACAGAATTAGATCATTACAATTTTAGGCGAAAATCATGGGTTTATTGCTTACAGGAAAAATCCTAAGCTTTTTTGACGTTCCGGACATTTAGGGCTCTTGTTGAAAATGAAATTGGGAAAAAGATTGATGTCCTTCGATCAAATTGTGGTGGAGAGTACACTTCACATGAGTTTGTAAATTTATGAGATAAACATGGTATACAAAGGCAACTAACTTCATAATATACGCTGCAACAAAATGGCATCGCGGAGCAGAAAAACTGCATGATATTAAACATGGTGCAGAGTATGCTAAAGATCAAAAGCCTTCTGAAGAATTTCTGGCCCAAGGCTATTTTGTGGAACATTCATATCTTAAACCATAGTCCTACGATGGTGGATCGTGATATGGCTCCCAAAAAAGCTTGGAGTAGAAGAAAACCAAACGTCGATCACTTGCAATTTTTTTGGTGTGTTGCATACGCACATGTTTCTGATCAGAAGAGGAAAAAACTTGATGATAAAGGTGTCAAATCTGTTTTTCTTGGTGTTACTAAAAATTTAAAAACTTACAACCTTTATAACCTAGTCACTGAGAAAATCATTATTAGTCAGGATGTTGTATTTGTTAAAGACAAAGCATGGAGGTTGAGTGTGAATTCTGATGGAGAAAACATCAATGTTGAAGATGAGATTGAAATAACAACTTCTTATGTTGTTAATTTACATTAATTAAATGAATCCGTTCCACAAAACTCAACATCAACAAGCGTGTCTAGCTCACAAAATAACACTCCAAACAGCTTTCCATCAAGCTCAGTGTAATCTGCTCTAGTAAGTTCCAAACCACAACGTACTACATCGAGGCCTGCATGGATACAAGATTACAAGGTATCAGGATATGAACAATTTAACCCTTGTGTGCAATTAGCTTTCTTTTCTTATTGTGATCTAATTTCCTTAAAAGAAGCGGTGCAATAACCAAAATGGCAGAAGGCCATAAATGAGAAGTTAAAGGAAATTGAGAAAAATAACTAGGGTTGGCATTTTGGGCGGTCGTGATGAGCTCGGGCTCGGGACGGGTTTCTTTGGGCCAAACAAATGTTCGGGCCAGGCTGGGTTGAGCCATATACATTATTCGGGTAGAGTCGGGCCAGCCCGGCGTCAACGTACTTCAGCCCATGGCCCGCCCATAGTATAATCGGACTGGAATGGGCCGGGTTTGCGCGGGCCATTCTGGGCTGGGCTTTAAAAGGGGCATTTCAGGCCGATGAACTATTGAAATTCATGTTTAAATGAAACATATTATATATCTTATTGGAAAAAAACTAAAGATTCGTTATCTGTATTTAAAAAAAAACTGAAATAGGGGGTTCGGGAATTCTAAACCCCATTTCTCCTAACGGCTCTTTAAAATACTCGGGTTAGGTTAGGCCGGGCTCGGGCTAACTTTGGATCGGGCTTTGTGCGGGTCACTTTTGGGATGGGCATGGGATTGGCCATTGCCTTAAGAAGGTGGCCCATAGCCCGCCCATGCAATTAGTTGGGCCGGTTCGGGCTGGCCCAAAGAGCATATCGGGCCAGTTTGGGCTAGGTTTTTCCAGGCTGGGTTGGGCTGATCCATAGGCTTTAGCCCAAACTGCCAGTCCATTGGCTTTAGCCCAAACTGCCAGCCCCAAAAATAATACATGGGCATTGACTGACCTTCCACAAGGTGAGAAGTCGATTGGAGTCAAATGGGTTTATAAAAAGAGGAATGCAGATGGTGATATCGACAAGTAGAAAACACGTTTAATAGTCAAGGGATATAAACAAAGGCAAGGAATCGATTTTGACGAAGTGTTTTCTCCAGTTGCAAGGCACGATATAATCCGTATGGTTCTTGCATTGGCCACAAAAAAAATTTGGCCCGTTTTCTAGTTAGATGTAAAGTCAGCATTCCTCCATAGCACTTTGCAAGAAACGGTGTATGTTAATCAACCTACTGGCTATGTAAAGAAAGGGAGCGAAAACAAGGTGTACCAATTACGTAAGACAATGTACGGATTAAAAAAAGCTCTATGAGCTTGGTATAGTCGAATCGAGTCTTAATTCTTGAAGGAAGGGTTTGAAAAGTTAATGTATAAGCTGACACTCTTTATGAAATTAGGTATGATGGTAAGGTTCTTCTCTTACGTTTATATGTGAATGATCTTATCTACACAGGAAATGATAGGACAATGTTGAAAGTTTAAGTTGTTAATGACGGCGAAGTTTGACATGTCTGATCTTGGATTGATGCTTTACTTTCTAGACATTGAAGTTATACAATCTGGGTATATTCATATTCAAAATAAGTATATGAAAGAAATCTTGGAAAGATTCAAGATGGAGGACTGTAATCCGGTACGATCACTAGTTGAAGTCGGGATAAAACTCATCAAAGAACCTATCGGGGAGAAAGTGGATGGCACGACATACAAAAAAATTATGAGCAGCCTCATGTACCATACTGCAACAAGGCCCGATATCATGCAAGCTATTAGTCTCATCAGTCGTTACATAGAACGTTCAAAGGAATTGCATCTTAATCCATCAAAATGGATACTACAGTACTTAAAAGGGACACTTGATCTTGGAATATTCTTCAAGAAAGGGGAGCATTCATAATTAATCGGGTTCACGGATAGTAATTATGAAGGAGATCCCGATGACAGGAAGAGTACTTCAGGTTACGTGTTTATGTTAGGATCTGGTACAATCTCATGGCCTACAACGAAGCAACCCATCATATAATTGTCAACCACGGAGGCTGAATACATTACTACTGCGCTGTGTGCTTATCAAACAATTTAGTTACAAAATTTACTTGGTGAAATGACTTTCCACTAGGGTATTGGCCCTCATGTATACTGTGGCAAAAGTTTGACGATCAAGCTTTCGAAAAATCCAGTTCATCATGGTTGAAGGAAGCATATTGATATGCATTATCATTTCTTGTGAGACCTTGTAAACGATGGTATAATTGATCTTCCTCACTATAGGACTGAAGATCAGGTAGCTAATATTTTCACGAAGCCTCTCAATATTGAAGCATTTGAAAAGCTCCTTGCGTTACTCGGTGTTTTTTCTTTTAAGGGATGAAGCTACGAGGATAAATAAGCATAAATTGCTATTGGGAACATCAGTTTAGGGGAGGATGTTAGAGATTAGATTGAGTCAATCAATTGTTAGTAGCTAAAGTAGTCTTTAAGAGTTAGTTAATGAAGTGGCAGAAGTTTCCCAGGTCAGTAGGAGTTTCAGTACGTGGTTTAGTTGCTCTACTTTGTAGGAAGTTGTTAGTTGCATGCCTGGCATAGCTAGTTCTATTGTAATTGTCCAACTCAATCCATAATAAACTCTTAGTATTCTGAAATCCTTTTGAGTTTAATCCTAAAAATCTCACTACCCTCAACATTTTGAATAAAAATAGATTTTTTAAGTTATCAATGCCAGAAGACCTTGTATTCAAGAAGAAAAAAAATGGAAAAAAATTTATGAGTTCCCAGCGCTAGGGTCCTTGCGTTGGTGGGAAATATTAAAAACTGTTGGCATTGCGTTTCTATAACATACAAAATGTAGGGTCCAAGTGTAGATGGGGAAAAACCCAAAAAATTATTTTTCATAATTTTTTTCTCAAAAGCAGATCCAAACATGAATTTTAAATAAATTTCTCACAATTGCATACCCAATTGACTTCATCTTTCTTTCTCAAGTTTAATTTTGATTATAAGCAAGGGGATTGCCCCCCTAAGAATTTTGGAAAAAATTACTATGTAGCGTTAAAAATTTTGAGAAAAAAAATTATAGTATTATTATAGTATAATTATTATTCTTCATCGTTCTAAATCCAAATAAAAGTAGCTTATTTGGTAAAGAATCTTGGCAGTGATCTTATTGCCTAAGGTTTAATTTTTGGCAAGCTCTTTTTATTTTATTTTCCTTTCATTTCCCATGAAGTTGGTGTTTCAATTTGACTATTATAAAGAGTTTGATTTTAAAAAAATACTCCAATTGTTAACCAAGATTGGGTTTTAATTTGACATGATGTTGATTTTATATTTTGTACCTTAAAAAAATTTAGGGGCGAATCCCCCAAAACCCCTAAATTGCTCTTAAACCCACTCTGTTTAACTTTGCCTCCCCAAACCTCAAACGCTCGTTCCGCCCTAGATTATAAGTGATGTTGTCATACTTTTAAATTTTGAGTTGAGATATGGCTAAAGAAAGAAAAAGGACAAAAAAAGATGACGGCGACGATGAAAATACCAAATGGAGTCCTTGTACTTCTCAGGAGTTTGAAGAAAAAATTCAAGGAAGAGGAAAACTATGGAGAGAGAGAAAAAAAATTACAGAGAAATGAAAGATTTTTGTTATGCTTAGAGTCCTCCTTATTTTGGGTAGTTAAATGGGTAGTGAAGTTAGAATGACCCTTCAACTAGGGGTATTTTTGTAAATCATAATTTAACTCCAAGGGGCATTAAGTAATATATTATATGCCAAAAATAAAACAAACCAAAAATATTTGACCAAGAGAGAGAGAAAATGCTTTGGGGACCCTAGGGTTATAAACCTAGAATCTCATACCATTCAGAAGATAAAGCGTGGATTTGTTTGATGGGTTACCTTCCTTGCAAGTAAACTAAAAAATTCGACTAAAAAAAAATTAAAAAGAGGCATTTGATGGATAATAATGGATACTCTTATATGTAATCAAGAATAAGATGATTGAGAGAACAGTGGGGATTATTGATTGAATAATATCTATCTGTATGTACTACAAAAGGGTAACCTAATATCAGGTTATTTATATCTATTTAAACTCTCCTCAAAAACCCTAAAGGCCTATAGGCTTGTTAGGAGTCCAGTAGGACACCCCAACCCAGCTGAACTCCTACTTTAGGCTGGACCCAACTTATAACACTCCCCCTTATGGTGTTCCATACCAGGACTACTTGCCTCATCAAAACCTCTACCTAGAAAAACCCCTTGGACAAAAATTTGTGCAAGGTAATAGTACAATCCTATGCCCCGTATGGGTTGTGGACGCGTATACGTTATCTCATTAAAACCTTTAGTCAGTAAAACCTCATAAGATAAAAACTACACTATCAGGAAAAAAAGTACAACACGCATGTGTCCACGTCAGGACAGAATTACTCCCCCTGAAATCGGTCTCCCTAAGATCTATCTCCCTAAGATAATAAATTAGGTAAACTCCTCATGCCGATTTCGTGCACCAGACTCTTGAATGTAGGATGTACAAGAGCCTTCGTGAATAGATCAACTAAGTTATCTTCTGAATGGACTTGAACAACGTCAATCTCATTCATCTTCTACAACTTGTATATATAGAAAAACTTGGGTGAAATGTGTTTCGTTCTACCGCCATTAATAAATCCGCCCTTGACTTGAATGAAACAAGCTGCGTTGTCTTCATAAAGAGTCATCAGTTTATTTTGGATAGAATATGCCAAAATCTTCAGTTGATGTGATGTATCTTGGAGTGCAACCATCATTCTTTATCAGCTTCATAAAGTATAAGAATCTCCTCGTGGTTCGAGGATATAGCTACCGCCGTCTGCTTTATCGATCTTCAAGAATCTTTATGTATCCTCTTACAAAAATACATAATTCATCTGACAATGGCCTCTATGTGGGTTTGATAAGTATTCTGTATCGTCATACTTTATAATTTACTGTCTACCATTTCGAATAGAATAGACCCCAGTCTTTCATACCGATCAAATACCTAAGAATGTACCTGATCTCATTCCAGTGCCTTTGGGTAGGAACAGAACTATGGCAAGCTAAACTATTCACTGCAAATGAGTCATCGAGTGTAGTATACCCAGCTATCTATATCAAAGCACCTCCTAGTTATGGCGCCATGACCCTAAGAGTTCTCTCCTCCATTTGGATGGTGAAAGATATCATTTTCCATACTCAAGTGATGGACGCACAATAAATGAATTAGCACCGTGTGCTACATCCATACCAAAATGTTAAATAACTCTTCCGATATATATTTTTTGGTGAATGAGTGTGCCACTACCAAGATGTTCAATCTGCAAATTAAAACACTACTTGATTTCCCAAGCTCATTTATTTTGAATTCCTTCCCAAGGTATTCGGCAGCTCTTGTGATTTTCCTCGGTGGTCTAATGATTTCCAAATAATTTATATGATGATACTGAAGCTAATTTTTGTGCTCGAAATAAGAACGCATGGACAAATAAGGATATTTATAGAGACCCCAACTTTTAAATACTCAATCAGCTTACTATGTCTCATGGGCCCTAATTGCTTCAAGTCAACAATAACTTTTTTCAGTTTTATTATGCACATACCTCGTGTGTCGGGCTTAATTACATCAAACGCATGTCTAGCTTATCTTTTATTACTTGACAGACTAATCAGTACTGAAATATTCGTATCTAGTTTTCCATATAGATACATGGTATTTACATCAAACGCATGTCTAGCTTATCTTTTATTACTTGACAGACTAATAAGTACTGAAATATTATAGTGTCCATAATAGGGTAATAGGTCACATTGCAATCGATGCTATATCCCTAAAAGATTTCCAGGGCAACTAGTCTTACCTTGACCAAATTATATCTTCGAGTTAATCAAGTTTCTGTACCTTTCGCATTTGTAACCGACTGGCTCAATGGTATCACTTCACATTATACTAGCAAGCTGAGCTCCACTTGGATTCTAGACACCCACTTTGGCCAATGTACAACAATACGCAGTTGTTTATAATAAGTAGTTTTGAATTTTATCCTTGATGGCGAACACAGCAGCGAATATGAATACCTTGTTGAAAAATCTCTAATGAGCGATCCAATGTTATGTTATTACATACTTTTAATAGATCGATATCTTCTTATTATCATACGTATGTGCCACCCCGGGCTAGTCTCGTAATGCCTCGGCTCCCCGACTCATAATACTTTTTTCAAAAGTGTTCCCCGACTCATAAGTGTGAGCCTCAGATTCGTTTACGATACTAATTCCCTTGGAATGTTAAGCAATGTAGGTGTATTACTTGAAGGTACATACACTTACAACACTTCAATAGTGCCTATGAATGTGTCTGGCAATTCATTTATAACCTAGAAGAGGTTTTTAATTCATCGATGGGCAACATCGAGCTCCGACCCAATTACTAGTCATTTTTGAGAAAATAATAATTTGATGACTTTCTATAGAATGAATCCTAATCAGTACTGTGGAAGAAAGAATGCATATCCCACACACTAACCACAAGTTGTGATCATAATAACAGTGGCATGATGATTATCCTAAATCTCTAGATCAGGTTCTTAGTCAATCCCGAGTTGGGTATGATATGGGGTACTCACGATGATCAATTATCTATCCCATTTAGCGATAAATTAATCATGAAAAGTTTGTGAGTTGAACACCCAAGCCCCCGTCAAGTCACATCGATCGACTTTGATCGGTTAATCCCGGAAGTGAGCCTGCAATCGAATGACTATACCAAAATCATTAAAAGGTGACATGAAATTGCAAGTTCGTATTTTATTGCTAAGAAATGAAGAAACTGCCTTCGTTCTTTTACTTGTATCATCGTTTCTTTATTATTATAATTTTCCCAGTTATCGGGTTTGCCCTTTTTCTTATTTTCCCCTTCCCTTCGAAGTTCTTGCATTTTACTCTCTTTACATTTTGTCATCGAACAAAAGTGGACTTTAAAACCCTAATGTGTTTATCATAAGGTAATTCTTATCTATCTTTCTCGAATCCTAAAATTTTACTTTATCTTCATCTTAGGGTTTACTCCCCTTTCCCCATTGCCTTCTTAAAGTTTTTATGATTTCATTCTATTAATGCAATCCATGAATTTTAATTAATTGTTGATTTATGAGTTGTTTCCATGGATTTAATCCTTCCCTTTGATTTGGAATTAATCACAGATTCTATGTCGTTTAATAAAGATTTCATATTTGACCGATCGATCTGTTCGTAAAGTTTTATCGCTATTTTTTATTTTGATTTTTGATTGTTTTTGTAGTTTTTTTTTTGGTGAGAGTTCCTGTAAAATTAAAGCACGATCGAGCTCTGCTAGCTATTTGAAGTCATCTGCAAGATAAATCTTTCTCCCTTTATTTTCTCTCTCTCTTTCTCTCTCTCTCTCTCTCTCTCTCTCTCTCTCTCTCTCTCTCTCTCTCTCCCTCTCCCTCTCCCTTCATATATATATGGGACTTACATTGTGTTTATCGGCCGCTTATTTATATTTGATAGCTGCAGTAAGACTTCCCATTTCAGCTTGCATGAATGGATTTTTTAGGACATTGATTATGTCTTTGGTTTGCGTACAATACCAGCAGTGATTTGTTTTATTAGTTTAATTTATTTTTGTTCGTTCTTTGACATGCTTTCCCAATTCAGGTGGTGTTTTTGTTCTATCAAGGGAAACTTCCAGCAATGGAAAATATACGAGAAAAGTGAATTCCATTCCGTAGCATCTGTCTTGGAATAAAAATTAGTGTAATTGAGTATACTCGGCATATGGGAGGGGCTATGCGTCGTGGTTCAGTTCTGATAAAGGTACCCTCAAGTGAATAACATCGGGTAACTTAGTCCATAGATTTTTTTTTGTTAGATATGTAATGCAACCTTTGTGTTAACATTAGAATAAATTTTAGATATGCTTACCATTAAGATATACTAGCTATTACATGGTTTATTAGAGTTTACAATTAATGTTTACCATCTCCTTTTCATTCTACTAGTTAATCTCTTATTAAGTTATTTTTAACCATGTGAATTAGTAGTTGATGTCTCATTTACTTATAATGGGCAGAAATAAGATGACATGTGTTGGTGAGAATTTAATGCTTTCAAGTGATCAAGAGAGACAAATTCTTGTCTAATATTTTTATTAATTAAACTAGTGAGGAAAATTAGCTGATGCTTGTCGATTTCCTCTAATGCTCGATTCCAGAAGATCACGCCCATAATAGGAGTTGGGCCTGTCAAGCAATATCTTACAACCACAATGTAGCTAAGTTTCAAACATGGGTCTTCCAGTTTGCATGTTAATTCCATGGCTAAGCTATAAAGCCTCACAACTCATATGCTAATACTGGGTGAACTCAAGGTTCAAACCTTGAAATAAGGGGAAGGATCGTATACCCCACATGTTGGATACTTCGAGCTAGCTATAAAGATATTTTATTTTAAGTCAAAATTATTTTGGTAGGTTTAGCTCATGTTTACTTCTTTTCGTAATGCATTTGTATGTAGGGATCTTGGTCCATATTCATCTACAATACAAGATTCAATGAGGGTATTTCACATCTTCTCTTATATTAATTTTAGTAGTTAAAAACAATATTTTATAAATAATTTGACGGGCATTTGTGGTGCTGTAGCTGAGTCAGGATATGGGAATAGAGGCACTTGTTCATGTGAGCATGAAATTAGGTGATCTTAGTAATGTATTTTGTAGGAAAATTAGTTTATCAAGCACTTCCATAAGTGCATTCCACAAGCTGAAGTTGGCATAAACTGCAAAAAGTATTACCAACTTGTTCCATGTAAGCTTTTGACTCAATCACAATATCAACATGTTTACTTCTATCAAGTCTTATTCTTTAGAATAGGAGATTCAAAAATAAAGTGAATGTTTATATTTGGGGGTGAGTTTTCGGATCTCAAGCGAATGCTCTTTTATAAATATCCTAGATGAAACCCAAGATTTTTTTATGCAGTAGCAAGGGAAAACCTGAATCTAGTAGGTTAATTCATTTCATTATCTTCTTTTTTATGCTTGTAAGTATGGGTTTGTATTTGTTGGCATTGGGTTGTTGTGTAATTCTCAGTTTTAACAACGTATCCTGCTTTTGTTGCCCTAGAAAAGGGGGATTTATAGTTTCATCTTTACTCCTAATAATAAATGAAACATAGCCTAGGATGGGCCATCATTTAGAGAGACGACCAACGCCTTTGGGGAGTCTTAAAAGAGGACTCTCATTTATGAGTTTGTTCTTCAGTTGATGTAGCTGATTTACACATTGGCATCATAAATAGATAATTAGCGAGAATGGGCTTTATACCAATCAAAAGAATAGATGAAATTTTAAGTGGCCGATGTTATTACATAGTAGTAAAACTGCCAGCAAGCACAACATCATGAACAGTGCTCTTGTCTTTCTTAGCATCTTTTAAACTTCTCAACTGGCACAATGCACTTCCTGAACTAATCCATGTTAAGATCCTCAAATTTATCAGTGGGTGAAAGAGTCATCTTCACCCTATCACATAAATTTCTCAACCTACTCAAAAGCCCAAGGGTTTTTACTAATTTCCTTCTTGTGATTTCACATGAACTCTTAAATAATTTGGCTTATCTAGTTGTGGCTATAAATCAATAATAAAATCTTATGCATGTTGTGTGTTGTATAGCTACTAATGGGACATTGAGCTATGAATATAAACTTTACTTCACACTTAAATTTAGTCTTCACTTCATGTCTGTGTGCTTTTTTTCCTGTACGATTGCAAGTGACTTGCTGCACCTGGACAAGTTCAGAATTAGGCTAAAATAATGACAATTGTTAGTTTTTTTCACAAGTATAGGCATAACATTTCCTTATCAATTTGAGGCAAGGCAAGCAAATAAAAGAACGTTTGTAGAGAAAAAGGAGTGTATGGTACAAGTGCGATGCCTCAAAAACCTATAAACTATTATTATATGATTGCATGCCCCTCTTCTTGTGATAAAAGCTAAAATAATTTACCTTATTGTAGTTTTATCTATGTTTGATATTCCTTATGTGAGTTGCAGTATCATAACTCAGTATTATAACTCTGTCTTTTGATCCACTGTCAAGTTTACTGTCTTGCTTAATCAGCTCTCTTTAACCTTTGATTTGAAGCTCATATTTATTTTGAATTAAGTATAAGGGCTCTTCAAACTATGTTGTATATTCTATCTAAGCTTCTCAACTATTTTCATTTATATATAGTTTATATCTTATGAAATGTGGTCTGTATGGTTTGGTATTTCAGTTTTGATCTCTTATACCTTTGATCTTTAGTTTTTCTTTTTTTTTACCTTTGATTTACCTCAAACAAGAAACCAGCTGACGATGAGCCCTTCGCTTATGTTATTAAAGAGGTACCTTAACTGTGAGTTGTGTCCTTCGTCAATCATAATGACCCCGTATAGTTTTGTACTCTTTGTTTAAGATTAGTTGCTGGCTGTTGTTGTTATTTGAGCCCTTCTATTGCTCAAGAATTACTTAATTGTACTTATAGTTGGATTATTTATTACAAGAGTACATTGAGTCTATATGACTGACTCAGTTTTGTATTCAAGATCACAAACAGGTAACTTCGAATCTGAATTGCTATCCAACAAGACTAGGAGGAGTATTGCATCAAACTGAATAAGAAATTTTAATAATTTTACGTTATAATTCCACATAAATCAATGTCTCTTTGAATCCATTAGCTTAGAATGGAATGAGTGCTCAACTTTTTGAGAGGATAGTGGTTCAAATCCACCTGGATTCAAATCATTTTTGTACCAATAAATTTCATTTTGCTGGGGGTAAAATTGTTTTTATGTATTTAAAATTCTTGACAAAAACAATGAAATATTATTGTTGTTTATGGTTCTCCATTGTACTATCGGTCATAATTAAGCGATGGCATATATTCTCATTATACATAAATGGGGGAATAATGTTGCCGCAAAACTTGGCAAAACATCTTTTAAGCTGGGAAAAAAATGATTATCTTTAGCTGGCACAAATTAACGATGGTTTGAGGTAGTTGTATATGCCCAAAAAAACGATGGCCTGTGGTGCAGCAAAAAAAATATAGCCAGCCAGAGGCGACGGGTAAAACGACAACAATTCCCCTCGTTATTTCAAAAAAATAACAGAATATTGCCCTCGTATTTTAGCCTTTCTATTGTAGTAAGTGAGAAGTTGTGATAACATTGCATTCCAAGATTTTAATAATAGGCAAACATAAGACCATCTCCTAGATGCGTCTATGATGGCCATAGATACTCAGGTGGCCACCATGTGGATGGATAGGTCCACATGTGTCTCCATAGATGTGGTTGGAGCATAGGCAAGAGGTCCCACTCCACCTTGGTCATACTAGGATGAAATAATAGACTTTCCTTAAAAGTAATTATTATACGTGTACTCTCTAGATCTTCTCTCCTTTAAAAGAAAGTTCATATGTAATCCTGATAATCCTCCACACTATCCAATCCCTGAGGAGTGTATTGGAAACCGTTCCAATAGCGTATTCTAATATTTAGACATGGAGGGAATGCACTGAACCTTGTCTATCATTTTCTCTGATAGTCATTACATGATAAGCATTATCATGTATCTCCCTAAACTCAGTAAAATATGGGTAGATTTACTAGTATATAAAGCGGACTAGATACCACGTATCGTACTATTATAGAGTAATAACGTGGTGCACTCAGTACATTCTATCATGTTGGCCATACCAATGATATTCGTGACATCCCCGATACACAAGGTTAGAGACAAGAAAAATATGTCCATATCTCTAAAAGCATCAAGTGCATGGTACTAATGTCTCCTAAACATGCCTATCCACTCATTCAATTATCGGTCATGCGTAATAAACAGAAATGACAATAGGCAGGTTGTATATAGTAGATCAACTATCATACATGGAATTTAACTACTTCGTAAGCAATAAATTTGAATAATCATAATTCAAAACCAAAGGAAAATCTCATGTATATCACAAACACTTTATTAAAATATAAATGATTTGTTCCTAACATAATCAAAAATACTAACAAAAAGTAAATCAAGTTATTTGCGAGAAAAGAAACTACTAGCGTAGGGGCCTACCCCTCGAACTAACCCTAAATCGAGTTGTCTCCATTTCGAATTACCTTCATGTCAGACTCACGCATTCTACACACGACTTCAACAGTCAGTATTGCCACCTACTCCATAAACTGATGAAGAATGTGGGTCGAGCTCAAACAGAAAATCCTAAACAAGTCAAAGATACCTGTCTCTCACGAACTTAATAGTTACTCAGTCAACTGCCACTAACCACATAGTTCGGAGAACGTACTTCAGCACGATAAAAAACTGCCAAGAATGCCTATATAAAGAAAAAGTTCCAAAAGGGACAAGGACCAGAAAAATACATGAGAAATCACCAAAAATAACTACATCTTCTAGATTTTCTAAATCATCCAAAACTTCTTATTCAAAAGATTCAAGTATTTCTAAGTCGAGAGATCACTTGTAATAAGATTTTAGCCTCAAACAATAAAAGTTACTATTACAAAAATCCACAAATTGAGGTCATGGTTTTTTACCTATTCAGAGGTTTTCCACGCTAAATCACCTGTGCCATCTCTTTTTTTTAAATTAGTTTTTGTAACATGAATATTAGTGTAAGAGCAAATTCCAAGCCATCTCGAGCTTACGGAATTAGGCCAATATATTTGGCACCGTCTGTGGGAAAGATTACATTTCTACGATATCCTAAGACATACTTTCACTCTACTACATACTTCAATAATGGTCACTTCCAAACGTTGAGTAACCTGAATCTAGCTCGATCTTTCAGTTGATCTAAAATAACTTACAAAGCTATGGGCGAATCATAACGCCGAAACAAAGAAATGCAATAAACTTGAGTGTCAATTAACTCTTGACCGAGAGCTCGATGAGAAGGAGCTCGGAGCTGAACGACAAGCTTGTTTAATAGTGTTCAAAGGACATGAAGACCAGATAACAATAATACAGACTGCCTTATAAGCTCTGCAAAATACTAAGCAGGCTCCTCCAACAAAAGATCGCGATCAATTGCCAGAAACCTCTTGAGTTTCAATGCCGGAAAGGTTGAGACCTCAAAAAGCCACCAACAAAACTATTTCCAAAAATATTCAGCACGAACCTCTACCTTCCATTTATTTGGATGGTGAAGTTCAGTCTGAGATCAGCCGAGGTCACCGATTCTTCATACGTCAGGAGAAAAAATAGTGACCAAAACCTTAAGTTTTAGTACATGATTATTTGAGTGAGGTACCGGAACTCACCATCCTCCACCTCCTCATCAAGCCCCTCAACCGACACGCTAATATGTCATGCAAGAGCATATGGATCAGCATATTAAGAAATTTATCGAAGCACAAGTTCTGGGCACTACAGACGACCGTACCAAGTTACAAGGAAGTCTAATTGTCAAAGAACTATTTCATATGGAAATACCAAAAGATTTCGATACTCCAAAAATTTGCAAATACAAGGGCACGGGACCAACGGAGCACATTCAGTAATACTGTGATTCATTGGAGTTGTATTCCAATCTTAACCACATCCTCTGCTGTTTGCTCGCAACAAGTCTATAGGAAGAACCGCTCAGGTGGCTCCACTCTTTACCTCACGACTCCATACTCACATTCGACCAGCTACAAAAACAATTCATCAAGATGTATGCTTACAATAGAGACAGAAAAGATAATTTATATTCTCTTATCAATTTTAAAAAGTCGCACAGAGCGAAGCTTGAGGCTTTTGCAAAGAATTTTTTGGAGCTCGTGCATAAAGTAGACAATCTCGATAAGAAAACAGTTGTTACAACTTTCACCAACGAGCTCCAACTTAACTGCAAGGCTAAAGAACACCTCTTCCTCAATAAACCTGCGACCATGGAAGATATGATCACCAAGGTCATTAGTTACATCAACCTACAAAGGATAATGTCCGAAAGGCATAAATCTACTAAATCTATCCTAACTACGAAAGGTTCATCTACAGATTGAAGTACTGAACCATAGGAAGACCAGGGTGATCAAAGGTACTCTAAGGGAAATACTGGTAGCCCTCAAAAAAGTGGCTCACAACCCAAATAGGTCCTCCTCTCCATAATTTTTCCAATCCTCTCCAAGGATAAGCTCTATCGTCTCACTCAACCATTAGAACCAATCGAGAACTGCCCGTACTGCATGCATCATAAGGTAAACAACTATTCTACTGATAATTGTTATCCTTTACCGAAGTTGTAGGAATTCATTTTCAAGGAGGGATGAATGTTAAAATATATTATCGACCTGGAGTCATATAAAGATGGCAGCTATAAGAAGCAGCTTGAAATCGTCCAGGTCGAAGATGAGGCTGAGGAGAAGCATCTTTACCATATGCACCACAGCAACACTATCGAAATCTATCAGATCACCAACTCTTGCAGATTCAAGCGCAGGAGACTGTCAGAATGCTCTGATCTTATGCCTCAAGACAAAGAAGCCAAGCTTCTACCTGAGTCGAGCAATCGCCGGCTTGGAATCTCATTCGAAGATTGTGACATTAGTTATGTTTAATTTCCATATCATGATGCATTAGTCATAATGCTCAAGATGAAGAAGTTTGTCATGCACACAATGATGATTGATACTGGAAGCGGTATTGAGATTATCTTTCAGAGTACTATCGACCAAATGGGATTGGCCGATCAAGTTATTCCAAGCGATACTGATACCACTGGATTGAATGGTTCTAAAGGAGAGCGAGTAAGAAATATCATCTTACCTATTACCGCAGGACTAGTCACCATAGGAGTCATCTTCTTCATAATCAACGCCAAATCTCATTATTTCAGGATTATAGGTTGCTGCAGGATTCACAACATGGAAGCAATAGCTTCCACCAATCATCAAACACTACGCTTCAAATACAATGATTGTATCTATGAAATCAAGGGTAGTTAAAAGTTTTCTCGAGCTTACAAAATACCGTCTCAGCAATTCCAGATACCTCAGACAGATATACTGCATAGTAATTATAGAAAGTTGATCACCTTAATCAACCCACCAAAGAAGAGCCTATAAAATACATCAACTTTGATGGACCTAGCAGAGGTACTTCTATCTGTTCTAAGCTGGTTCAACACATTAAAGATACTCTCATTCATTTCTTACAACATAATCAAGACGTTTTTGCGTGGACTTTCAAAAAGATGCCTCAGGTCGATCCGGCCAAGGCATGTCAGAAATTGGTCATCAATATCAGCACCACAATAGTAAAAAAGAAGCAGTGCTGACTATAACCTCAACTTCGAGATGAAGTTAACATGGACATTGAGAAATTAATCAAAGTGGGATCCAGCTGAGAAACCAAATTTCCAGATTGGATATCCAACATCGTCGTTATCCAAAAGAAGAATGGAAAAGTTCAAGATTGTGCAAATTTCACCGAGCTAAAAAAGCATACTCCAAAGGGCAGTTTCTCCCTTCCCAACATTCATCAAATCCTTGATTCCACAGCGGGTCGCAAACTCTTATCAATTATGAATGCTGCTTCTAGATACAATCAAATTCCACTCTTGGAAGAAGATAAAAAAAAGAGCACTTTCATCACTGAAAGATGACTTTACTGCCACAAAATTATGCCCTTCGGACTCAAAAATGCAGGCACGACTTATCAACGGTTGATGACTACTATGTTCAAAGCACATCTTGGGAAAGTCATGGAAGTCTACATTGACAATCTCATGTGTAAGAGCATACAGTACACCAACCACATTACAGATCTCAATACAATATTCAACATTCTTCGATCTTATAAGATGCGTCTAAATCCTGATAAGTATCAATTCGAAGTACATTTAGGATGATTTCTTGGCCATATCATTAGCAAGAAAGAGATTGAGGCCAATCCAGATTAGATTCGGGATCTCCTCAACATGTCATCTCTAAAAATGATAAAAGATGTACATAAACTTACCGGCAAGATTGCCGCTATCAACCGATTCGTTTCAAAATCTGTAGACCGCTGTCGTTGGCTGTTCCTACTACTAGGCAGTTGAACCAAACAAGGAAAAGTTCAGCCAAATGCAGAGGTTCAATGGACATCAGAATGTGAAGCAGCTTTTTAGGATCTAAAAACCTATTTGGGGGGTCTCCCATAATGAGTACCCTAATAGATAATGAGGAACTGATTATCTACCTAGCAGTTAAAGAAAATTTAATCAGCTTGGTTCTCATTCGACTTGAAGGGAAAATCGAGAAACCGGTCCACTTCATTACTAAATCCCTCACTCTAATATAAATGAGGTATTCTAAAATTGAGAGACTTCTTCTAGCTCTTGTTTACACTTTACAGAAACTTAAGCACTACTTTCATGCTCATTCAGTCAAAGTCATGACAAACTACCCACTTTAGGAGGTTTTGTCCAAAAAAGAAAAATCAAGGAGAGTGTAACAATGGTTAGTCAGTTTGGGAGAACATGATATCAAGTTCGAACAACGTCATTCCGAAAAGGGTCAGGACGTTGCCGATTTTCTCACTGATTTTCCAGTGGAAGATCCCAAGTGAGAAGAGCATGATCCTGACCTTGCAGAGGAAATTACATAATATTCACCCCCTAAAGCATTTGACAAGCAAGCTGAAAGGATTAACAAGAAAATGGTGGAAACTTCTCGCTGATGGTTCAGCATGACCCACAGGGTCAAGAATTGGAACCGTATTAATTACCTCTTCCAACGACCGAATTTAAAAATTAATCGACTTGGATTTTGAGGCCTCCAACAATATCACCGAATACAAAGCTCTCATTCATGGACTCGACCACGCACTTGAGCTCGACGTCCCAAAAATATCAATTTACACAAATTCACTACGTAGCGTCCACCATTACTCTGAGCAATATAAGAAGAATAGCAAGATGATCAAATACACAGCCCTCGTTGCAGATAGGATGAGCAAGTTTGCGCAAACAACTCTTGATTATCTTCCCCGAGATGAAAGCAGACACGCCAATTCCTTAGCATATCTAGCCGGGGTCATGGGAACTGAAGCTCGATATCTCTAAATCGAAGTAATTTCAACCCCCAGTATTGATCGTGTTTCTGTATGCATGATCAATAATGGGAGCGATAAAGGGAAAGACAACAATTGGCAAAAGCCCTTTCTAGCCTATCTCGTTATCGATAACAAATGTAATGGACCACTTCCAGCAGATCCAAAGGAGTGCCAATAGATAATCGACAACTCAAAGCCCTGCACAAATTAAAATGGTTCCTTATACTGCCTTTCTGTCATGGGGCCTTACCTCAAGTGCCTCTCCAGAAAGAAAGCAGATGATATACTCCGTGAGTTTCATGAAGGTACTTGTGGCTCCTACGGTGTAGTATGGTCACTAACAAATAGAGCCATTACACAAAGAGTATTCTGGCCTGGCATGCGTAAGTAAGCTTAAGAATACTCGCGCAAATGTGATATATGTCAATGACATGGAAAATGATATGCGCCCCTATGCTGGAACTAAATTCAAGCAAGGTGTTTCGACCATTCAAAAGATAGGCGCTCGATCTTGTCAACAAATTTCCTAATTCTCTAGGTAACTGTCGATACCTACTCATAGCTACAGATTACTTTATAAAATGGGTAGAGGCAGTTCTACTCTGTCGAACCAGAGAAGAAGAGATCATCTATTTTATCTGGGAACACATCATTACTCGGTTTGGTTACTCTCACCAAATTTGTATCGACAATGGGCCACAATTCATTGGAGAAAAAGTCATAGCCATCCTCAGCAAACACAATATCATCCACTCACCATCCAATCCCTTCTACTCTCAAGGTAATGACCAAGCCAAAATTACTAACAAAACCATCATGGATAGACTCAAGAAAAGGCTTCGCTCACAGATAAAAGGAAACTGGGTCTGAGAACTTCCTCATGTCTTATGGGCAATCGTACCACTCCATGTCAACCAACTGGCTGCACACCATTCCCCTTTGTCTATGGGACTAAAGCCATCATTCCCTCAGAATACCATCATTCTGTAAAAGATCACAAGCTAATTGATGAATAAAATGAGTTCGAATTGGCCTACAACCCCAATTGGATTGATGAGACCAGGGAACGCGTCATCGCTAACCTAGGTTGATATCACCATATATTGGCCAGTTCATACAACAAATGAGTCAGAAGCCGTACCTTCCAAATTGGCGATCTCGTCCTCAAAAAAATCCCTCAACACAGAAAAGAGCATGCTGGGAAACTAGTAGAAAATTGAGAGGGTTCATTCCGTATCACAGGTCTCTCAGGCCTGGGATCATATTACCTAATGACAGAAGAGGGAGTTCACATCTCAAATCCTTAGAACACTGGGCGACTTAAATAGTACTATCGTTAAGTCTCTCACTACCCCATTTTAATTTTTTGCTTTTTCATTCCAAAAGTAAGATTTTCATCTCCATCAAATGTACATCCATTTCTATTCAATGAAAACTTTCCAGTTTTTATTTCTCCCACACATCTCTCTACTTCGCAGACAATACATAGATTAAAGCATAGGTAATACTAGCTTTCAATCAACCTCCATACCAGTTAAAACAAGGATAATTCTTGATTTGACTGACTCTACTAAATTTCTGAGATTAAAACAAAGGTAATACTAGTTTTCAATCGAGGAGCTCTACCAGACATAAGATAAAGGGAAGGTAAAACGAGTCTTCATCTCACTCAATATAGCTGCGACATCATACCAGTTAAAGTAAGGATAACACTTGATTTGACTGACTCTACTAAATTTTTGAGATTAATATAAAGGTAATGCTAGTTTTCAATCGAGGAGCTCTACCAGAAAAATGATAAAGTAAAGGTAAAACTAGCTTTCATCTCTCAATATGTCTACGACAGATACTTTTTTCGGGTTACATATATAACTACTGCAATAGATTCTTTTATGTTCTGGGGAGGTCAGCTACGCTTTCTCCCACTACAGGAGCACGACCAGCCATAAATTCTCAAGCTCTAACAGTCACAGCAATCCTGCCTTATTCTGCCAATTCAGCAAGATGAGGGCCAAATACCATTTTCAAGGAGTTCATGCAATTTCCTTGATCTATATCAACCCAGCAAATACATCCCCTCCGTGACAAATAGTCATGCAACTCAAGTATTTTTACCTCCTCTACAAAATAGGCGATCACCGCCATCACCAATTCTGAGTACGATGCCTTGGGTATAACCGCCTTTGAGAAATTCGTTCCAGCCCTCTGAAGGCAATTTTCCAACTTCTTATACCATTCCTTTTGCCATTCTACTTTACAATGTACTCGATCCATGAATGCGTTATTCTTTTCCGCCTTTTTATTAGCTTTAAATGATTCAACTTGATTAATCACCCTCAACTCCACCACCTGAGCTCAAAGTGCCTCCATCTCCCTGTTTAAATCTTCCCCAGCAGGAGTTTTCTATAATAGTTCGTGTTTCTTCTTTATCAAAATCTCATTGCCTCAGATAACACGCTCTAACCCTTGTTCCCTGGAAAGAGTAGCATCCAACTTGCTTTAGCACTCCCTTAACAACTCATTTCCTTATCGAAAATTACCTTAAGTTCGAGCCATAATTCCCTCCAGCTTCCTTAAAGAAGGGAAACCTTGGCAATACTTTTATTTTTCCTCGAGCGCTCTCAAGCCTTGGCATTTCTGGCACGCGAATTGGCCTGCGTCAATTTGGCCTTCAATTGTGTCACCCTTTCATTCAACTCATCACACTTTTGTTGCACCGTCAGAAACTTCATATCTTTAGCAGGTAAAGCTGTATACAACTGCTCAACTGCTAGTTCAAAGGTAGATAAATCATCTCAAGCTTTCTTCAGCTCACTATCTTTCTTAACCATTTTCTTCTTCAATTTCTCCAGCTCGTTTCTGGAATTCACAAGATTAGCTCGAGTTTTCTCCTGATCGTTTATTTTGCTGATCAATTGGTCCTTCAGACTTGCCACCGAATGACTTAAGACTTTATCTAATTTTTCTAACGCCTGTATACGGTATCGAGCCATGTCAGCATCACTATTCTAACTTTTGAGCTTCGCTGCGAGTTCCTTCATCTCCGCGAGCTCTTTTTGCCCTTTATTAATTTCGGCATCCTTCGATTCGATCTTCCGAGCAAGGTCGACAGTAATTTGGATTGCCTCAACAAGCTTAAAGTATACATTTTACATGCTGATCTTCCCTATCTTCATTCGCCTCTCTCATCCTATTAAATTACTACGCAAAGTCTTGGTTACATTGGCGCATCTCATCTTTGCTCAAGCAAGCTATTTCTAATTCGAACTGCACATTGCAGATACAATATATCAAGTTCAATTCAAAATACTCACTCAAGACATATATCTTTTTTCTAACGAGATATTAATTTTTTAACATCTACTGTAGGAAACTACATCTAAACTTAAGCTCGAAGTACAGTCTCAAATGGATGATCAATAACACATACTTCCAACTCTAAGGTACACATTCTCTATACTTTAATCTATCAATACTTTAATATTTCCTATACACCATTTCAGTGTCATTGCCCCTAAACTGATAACATGTTTTTGGTCTGTCTCTACACCCCCATTTTCTGTACTTTGTATCTCTATACCAATGAGGCATACAAGTCCAATATTTCCTACTATTTTCTAGCATGTACCTCTACTTGTAAAGATAGCAGGGACGTTAAAGCATATCTCTCTTTATCGAGCTTAGTCTATAAATCTTTTATTCTGAGGCACATTTCCTTAAGTTCCTACAACAAGATTTTACAAGAACAACTTAGCCTACAGAATTCCATCCGACAAACAATATCCCATCAGCTTACATCATTCCAAAAACCATTCGTACAACTAAAGAATCAGCATTCTACCCTACCTTCTCATTTTCTCCCTCCTGACACTTATTGTCATCCCCATGGTTGTCTCACACCGTTTGGGGAGAGACACCGTCCAGCCCATTCACAACTCAAACAACAACATCTTCCATCTCATCATCTTCCTCCTCCTCAACATAGGTGTCCGCCATGATGGCATTCACCTCATCTTTGAAATACCCCTTTAGTATAAGGTGGCACCCGAGTCTATCACACTCGGCTACCACCTCCTCCATGTTCACTCTCGCTTCCGCAGATATATGGTTGATCTCCAACACTTGAGAAGCCCTCAGAGCCTCCAGCCGCTTCCCCTCCTTGATTAAGTTATCCTTCAATCGAGCTACATTCCTCTCAAGCTTGACTCTCCATTTCCTCAGCTCAGCTTTCTCCTCCTCGATCCCGAAGTATATCCCTATCATCAGACGAGCAGCCTACAAAAATAAACAAGATCAACCTCATTGTTAGCTTGAATCACAATACAAAATGCATCACATATTCAAGCAAATGTGCTTACCATTTTGCTCATCTCCTCCTCCCCATTACGAGCTACAAGCATTGCCCTTTCCTTCACCACTTTAAGCTCGTCTTCTATAACAGGTCGATCCTCTCCAACCTTCGTACCCATCAGTTTAGAAGGTTTGACCCTTCTCTTTTCATCTCTCCTGCGACCTCACCACTTCCTGTGGTTCCAGAGGTCAAACCACGCTTCAGCATCTTCTTCATAGGAAACATTCAAGCTAATTTGCTTGATGTAGTCGACTCTGGCATACCCGCAAAGTCCATTCCAGAGGCCTTGGGAAGATTTACTCCCCACACCTCATCAGTACCTTTCTTCTTGTTGCCATCAGTGCCCATCATTAGCCTCGTCGATTGAAACTTTTAAACTTTCTCGGATCGACTATTAACATATTTCTTTCTGCTAATACCGAGTTCCTTTAGCACAACCCCGAGCTTTGTCCCTTCCTGAGTAACTGTATCTAGAAGAGACTCCTTCCTTGTGACCATGGATTGAGGACCTGTCAATAACAACACATTATCATCAACAGAGCAACATACAATTTCAATATATCAATCTTATACATTATACATTATTATACTTACATTGTTTTATAGTTCTATACAGATGTTCCATGGGTTCTTCGTCATCTCTCTGAAGGCAATCACCCTTCACCCATATCATATTATCATTCCATGGTTGTCCTGCCGAGTTCAGATCGAAGAAAAGATGTCGAATCAAGCTCGGGAAAAAATATGCCCCTCCACTTGCAAAAAAGATTTTTACCCCATAAAACTGCAAAACATCCTCAGGAGATATCCTCTTCCCACTTTCATCCTTCTCCCACAGCTTATTCAGAAATTAACAAACATTTATCACTTCCCACATGTTCCCATTCAACTGAACAGGACATGCCCTGATAATGTTTATAATCCCTTTCGCTAAATTGCTAAGGGGAAGACTCAGCCCGTACTCTAACTAGAACAAATAACACAAAAAACCTTCCGCCAGGTCGCCCTGGACGTTCCCATGAAAATACTCCATAGATATCGATTCATTTAAACCCCTATCTTTTTTTTCCTTCTCCAAATTGCCCAACAAAAAAAAGTATTCCTCCCCAGATTCAGCAATACAACTCCTAAAATACCTACCAGCATGTTCTATACAACTACCCCCATCTTCCCCCTACAGAGGCCATGGCTTTACAAAACTCTTTGAACACATCAGAATACGGAGGATAAGTTAACAATTTTCTAGGGAAATCCGGAAATTGATCGACCCCTTCATCTTCATCCCTATCAGACATTACAATCTTAGAATCTGATCGACCAGAGGTCGATACCTCATTAACAGGTAAAATGCTTATATCACTATAACTCTACAGATGAGGGTTTGATCCTACTCAACACTCCTCACGATCGGCCTACATACAGGTCCTGGTATCCATCATTATATTTTACATATACATCGCCCATATACATATATCTTTCATATATCATATATCAAATAGGTTTTTATAGATTACAATAAATAGTAATTATTAGATTTGCCTAACACAGAATATGATCCTCAAATGTAAAAAATTCAAACATCACAAATCCTCTACTAACCTTCTATGTAGGAATATGAATCTGACGCAACGCCAAATCCTTCCCTCACAACGCTGCTGTATAACCACCTTCGTGACTCAGTATCTACAACTTTCTCACACTTTAACTGTTGAACACTCTCAATTAATTTCTCACGAGTTTCTTTGTTATTTCTTTTCCTTCTTCTCTCACTGTTCTTCAAGTTTTTAGAAGTTGAGAAACGTTAGAATGACGAAGATAAAGCATTATTTATATTTTTTCACACTAACTGCTGGCAGTTATTAAGCCTCGCATGAGCCATCCTCGTCTTTGGAAGTGGGCCATCCCTTCCACTGTCAATGTAGGACGTCTTGCACTTTTACGATGAAAATACTTTTCGATTATTGCCCTTTGCCCTATATTTTATTATATTTTCATCTCTATTTTCCAAATCTCCCTCTAACCTCCCCACACTCATGATGACTCACACTTATACACAATTAGGTTTTTGCAGCTTTTACACAAGGGACAAAATCAGAAACTCCCTGCTTTTTCTATTCTTGCTTCTTCTACTTATAAAAGTACTGACGTCATTTCCAAAGCTCTCAAAATTTTTTAAAAATATTCAAATCCATTTTTTACAACAGTCACAAACAGCAATCATAACAATAGAGGATCGTTCAAGCTTTATTCTCATTTCATTTCTTTGCCAATTATTCAAGCCCATTACATACATTCATACCACCCCTATTTATATTCACTTTACTCACCTCACATATAATTACACCTAAAATGCTCCTGATGTCCTGATGAGCCATAACTGATCAGTTAGCCTCTAGCAATCCTCACGTCTTTAACTTCGATCTCCTCTTCAGCAATCAATCTCACAGCATCTTTTTGAGCTTCAGGATCCACCATTACTTCCTGAAACAACTCCTCATAGAAACAACATTCATACTCAAGCTCCCTACCCATCTAATCTAAGCCTTCAAGTTGACACTCCCTCACTGGCAGTTCAGCATTATAGTCTAACAAACCAAAAATCTATTCCCACACTTCAGCTATCTTTATCGATAACTGCTCCGCTGTGGCATAATAAATTTACTCAGATCGAGTCCACACCATGTTTATGCTCTTCTACCTATTTGAAGTTCTTTTACCCCTTATTTTATCAATTTTCTAGATTGTTGTGGATTACCCACATTCTGTAATATTATCATGTTCTTTCAAAACAGAACACCCTAGTATCTTGAGAAAAGTTATCTGAACATATCCCTCCCTATCGGTATCTCTCAGTTTGACCTATTCTCTATCGAGTTATTCTTTCAAAATCTAATTTTTCAAGACGGACTCTCTAAGCTCGAGTTCCCCTTCCTAAAACTTCATGTCACGCCCTAAAATTTAGTAATCGATAGCTTGTCCAATTACTAGATTCTAAGAAGTACATGTCGGGGAATCCAAAGATTCTACCCCACAAATAGCCAAACCGTAGACAAATTCTAGCTCGGCCATTCACACATAGCAATAATCATCAGAGTAATGAAATAATAATACAACAATATAATGCAGAAGCAAAAGACATATATATACATATCAGATGAAAATGTAATACAACATCTCGAATAAAACTCAGCGACACATGCTGAGAATATCTACAAAAATCCAGAACCAATGAAAATCTACAGCGACAAAATCTATCCCTGAACTGGCTACCCACATGGCAGTCCAAGCTAATCAACCTCTGAAATAGTTAAAATGTGAGAGTGAGCAAACAATGAGCTCACTAATTCAACAGAACTAAATAACTTACTAATAGTTAGTACATAAAATTAGAGTAAAGATGAATGCAATATATAATAGGTAAATACAATCTAGCAATATAATAAGAGACCATAACAGATACAGAGTTGATAAGGAAAGGAAATGAAGTTGATGAGAGGAGAGAATAGAGAAGGAATGTGAGAAGAGAGTAGAGTAAGGAATATGTGAAGAGAATGTGATGATATGATAATATACAATGCCATGACGTGAAGTGATGACTAGGATAATCCTATACTTATCCTAGATGCAATGATATGTGATGATGAGCAGGGATATTCCCATAAATATCCCCTAATGCAGAATGATTCAGTATTTTAAAAGTGTACGTGATCTTATTATAATGTTGGTTGATCAATCGCTAACGTCTAATTTCTTAAAGAGATCAGTAAAGGGATACATAGGTACGATTTGGTTAAGCTCGACCAAGCTAGGATGGTCGCACTCAATCAAAGTGGATTTGGGTATATCAACCCGCGGAATAATAGTCTGTAACATTTCAAGGAATTTCAACCTCAACGTGGATAAGTTGGGATCTCCATGACTCTAACTCATACCATTCCACACTCCGGAGTGGTTGAACTAGGTATGATAGTGTCATTCCCAATCTCACCGTGTCTTTTAACCTGATCTCACGGACTCCTTGGATCCTGTCGGAGGTCAGCCGAAACGGAGTGTTCGTGTATCCAATTTCAATAAGTTTTGAAAGATGTACTATAAGTTATAAAGTGCAACAGGTGCACAAGAAAGCAACCCAGCTGCCGCTCACACGGCAACACAACCAAGATGAATAGGGACTCGGTTACACGGACTATGCATAGCTGACACAACAACCTAACTGTCACAACATCCAACCCAACAATCTCTTAAAGGCTAGAAGGGGCATTCCTGGGAAATCCACGAGAACGCTAACCTAATCACCACTAACTAACTCAGGTCCTATGCGAACCAAAGACCAACTCCATAAATAATTACAAACCCAAACTACAGGTTAACACACAAACTGGATCATTCCTAGGCTAAATTATAGTTAATCACAAAGCATCTTTAAGCTCAATATAACTCTCTAAAACAATACTAAGAAACTAGTATAGAACTTAGTAATGAAGGAATAAAACTCGCCTGATAATAATCCAAGTCCGGCAGAAACCAACTCGAATAGCCGAACCTAGGATTGACGATGAGGCAATCGGAATAGCGAACAAGCTACCACAACCAATTACAACAAGTAAACAATCAATTCCAGAAAACGATATCAAACCCAAGCCCTAGAAATCAAACCTACGCCGAAATCGAGTGAAAGGAACGGAAAAGGAATCGGGAAAACTTACTGAGGATAGGAGCGAAACTTGCGACGAAGCGGGCGAAGAATCCTCAACCGATGGGGAAGAGTAGATCAAGAGTATGGAGAAGAGGGGAATAGGTTAGGGGGAGGAGAAAGAGAGGGAGAGAAAAAGAAAGTGAAGATAAGAGAGGAAAAGACCCAAAAAAAGGCTGAAAACGCGCCTCTGTTCGAACAGAAATGATCCTGTTCTAACAGAGTGAGTTGTATTCGAACAGAGACAAGTCTGTTCGAATAGAAAGGGTCCTGTTCGAAAAGAACTGCTCCTGCATAAATAAATAAACACCCTGGAGGTACCACAGACCACCCCGGAAACACCACGGGCTACCACCACTACAACACAAACGCTACTACAAGCCCAACAAAGGTTTGCCAAAGTAGGAACACCACCTCCACCGCTTCACGGCTTCCAAAATGCCTAAGCCCCCAAAAGGGAATCTTTTCCCTCAGGAAACTCCGAAAACCTACCGGCCAATCAAACGGCTCACCGGAACCACCCCAAGCCACACAAACATTAAACAAACATCACTACCAACTCAACAAAGGGTTTCCAAAGTAGAAACACCACCTCCACCGCCTCACGGCTACCAAAACGCCTAAGCCCCCAAAAAGGAATCTTTTCCTCGGAAGTCTCCGAAAACCTACCGGCCACTCCAACAGCTTACCGAACTACCCCAAACCACACACACAATAAACAAACATCACCACCAAACCATATAGGGGTTCCCAAGGCCACAACGCCACCTTCTCCTCTGAATGACCACCGAATTACCAAAACTACAGAAGGAATCTAATACTAAACCACCGAAAGGAATAAATGGATGCATAATGGATGAATAAAATGGATGAAAGATTACATGCAGAAAATGAATGCGGAACTTTACATGAAGGAAATGAATCTAATATGCCGATGAGATAAAGAATAGGAATTTATGAGTGGAAATGGAATATGAGTGAATATTAGGAATAAATAAAATACGGGTCATTACACTTTAACAATTTTTTCTCTTCCCCAAATTTCTGCCCCCAGGTCGAACATCATATATTGCACAAATTTTATGTTACATCTCGATTATTATAAACAGGTTATACATTATACTCTCATACATAACATTCCAACTATATTCATAAATCTTCAGATCATTGATAGCTTGATTTCTAGAGTTATTTTGTACATATATTTACACAGAGCTTTGATAACAAATTTTATTCAGCTCGAATACAAATTGCAGGTCCTTTACAGATAACAAGTCTTTCAAGTACTCCAACATCAGGTACTTTACAGATAATAATTTTGTCAATTACTTTTACAGATAACAAGTCTTTCAAGTACTCCAACGTCAGACACTCCAAAACATTAAATCCTTCAGTTTATCCAACTTTAATAATGTTTCACCCTAAGAATCCTCTGGTGCAAAGCAGGCATTGGAAGTCACCATAGGTCCTTCTTCTTTCATACCATCTTACTCTGACCAGAAACTCAGTTTGGATGAAGTCTGGGCATGAAAGAAAAGGACTCAGTGCTTGAACCCACTCTTCAACCATAAGGTCTTCTCAGTACCAAGAAACGATAGAAGTGCCGAAGTAGATTTCTATTCTCCATCTTCCTCCACGACTACCATCGCCGCCTCTTCTATAACCAGCACCTCCGTAGAGTTGGTAGAGATGAACAGGGTCCGGCCTTAGAATCCAATCCTACGCAAGACATCGGTACAACTGCCCCATAGTTAGACCGAACCCTGCATCTGCATCCCCAACCTTATCTTTCGCAAGGATATGGAGACAAACCCAATGTTGCTCGCCTATTAAAATATCGTGGTTAAATCTCTACATACAGTAAAAATCTTCCTCAGCTTCAGCCGCTCTTCTTCTGACTTACCTGGGTACGTCGGAGGAAAGGGAACGGGAGTAGACATATCCAAGGACTGACCATCAAAATATTTTAACTTCAACTTCTGCATCTAAATAACAATTTTCTCTTCAAGACCATTCTCTGGGTCTTCACCATCATTAAAAAATTTAGAGAATTTGGCAACAAACAAGCGTACTTTGCCACAAAACTCGGTACAGGTACTATTTATATAATCCAACATTTAATGTGGAGGTATATTTTCACAAGCGTCATCATTCAATAAAAATGAATCTCTCTAAACCCTAACCGACGTGTACATTAGTATTCCCATCATCATTTAATGCATAAAAGTCTCCCCATAACACGTACATTTTCCATACAGTCAAATACACATCATTTCTTCCTTTATTTTCAAACTTCAAACCCGAATACCCATATATCCACAAATTCTTTCTCAACCAAAGCCACTCGTGACTTTAGTTGTGAGGGGGTGATTGTAGGGGCCTACCCCTCGATCTAACCCCAAATCGAATTGTCTCCAGTTTGAATTACCTCCATGTCAGACTCACGCATTCTACACACGACTTCAACAGTCAACATAGGGATGGAAATGGGGCGGAGTTGGGCCAGGGGAG
This sequence comes from Kingdonia uniflora, assembly GCA_014058105.1. Taxonomy (NCBI): domain Eukaryota; kingdom Viridiplantae; phylum Streptophyta; class Magnoliopsida; order Ranunculales; family Circaeasteraceae; genus Kingdonia; species Kingdonia uniflora. The sequence continues at coordinate 1,511,296 of JACGCM010002030.1, read as the reverse complement.
CTAATCCCATCCCCATACCCACTTAGGTTTCAACCCCCCATTCCCACCCCCAATCCCCGTTTAAGTTAAATGGGGACTCCCCGAATCCGCCCCGTGTTACAAACCCTAATCCCATCCTCGCCCCGTTTAACTAAAAAAAATTCATAAAAATATTTCAGGAATGCAAACATCACAGTTATAACCAGTTCCAAACATTTTTTTAATAGGTCATACAATTAAAGATTATAAATTTAGAATTACTTCACAAACAGACATTAAAATTCATAACTTAATTATATCAATATGATCAAAATGAGTATTACTTGACCTTCTTAAAGGTAAAATTTAGCTACATGGTCCATTCAGATATTCAGATATTAAAATGGAAAATTCAGCTCCAGGCTATCAAGAGACGCGACTACTCCATTACCACCCTTGCATTAAAGACCAAAATTTAAGCCGAAATTACCGACATGATAATTAAATACTGTTATCAGTCCCAGCCAGTTGAAGGAGCCAATTCAGTTACAACAGCAGCAGCTACTGGAGCAGTAGCAGTATCCCATTCTCCAGCTACTGGCACTGCATTCACAAGAATAATATCAAATGTTAGTTAAAATCCCTAAATAAAAGTAAAACATGTAGTAATGGAAAAAATCAAATAGAATTGACCTTGGTCTGCTGCAGTCCATTCTGGTTCATTTGTAACCGAAATAGCAGCAATGGGAGGTGGTGCTTTCGAAGCTCAGTTCCCAGCAGCCACTTCAGAAGACCACTGATCTCCTGCAGCAGGGGTCTGGTAATTAGTGACACCGCCGTATTCAGCTTCAGTGTACTCAATATCAGCAATATCCCCCTCCTTGGGCTCCTTTGTCTCCTCAGGCTCTCTATAGAAAAATAAATTTACCTGGTATATGTCAAAGAAGAAACATAGTGAGAGTTACATTCCTAATACATTCCTAATACATCCGAGATTAAAAATCAAGATAAATTACCATGACATCCCACATATGACCAGGTAGAATAGTACCCCTCATCTGCAAAACCATCCTTGCCAAGAGCCAGAAAAGACAACCAATACTGTGTTTCCCCTTGTTATTAGCAGGAATACCAATATCAACATTCCGCATTGGAGAATTAGTATTGCAGAATGCGATAGTGGGGATATTACCAAGTGTCGCTTCTTTAATAGGCTGTAAATATTAGGAAACGATATCTATCTTAAATAAATCATAAGTTATTATAGATGTTGATACAAATAATACGCGACGAACCTGGTGGTCACTTCTTGGGTTAGTAAGTATGAGCAGACGAGGCTCACTAAATGATGTTTGGAGCTGATTGGTAAATGTTCCTGGAGTATGTCTACCAGAAAAAGGTTGAGCATTGGTGTATTGAGAAAACTTGAGTACAGCTCTTTGACCATATGGTTTAGCTGATTGTACAATTATATCTTTTGGGTTCACAGTTGCAATAATAACCCTAGCAGCCATCTGGAATTTTTCCCATGTTTTTACAAGATTGGTGATGTAGATACCTGATTAGAGAATCATCATAATTGAATAAATAGGGCTAATCTAGAACTAGAATTGTAGTAACTTATTTCCAATACTCAACCTAAACCTAGATTTTAAACTTTAGCCCGATTAGAAGTAAAAGCCAGTTCTAAAACTCAAGCTCAGGTCGCAGTATTTGACCATCACGCATTTACTTGACCTCATCAACAAACACATGGCGCATTTATGACACATAATAGAGCGGTTGCAAGGAAGAATAGTTACTCAAGCCATTACTCGACCATTATGAAGACCCATCAAAACCAAATATTTGTAATGTTCCTCATTAAAGCAATAACGGTCATGTTATAAGATCTAAGAATAGGACCAGAGAGCTACATATTAGAGAGGCTTCTCTGACCATGTTTTGAGAGACATTTTCTAACATCTTTTTCTCTTTGTAATAGCAAGCAATCTATAAACATCTCTTTCTTTCTAAAATCCTCAGGAGAGGTCGTGATTTTTAACCAATTCAAGGGTTTTTCCACGTTAAATCTCGTGTTAGTTACTTTCAGTTCTTAGCTAACATTCTATATTTCAAAAGTGTAAGGCACCATCTTCGTCCAATACGGAAATAGGTTATTACATTTGGCGCCGTCTGTGGGAACCGCAACGATTAGCCAATGCTCAGCAACCAAACCAAAACACAGAGCTTAAACATTTGAGGTTCCTGTTCGTCTACTTTTCTCTCCAATACAAAAGTTTTTCTCTCTCTCTCATAACTTCAAAAACATTTTAGATAAAAATTTTGTTCACCACTACTGTTTTCATGTCCAACTGGCCAACAAAACTTTAAGCATCTACAACAACAGCAAACTCTTCTTCTAAAATTACAGACCCTAGTTGTTCCAATCATATTCCTTCAACAGCAAACATTTCAACGATTATAGTATCGATTTGGGAACAGCATACGCTTGCGTTATTGGCCCAGCCAATAAACCCATCTGATCATTTCAGATCGATCGTTTCTCATAGAGGATTTTCTGTCAATTTGGGTTTGTATGATTCAATCAGAGAATCGACATCGACAATTCGTGAAGCACAAATGAGATTTACAGATCAAATTAATTCACCAACGGATTCTGTTGTTGTTCCTTCTACGATAATTCACTAATTCTGATCATGATCATCAGCATCAGTCTCTCTAAAATTCAATTCGAGTTTTCTCTAATGGCAACAACAACCCAAAAGCTTTAACTTCTACTTTCAGAATCCTCTATATAACTGACTTTGGTTCAAAAGGGTTTGATTTCAGATCCGATGACGTTCTTTGCTCATATGATGATATGGTGAATCAAGATAGTTCGAATGGGGAAATTCACTCTACTACCTGCTTTTAATCCGCAGGAAGAATCTATTTACAGGTCGAATTATCTTCGGTAGAGCAACAGTTCATGAAACTCTAAGTTCGAATAATATCTACTTCAACAGTTCGAGAAGCTCTAAGTTTTAAATTCTTTATATCGATAGTTCCTAAAGCTCTAAGTTCGAATGATCTCTGCATCAACAGTTCATGAACCCCCAATGAGATTATAATTAAGTTCCATCTCATCAGCATTGGTTGCACCCTGTGTGATATCGTGTCCCGCCTTGAAAAGATAGAACTAGCTGGCATCGTCGCATTTTTTTCCTTTACCCGATTAGTTATAGTTCCAACGATTCTATTATTATTTCAATAGCGTCAAGGATCACAGAAGCCGCAGTTATTAGCCACATTCAAATGGATATTTGAAGGAGTAACTTTAGCACATCCGACCAGCTCGCCATTTATATCTGCTACTCCTCATACTCGCTGATGTTGTTATAGCGATTACACTTATACCCTCACCATTAACAGTTTATGGAGATGGGAAGCAAACTAGAAGTTTCTAATATGTTTATAATTTGATCCTATTACGGATGCACAACTACAACTATGTCTGATTATTTTTAAACAATCATGAACATCTCAGATAGTCTTGCAGCAACAGATCTAACAATGTCGTTGTCATTATCATCTTCATCGTGAAATACAATTTCACCTTAAGGGATTAACTCGATAGAACTTTATTGATAATCTGTATCAAATCGGGTGTTGAATCATTAATAATCCATTAGAATGTCCAGGTTACTACGGCCTTAAACTGCTGAACCACAAGTATGAAAAAGAAGGCATAGCAATGTCATTATACTTCGGGGTGAGCCAGACCTCGGCTTCAAATAATGTTCAACCTCAGCCTCAGACTCAATAATCAAACTTATCAAACAACATTATGAAGGTACTCGAGGTCGAGGTACTCGAGGCGATTGCAACTTATTCGAGCTTGTACTCAGGGCGAGCCCGATCTCAGTCTCAGACTCAATAATCGAACTTGTCAAACCACATTATGGAAACGCTCGAGGTCGAGGTACTCAAGGCGATTGCAACTTATTCAAGATTATACACGGGGGGAGCCTGATTTCAGCTTCATACACAATGTTCAACCTCAGCTCGATCTCATTATTCATTTAACTCATACTCGAGGGAAGCCCGACCAACATCTTACAGGTCGGCTATTGGATCATCCAAATTCGACCAAACAGAATACATTCTACAAATCTAAAAGTTGCCGCCTAGATATAACCAGCCCAGCTCTACATACTATATATCTCATTACGGTCGCTTATTGATTTGCTCAATTTAACATTAAACTGAGACCTACAACATAGTTCTTCAAGTATACACGCTTTCCCGAGGGTTGCTTATTGAGTCAATCAATTCGACCTGGCTGAGACACACTATACAGCTATTCAATATTCAATATTTCTCATTATGGTCGCTTATTGATACGCTCAATTTGACCGTTAACTTAGACCTGCAACATAGCAGTTCAAGAATACACGCTCTCCCGAGGGTCGCTTGTTGAGTCAATCAATTTGACATGGTCGAGATACGCTATGCAGCTATTCAAAATTCAATATTTCTCACTACGGTTGCTTATTGATACGCTTAATTCGACCTTTAACTGAAACCTACAACATTGTTCTTCAAGTATACACGTTCTCCCAAGGATCGTATATTGAATCAATCAATTCGACCTAGCCGAGACACGCTATATAGCTATTATAACTACTACAATTCTCCTCACGATTGGTTATTGATTCACTCAAATCGACCTGTGCTTGAGACATACTATCATACATTCTAAATCATACATTATCATCCATTCTACTACATTGTCATACATTCTAATACATTATCATCCATTCTACTACATTATCATACATTTAAATACATTATCATCCATTCTACTACATTATCATACATTCTCTTATATTCGAACAGTTGCTTCAACCAATCTAACCATGCAGTTTACATATCCAAAGGTCAAAGATGTATCACAGCCAACACAACTCGCTCATGATGCTTCTCGTGCTATTGGCTGAGACGGGTCGAATGTAGTGACTTATTTCCAATACTCGATCTAAACCCAAATTTTGACCTTCAGCCCGATTGTATGTAAAAGCCAGTTCTGAAACTCAAGCTCAGGTCTCAGCATTCGACCATCACGTATTTACTCGACTTCATCAATAAACACATGGCGCATTTATGAGGCATAATGGAGCGGTTACATGGAAGAATACTCAAGCCATTACTCGACCATTATGAAGACCCATTAAAACCATATATTTGTAACGTTCCTCATTAAAGTAATAACGGTCATGTTATAAGGCCTATAAATATGACCAGAGAGCTACAGATTAGATAAACTTCTCTGACACATCTTTTAAGAGACCTTTTCTAACATTTCTCTCTCTCTCTTTGTAAAAGCTAGTAATCTATAAACATCTCTCTTTTTCCAAAATCCTCAGGAGAGGTTGTGGTTTTTAACCCATTCAAGGGTTTTTCCACTCTAAATCTCGTGTTAGTTACTTTTAGTTCTTAGCTAACATTCTATATTTCAAAGGTGTATGGCACTATCTTCATCCAATGCGAAAATTGGTTATTAAAAGAATGAATATGAATGATGGAATAAAGGAATTAGTTACCATCAGTTCCTCTCATGAAGACGTAATGCTCCATTTGGAAATCACAGTTCTTAGTACCAAGATGAACATCAGCAGCCTATTAATCAATAACTTTTGGGTTTCGGTTGGGGAGTAGAGTAGAGACTTGAGAGATAGAGGATGAGAGTTGAAAATGAGAGTAGGGTTGTGATCTAAATTTTTATATATGCAAGGGTGTATTTGTAATTATATTAAGATTTATTATATGCGGTGGGGCGGAGAATGAATTTTTTTTATCAGCCCCAAATCTGCCCCGATCCCCGACGGATTTAGACAAGGTCATCCCATACCCACCCCCATACCCGATTTAGTCATCCCAAATCCTCTCCAAACGGAGCGGGGCGGGGCAAATTTCCATCCCTAAGTTAATATTGCTACATACTCCATGAACTAATAAAGAATGTGGGTCGAGCTCAAATAGAAATGCCTGAACAAGCCAAAAACATATGTCTCTCATGAACTCAGCAGTTACTCAGTAACTACCACTAACCACATAGTTCGAAGAACGTGCTTTAGCATGATGAAGAACTTCGGAGAAGGCCTATATAATGAAAAAGTTCCAGAATAGACATGGACCGGAAAAATACACGAGAAATCACCAAGAAAACTATATTTTCTAGATTCTTAAAAGTATCTAAAAGTTTTTATTCACAAGATTCAAGTATTTCTAAGTAGAGTGATTACTTGGTGTATCGCTTTTGGAAGCATAATGGTCTTTTGTTGACCATAACGCCCCATTATACTTACCCATAAATCTGCTGACTCAACCTTGTTAAGGTATTCAGTCTTTAGGTCATCCTGAATATAATGACAGAGGATAAACAAAGCCTTTGCTTTGTCGATGGGATCTTCGTTGTTGCCAATGACGATGGTCTTCTGTAGACCGAGAGACTTCAAGAACAAGTCAACATCAATACACCAAGTGAGGTAATTAGCTCCAATGAGAAGCAATGGTACAAATTCAACATTCTTGAGTTTTGTAGATATCTGTTATGCAAAATATAGATCGTAATTAGCAACAATTCTTGTTAAACATTTTAAATGCATTAAAGACAGATCATAGTACTTAGAATAACATAAAATAAATTATTCATAATTATATTATAGTCGAACCTTGTTTAAATTCTAAAACTTATGAAAAAAAATTCTAATAATTAAATAACAATTTTAGCCTGTAAAATGACGATCTTAATCTTTGATGTGCATTTTAATAGAATCTTAGCCAAGATTACTATTCAAAACCATGAGATGTGTGCGTTCCTTATTCTGACAACTAGGGTGCTATAAGCCCTAAAGTTTTATAAGGTCTGTATATTCTAGCTAAATGACCATATTTGCTACAAATATGAGGGGTATTATATGTTTAACTAACAAGTGGTCCTACCCCGAAGTCTGCTAGATTCACAAAATAGTTAGATTATGCTTATCTTTGAACTAACATTCTAGGGTATTATAGGTTACTATCAGTGCCTATATACCTCTAAATGTTATCATGAAATATCTAATTATACCTACATACATAAAATTAGTTCATCGGATACCAAATTTTTAGAAATAAGACTAAGTCAATTCCCAATTAAGCTCTAATTATTTGTCTTTGACAATTAACTGTGATTTCGATATGACTTCTAGTTGTATTCTAAATTAGCCTTGGTTTTATATTATCTATGATACCTGATCATGATAATTAGTATTTTAGGGGCATACCATTAATATTATATTTATTATCATAAAATACTTAAATAGGTATTAATCCATTTACTTATATCCCATATAAGTGAGTTAGTTTTTCTATATGAGGCACCCATTCCCAAAAAAATTAAAAAAATATTTTCAAAAAAAATAAAAAATGGGTCCCCCATGGGGTAGGTCCAGTCAATAGGATTTTTCAAAACAAAATTTGACAAAAATTGAGCTCTATAGAGCCAATTTGGTGTCTGATCCAGTCCAAGCACGATCTGGCTTGGTCTGGGTCAAGGCCTGGACTAGTTTGACCGGTCTAGAACGGTTTGACCAAGTCAAACCTTTGCCACGTATCCCTATAGTTGACTGCCATTGGCATGCCAATATGTGGTATATGGCATGTTATGAGCATGCCACTGTCCTACCACTTGTCCTTAACACATGTCACTGCCACGTCAGCATGGTAGACCCCACCTGCCACGCTAGTATGCCACATGTCATTACCACGTCAACAAGGTAGGTCTCACTGTCACGTGTCATTGCCACATCAATAATGGATTAGGTTGATGACGTCAAAAATAGAATTTAAATAAAATAATAAATAACTTAGTGACGTCAGCATGACCTAAAAATGCAATTTTTTGGCCGTGAACTGCCCAATTTTAACACTAATTTCTCGGCGATTGGGACATCTCCCTGAGACATGTCATATACAGATGCGATCGTGGTAGAATAGGTTACACAATAAAATTAATTGTGCATCAATCTGATGACCATAACGATCGCTATTTTAGCTTAAAAATAGTCATTTCACAATGGTTAAAAATCACCATAAGATAGCCTTTTAATCCGAAAAATGTATATATAATAATACTCCAATCAATATCTAGATATCCTATATCATATATCAAGTAAAAATTATATAGAAATTTAAAAATAGAAAAATACCTCTCCGCAACGTAAAATATTCTAGAAAAACGCTAATACTAAGTGTTATTTCCCCCTTCTGATCTACTAGCTCTCCTTGCTGATAACGTATTGGATAATAATGGATACTCTTATCAATAATCAAGAATAAGATGATTCAGAGAAGAGTGGGGATATTTGATTTATTAAATAATATCTCATTGCACGTACTACAAAAGGAAAACCCAATATGAGGTTATCTATCTCTATTTAAACTCTCCCCATAAACCCTAAAGGCCTATGGGCTTTTTAGGAGTTTAGTAGGATGCCTCAACCCAGTTTGGCTCTCACCTTGGGTTGGGCCCAACTCCTAACAGCATTAAGCTTAAAAAAAATATAGTAAAAATTAAGAGTTTGATTTTGGAAAATTCAATAAGTACATTAGGTTATGTAAGAAGAACGCATAATGCTAATCTATAGACTACAATTTTTTATGTTGCGTATCATTGTGAATTTCTTGATAAAATTTGTTAGAATTTAACATAAGTTGAACACACATTTATGATTATGTAGTGATGCATTCAAACGAATTAAATGAAACAACGTAAGTAATCCGAAAAAAAATTGTCATGAAAAGAAATCAAGGTTAACTGATTTCAGGTTAGTTGATTTAAGAGGTTAGTATTTTAAGGTTGGAAATTAATCTATACTACTAAAAGAAAAGCAATGGAATGAGACCCGATCTTGGTCGTCGATCCGAATCCCCAACACAAACTTAGGAATATCAAAGCCTATCTTTATAACCTTAAAATGAGGAGCCATTGGATGCATTCGGCCAAAATTATTGAAAACCTATATTTTTTGCCTGCCTAACTTACCCTTATCAATTTTTTACTTTTTGTTTAAAAGAGGTATACAAAATTGTCATATTTGAATTGTTAAAGGGTAGTATTGTAATCTCTATTTTGCCCCTGCCAAAAATTCCCTAAAACTCACTCCTCAAGGGTATTATAGTAATTTTTCTATACCAAATGTCTAAGACTTTTTATCTCAATTTTTAAGGTTCTAATGGCGATTTCTATGACTCTCTCTCAATTTCTAGGTTTCAAAGCAAAGAATTATGATACAAACATATGTTGTGGTGATCGAAGCCTTGAAACACTGGTGCCGAACCTAGGATCTGGGAGATTAGACAATCTCCTATAGATAAATTAGTTGAATCTAGTTCGAATCATCAATCTTGGGCACCATGGCTACCGCTAATGCTCTGATTACGGTGAAGGAGGCATTAACTGTAAGTTTTTTTCAATTGTTTTGGTTAAATTTGTAATTACTTTAGCTCAATTTATGATAATGATAGTGGTTATGATCAATTTGTGTGGTTGATTTGGGATAAATTAGGTTTTGGTTTCAGATTTTGATTCTAGGTTAGACTTTAGGAGTGATTGTGCTTGATTTGTTGGGGAAAGCTTAGCTGAGATGTCGATCTAAACCAGATCGGCGATATTGGGCTGAGATCTTTGTTACGAATCTTTGATCTTTGTTAATGTGTTTGTTTGATTGATTGTTATTGTTGTGATATTGTTGTTACAGTTGCCTACAATTGGAATAAATCTGCAATTCATCACCTTTATGCATGTAATGATGAAATTGGATAAGTATATATGTGTTCGTGAGACAGCGCCACAGAACAGTGTTGTTATCATTGATATGACCATGCCTAACCAGCTGTTAAGAAGGTCGATCACCGCAAATTCTGCGTTGTTGAACCCTAATTCGAAAATACTTGCTCTCAAAGGTAGTAATTTACTGTGTTAGTCTTTGAATTTGTTACATACATTTATAACTTTGTAGATCATGCTTGTTTTTGACATAAATGATTATGATCAAAAATGCCCATGTGGGTGCAATACACACCACAAATTAGATCCAAGCTACAACATTGACACACTGTAACTATGAATCAGCTTAAAGGCCTCTAGTTTAAGAATAATAGAATAATGAGGGTCATTAACTTACATGCAGAATTTTTTCTAGAACTCCCTTCAATCTAAGAGGTTACAGAATTTGCTCATCACACTATTGTTGGTATTGTAGAATTGCGTAATCAGTTTCCACTGTTCCACTGCCCTTGATGCTCAAGCTCTTATTTATATATTGTAGAAAAAAATTAATAGTTGGACTGGCTTTTGTAGGAAGTGGGTGCTTAGTTCATAAATTATAATAATTCTTTATGTGAGCTAACTTCTTGAATTTTAGTATATGGCTAATAGGTTTATCGTTGTATTGGTAGCTCAACTTTCTGGAACTACCCAAGATCATTTACAAAATTTTAATATCGAAGTAAAAGCTAAGATGAAGTCACATCAGATGCCCGAGCAGGTGCTAATCCCACCTCCCCCCCCCCACACACACACACGCATACTTTATTCGTTATCTGTTACTCTTTTTTCTTATTATAGATTGTAGAACAAAATTAATAGTTGGACTGGCTTTTGTAGGAAGTCGGTGCTTAGTTCATAAATTATAATAATTCTTAATGTGAGCTAACTTCTTCATTTTTAGTATATGGCTAATAGGTTTGTCTTTCTATTTGCATTTGAAGCTCAACTTCCTGGAACTACTTAGGACCATTTAAAAAAAATTAATATTTAAATGAAAGCTAAAATGAAGTCGCATCAAATGCCCGAGATGCCCCCCCCCCCCCCCCCACCCCCACCCCACCCACATACTTTATTTATTATCTGTTACTTCTATTTTCTTATTTGCATTGCTACAGTTTTTTGCGAAGTATATAAGTTCTTCTGCATCTTTTATATGTAGATTGTCTTCTGTAAGTGGATTACCCAAAAATGTTGGATTTGGTCACTCAACCCTCGATATACCACTGGGCAATTGAAGGTATGATACATTTTCTTAATCCGTAGAAAGATGATGTTGTCTGTCTTTTTCCATATTTTGAGCTTTCTTCTTGTTGGTTTGAATTGATCATATAAAATTGTAAGTTCTCAAAAGCATGGTTGAATTGCTTGGTATCTATACTACTAAAGGAAAAGTATTGGAATGAGACCCGATCTCGGCAGTCGATCAGAATCCCCAACACAAACTTGGGAATATCAAAGGCTATATTTATAACCTTAAAATGATGAGCCATTAGATGTATTCGGCCAAAATCATTGAAAATCCATATTTTTTTCCTACCTAATTACCCCTTGTCATTCTGTAACTTTTAATCAAAAATAGGTATATGAATTTGTCATATTTGAATTGTTAGAGGGTAGTATTGTATTCCTCATTTTGCCCCAGTAAAAAATCCCTTGAACTGACTCCTCAAGGGTATTTTGGTATTTTTAACATACCAAAGGTTTGAGTGAGGACTCTTCTCTCTCTCTCCATACTTCTTCTCAACTCTCCTAAACCTTAAATTACTCTTAAAATTACAAATTCAAACCCTAACTTCGATTTTGCTCCAAATTGATAACCTTTACAGCAAATCACCATCCCCAAATCAAAATTCTTTTGTGGGTTGTTATTCAGAGCTTCATTTGGCAACAATGGTCATGGCGTTGAAGCCAATCTTCTCAAATCCTACAAAAGCACTTTCATTAAAACACAATTCACTTCATTCCCTCTCAAAATTTCTCTCCTCTAAATACATAAGTTCTTTCTCCTCTTCTTAGGGTATTTTTTCCTGATATTTTTATGTTGTTGTTGTTACCGCAATAGCTAAGCTTGGTTGATGTTACAATGAAAGTGGGAATTCTAGAGTTCTTAAATAGAGTTGGCAAATGGGTTACGCATTTGTTCTAGGTTTTGAAATTTGGTTTGGGCAATTTGGGTTTGTAGATGATGATAGTGTGAAACATGGGGTGTTTGAGTTTTTATCGAAGATTAAACTGCATTATGGGGGTGTTAGTGGGGAGAAAATTGTTTTGGAGATGGTGAAGTTGGGTATTGGGGTTGGGGGATTGGAGGATTTGGATGAAGAAGAGGGAAATATGGGTATTAGATAGGCAATTGTTGTGACTCCAACATATAGTCGGGCACTTCAAGGGTATTTTTTGAGTAGGTTGAGTCAAGTTTTACGGTTAACAAAATTGCCGGCTTTGTGGGTTGTGGTGGAGTATAATGCAGTTACAATGGAGACTTTGGAGATTTTGAGGAGAAGTGGGGTTATGTATAGGCATCTTGTGTGTACAAAGAATTCTACGAATGTGAAGGATAGAGGAGTTCATCAAAGGAATACTGCGCTAGAACATATTAGACGTCATAAACTAGATGGAATTATGTACTTTACTGGTTGAAGGTTAGATTTGAAATCTTGAATTTCTTCATTATGTTCTTATTTATATGTGCTCATCACAGTGGCCAGGCACTATACTTGGTGAATGTTACTCTTTTTAGGGTTTTTTTATTAGATTTTCTTATCGTGAAAGATCTACGGATTTTATGCTTAAACAATTTGTCTTCTGTAGGAACACTGGATGGTTTCACATTCGACTCAGATGAGGAAGCAGATAAGATTCCTAAACCAAAGGTTAATCAAACTGATCAAGCCAATAATGTCGAAAGAGTTAAAATAGGAAAGCTAAAAATCCAGCGGTATAGTGTCAAACCTTCTACTATGCGTACTAGCTATTCTTTAAATAACAAAGTGGAACTTCACATTTATCAATTATCACCATCCTCAACATTTATCGATTATAATTTCTATGCAGGGGGTGACTAAAAAGAAAGGTAAAATGGCAGAAGAAGTAAAGCACAAGCTCCCAAGAAAACCAAGAGAGCCAAAAAATAAATTACCAAGTATGTTTCTCTCTTCATCTACAGTCGAAGTCACTATTTTAATGATATACGTACAGATAACAACCATTGATACGTCAAGTATATCGTAGCAAGACTCTAAAATTAATTAATATATTACACTATATTTTTCATATTATATATACACAGGATGGTTTCTTGAGTATCATTTGCTCACCATCTTCTATCTAAACCTTGCATCTTTCTACAGGAATGCATTACAAAGAAAAAAATGTATCTCATCCATTACTTCTTGTTATTATATTATGAACCACGATGTCGGTTTCTGTTTGCAAAATGCAGTTTCTACATCAGAGAGCATAGAAGAAGTTAAATGTGAAGAAAAATAGGAGCAGGGTAGACTTTCGATATGCTAAGATATTCGAGGTCGAGGAGGACAATTCCATAACTTTCTCATTGCTGTTATGCTCACTAATTGGCAGAGCAGGGGATATTTCATTTGACTTACGCACCCTGTTCATGGTAACTACGTGTTAGAAGATTTTATTTTTTTTAAAATTACAGAAGGCCATATATACTTTGAGTTTAATTAATCCAATTATCATAAATTACGGATATGAGTGTAGAAACATAGCTTTATTTGGTTAAGATAACATATTTTTTTGATTCAATTAAAAGAAATCGCTGCAAATTTAAATTTGTGTTTACTTCATTTGTGCTTTCCTTTCTTTTATGGTTAAAGACTCGTAAGTATTTTTCAGTCTAAATTTATAGGCTTATGGAACATAGTATGTATGTCTATCAACTTGTCTTGTCTATTATTATGTAACATGGTACGTCTTAAACGAATTCCAAATTTTATTTGTTGAGGTAAAGCGGCCAAATTAAGTTTTTTCGGCACTGTTAAAGGATTTAACCAGTTTGGGAGATCGGTTTGGACAGTTAAACTCCTAGGACCAGCATTGTGTCAAAGATATGCAAAAATGAGATAAAAATATATATATACTTGTCAATCTTGATAATGGTCTTAATTTGAAAGAACTCGGATATAAGAAAGATGCATTACTAAATGAAGGCAGTTTCTTACCAAAAAGTTACTAAATTTCCATAAGTACCTATAAGGTCATTTACATTATAATATACCATTTGTTTTAATTGTAACATGTCATCTCTTATCATTAATTCAGTTGCCTGTTTCTTTAGCTTCATTTTTTTGTTTTTGATTTGTACCTGAGCTTTGCATATATTCGAACTTTTTTTTCCTAATCATGGTCACAGATAAACGCATACAATTGTTTTTAATGTGATTACTTTTCTCCCAACAAACATTACAAGCCCATAATGTGGACAGAGGCTTGGAGTGGCTGGTAATTTTATATCTTATACTTGAAACTCACTATGTAAAGCATAAAAATGTCACCCCGTTTGATTACCCTTCTTACTGAAACTTAAAAGGTTTACGGAGTTTGGTGGCACTACTCACCAGCGACATATTAAAGATTTGGCATTTGGAGTTACCCATTTTATACAAAAAGGTGGATCATTTATCAATTACTAAATAATTACTTTTATCTACCTATGAATCTATGATTAGCTTCTCTTTATTTGATATTAACCACGTGAAAGTAGTTGTTTAACACGAGCCGCATCTTTATTTGTTGGAACAGTACCATGGAGGAACCAACTTCGGCCGAACAGCTAGAGGTCATTTTATTACTACTAGCTACGACTACGATGCAACCATTGATGAATATGGTAAGGAAAATGGGTTCGCACATTTTTATTTTTTTTTGTTGGTAAATAAAACACCCACACACATTGATGAAACAAAAACAAAAACATTAAATACAATAAAAAAAAATAGATGGCGAATACATACCAAACGGACAAATGGAAGGAAAGATACAATGCTAAATAAACTCCTCCATTTGATCCCCTTGGTTCAAAGTGTTAGTGATCCTATAAATAGGATATAAAAGTGTAGAGTTTAGAGGAGAGTGGAAGAAAGAGTAATATTTGGGATTTTAAAAGATATATACGGATCAACTAAACTAGTTCCCTACCATCCAATGTGGGTCTAAATAAATAAATGTGTAGGATACACACCTACCATTATAATATATTTCCAAAAAACTTTTGAAAGATAAAATGTTTAATTATTTTATTTTATTATATTGTGATAATTTTTTGTGTAACTATTGTATACACAAACTATAGAGTAACTGAAATTACGGAAGGTATACCTTATATTATAAACTTTCATCACTTTATGGAAATAACACATCTATTGGCCAACAACTGAACAACATCACAAATATTTTGCCCGACTGATAAATCGACAAATATTGTCAATTTTAACCTTGTTTAAATCTAACACCCTTTGTATCTTAAGAAAATACGACAGACAAGAACTTCATAAATATTATCAATAAAGAAGTGCAACTATTTTTGTATCTTAAAAATATTTTGGGATGATCATTAAAATGTGCACCACTGAGACTGTAAATAGCTGCTTCATTTACAAAAATCTTATAGGTTTAATCAGGCAACCTATATATGGTCACTTGAAAGAGCTTCATAGAGCCATTAAGCTATGTGAGAGAGCTTTAGTCTCTGCCGGTCTAGTTGTTACCTCTTTGGGAAGATACAAACAGGTTTGCCAGCTTTTCCTATATCTAGGGCTAGTAATGGGTCAGATTTGGGGCGGGTGGAGTAATACCATCCCCATACCCGCCAAATTACCCTACACCCAAACTAACCACAATACCATTTAACTTAAATGAGGAATACCCAAACATGCCCCATTTAAATTTGCCTATACCAAATCCGCCCCAACACCCGTTTAATACCCGTTTAAAAATTTATATGTTTAATATAGTGTTATTTAATGTTATCAACATAATCTAAGTTTTACAAGACACTAAAGAAACACATGTATTATTAATGCACCAAAGATGGGATGCGATTCAGATGAGAAAAAAGAAAATATTTAACATCATAATATTAGTATGAGGTTTGATGAAAGCCATTTTTCAAGAAAATTGTTGAAAATGAAAGTTAGTTTGGTGAAGAACGTTGTTTTGGGTTTGAAATTGAATTGAGTTTCATACCGATTGTAATGATGGAGCACATAGATGGAGATGAATACTGGTAGATAGATGATCAGAATTGATAAGAAATAAAATGAGTCACCAGTTGAGTAAAAAGGGGAAATAAAGTTTGAAGAATTCTAACTAAAAACTAAAAGTTTACAATCTTTTTAATGAAAGCAAGTAATAGTAGTAATCAAAAGGGATGAGAATACCAATCTTTTCTTTTACTTCTTCTCTTCTTTGTTTTGATCTCAGAGGAAAGAAAGAAAAAGAAATCCAAAATCTTCTTATTAGAAGAAGAATGTGAGTTTCATCATAGATCCATTAAAATCAGAGTACTCACTTAACTTGAGCTACAAATAAAAGTTAGTTTGGTGAAGAATGTTATTTCGAGGTTGAAATGAAGGGAACCTGATGACATAATACATGAGGCTAGAGGTTGAAATGAAGATAAAAGATGAGACATGATGCTGAACTTAACTACCATGTCTTTAGAATTAGGTTTAACTTAAGGGTATTCAAGTCATATCATTTATAACTGGGTCGGGTAATGGGGCCCCATTTATTTGAGCCTAAAACCAGACCCACCCCAATAAATAAATAGGGTTTTTTTTTAAACCAAACCAGCCCCATACCCGCTATAGTCATACCAAACCCGCCTCATTAAGGGCGGGGCGGGGCTCCAGCGGAGCAGGTTAAATTGCCAGCCCTACTTATATCTGGCATTGTTAATTTATTAAGTTCTATTACAAATCTAACTTATCCTTTTTAGTTTTAACGTGCCTTGTTAATTATCTCCTTACCAGGCTCACATTTTTTCTTCTGAGACGGGTGACTGTGCGACTTTTCTTTGAAACTTTAAGCCAAAAGCCACCGCAAGGGTTATGTTCAATAGCATGCATTGCAACTTGCAACCTTGGTCTATCAACATCCATCCAGATTATAGAAATGTAGTCTTCAACACTGCAAAGGTAAGTGAAGTAGGTGACTGAATATTCTTGAGCTGATTATTTGCAATTAGTAACAGCACAGTCTACTTAAATGAGATCAAGATAAAAGGATATTCAGATTTTCAATCCCAAACTAATACAGTAAGAATATGAAGATAATAGTTGTGCACCTTGTTCCATTTTAAAAAAGTAGTATTAGGCATAGATATTAATCGTTACTTTTGTGCCACCCTCTCTATCTCATATCATGGTGGGTCCTTGGTTTTTTTGTGTATGTGCCTTTGTCATTGATATTATAGTAAACTTCTATGTTTGATATTAGGAAATGACATTTTTCATACATCATGATCTCCTTTCTTTCCTGTATCTTTCTCCTTCTGATCCTGATGGCACCTTTGGCTTGGCCTTTTTTCCTATTGCTTTTAATGAACCAAGATTGTCAGTAATATACATATATTAAGTATCAACTACAGTGTTGTCCGATATGTGCAGACTGCTGGTTTCTAAATCATCTCCTTTTCCCACCAAATCCTATTTATGTTTCCCCAAATCTGCCGTTGTGAAGCAGCCACTTCGACGTCAATGTATCCGCCGTCTTTTGGCATATGCCTATTCCTATTCATTCAATTATATGTAATAAGGCTTTAAAGTTCTTTAGTCTTTATCTATCAGCATTCTCAAGTCCGTGTCTCGTTATACCATGTATCACTATATCCTTTTCCCATATTATGACATAGCCCTCTGTACTCCACAGCTAGATGTCTCTGATTCAACCATGGTTCAAAAACTTAGATCAGATCGGCCCATCCCGCCCAACCAAACTCGGGACCGGGCTGGTCCAGTCCGATTCGGAGTGAATTCTCCAAAAAATTATGGATCAATCCAACTTGGTGCGGATTGCCTGAGTTTCTACAGGTTGGATCGGGATTGACTTGGCTTTTTTTTTTCAATAATATTTCTCATCATCATAAGAAAAATATTTTAATGTAAATGCAAATGTTGCTGAGTTTCAGAATTTCGGCTACTTCTATCTTATTTATCCATAGTAGGATGGAGTTCAAACATCACAGATGCAAATGTTGCCAAGCAATAGCAAGTCACTCTCGTGGGAAACATGTGATGAAGATATTTTCTCATTGGGCGATAGTACGTTGATCACAAGTAATGGTCTCTTGGAGCACTTGAATGTAACAAGGGATATGAGCGACTATTTGTGGTATATTACTAGGTGAGAATAATGCGTCAGTTCAGGATTCATAACTTCGCCTGAACAAGGAATTGATAATGTTATTTCCTGTTATATATGACTTCTTCCAAACTCAAATTATTTGCAGTGTTGAAGTTAGTCCATCTGAATCATTTCTGAATGGAGGGGAATAACCTACCCTAAGTGTGGAATCAAAAGGCCATGTTATGCATGTATTTATCAATGGGCAACTATCAGGTTTGTTTTTCATTTTAATTGAGTAAAGTATAACTACTAGATGCCTTTTCATTGATAGCTCTTAAAACACAAGAACTCCTATCTCTTTAAATTTCCAGATTTTGCAAAAGTACAACTACTGTGCCCAGTCACAAAATTCTTTGAAACTTCGAAAGAAAGATAAAAAGGGTTTTTCGCTAACTGAGTTTTTTTCTTTTATAAGAAGATCCATATAAATTTAGAAGACTGATTTTTTATATAAGAAGATCCATATAAATTTAGAAGACTGATTGAATCTATCTATTTCTAAAGTCTCAAATGTTGCCTCTGAATTGGTAAAAGAAAAGACATATTATTTGTTTAATAGAAGGAGTGTATTGTTTCTTTTATCTTTAGATTAAATAGGATATGTTGTTTTATCTTTACATTAGCTATAACATATATCTTTTTGTGATTCTTGTTTCTTCTATTTGTAGAATGCTCAAAGTTCTATTAAATCAGTTTGACTTTCCCTTAGCTGACTTCTTGCCTTATTATCGCCATATCCCTATTTGATGACTTTAGCTGTGCTCAAACTGTAGGATAAGCTCATGGCACAAGGCAAAACAAAAGATTCACATTTACAGGAAAAATTAATCTCCATGCCGGTACAAATAGAATTGTACTCCTCAGCATCGCAATGGGATTGTCGGTTACTCACTTTCAACGCCTTTTAAATTTAGTTATGCCTTATTTTTGTATGCTCACTAGGAAAATGCAACTCACTATGATAAACTGCCTGTACAGAGAATCTATGGATTATATGAATCCTATAAAATATAAGATCTAAATAAGAGTTATTAAACAAAAATTGAACATGATGGGCATTCGTATGAGAAGAAATCAGTTCGTTCCACTATGATTGAGAAGACCAACTCCTTTGTCTCCAGTCCTTGAAAATGAATGATGGGCCCTCGTAGATTCAAGAGGGGCCCTCATGGACCAGTAGATAACGTATTCCCCAACTGGTATCCGTCCCTCCTACCCAAGTAAGCACTATCATCTCAAAAGCGTAACCCCTTAAATGGCTGGTCGGTCAGGGACTTCATGAACTGTTCCAGATTTGAATTTGGGTCTGACAATTGTGGAGTCTAAGAATAAGGGCCCTTGGAGATTTAGGGAATGCTTTATTCCTGGTTAAGGTATGTTTGTGGAAGAATAAGCACGGTCGGCGGTGCGCATAAAATGCAAGGAACCAGATGACGAGCAGGATTTGATCCCTTATCATTACAAGCATTAGTACCTTTGAAAGAGGTACCATTATTGTTAAAATGCTTCACCCACTGGGGATTAGGGTTTGTTAATCCGATTTTGTTTTCCTCTTTAATTTTATTTCTGACCATTAAGGTTCCTTTCAGAAGACTTTGTCTGTGGTCTTCGTAAAGAAATAAGAAGAAATCGTTTGTAATAATCTTATCACAATTGCAACCAGTTTCTTCTTAGTTCTTTTTCTAGAATATCAACACTCTTTCCTCTTTCTTCATCTTGATGAAAAGAAGTATTTTATAGGCTAAATTGAATAAAGGTCATAGGAGTTATGTGGATGTAATCTGATTCATGAGATAAAAAGAGGATAATAGGGGTTTAGGTTTTGCTTCTTTGTTCTGCTTTAGTATCATGTATCTATGCATCTCTACTGTGTTTTCATAGAGGGTCATTACAGCCAGAAAAGCTGGGATATTAAAGTTTATATATCTATGTATCTCTAATTTTCTATTAATTGAAAATAAAAGATTTGAGTAAAAAAGAAAGAAAGTAAATGTTAGTTTTATTTTAAGATGTTATCCATTCAATCCTATATGCTTTGAAATTTTTGTTTTGGCTGAGTTTCACGAAATGAATATTATCAGATGCGGAACTGAGCAGCAGCAACTTCCCTTATATCGCTAATCCTGTGGTCTGCACTTCTCCAACAGATGTAGTAGAGAAGGTTGGAGATACTACTATAGGGAAATTTCAGTTAGGAAGAAATGTTTCCATCATATAACGGAAGGATTACACAAGTAATGAGGAATTAGAATCTCTTCTTACATCAAATTATTGATAAATTATCGCCGTCTACACCTAATGGCAATGAAGAAAATGCAAGTTACGATAAAGCAACAATAAGGTACCAATTGCTTCGCGAGGTATGGACTCTTTGATTGTTACTTTTAGACCCTTACAGGAATGACCATCACTCTTGAGGTTGAGAGTTCCGACACAATCGATAATGTCAAAGCCAAAATCCAAGACAAGGAAGGAATTCCTCTTGACCAACAGCGGCTGATTTTTATTGGTAAGCAGCTCGAGGATAGCTGGACTCTTGCCAACTACAACATCCAAAGGGAGTTGACTCTTGACCTTGTCCTTCGTCTGCGTGGAGGGATGTCAATATTTGTGAAGACCTTGACTGGGAAGATAATCACCTTAGAGGTTGAAAGCTTTGACAATTGACAATGTGAAGGCAAAAATTTAGGATAAGGAGGGAATCCTACCAGACAAACAGAGATTGATCTTTACAGGAAAACAGCTCGAGGATGGGAGGACTCTGGCATACTACAACATTCAGAAGGAGTCCACACTACACTTAGTTCTTAGGCCGAGAGGTGGTATGCAGATATTTGTTAAAACTCTTACTGGGAAGACGATTACACTTGAAGTGGGGAGTAGTGATACGATTGACAATGTGAAGGCTAAGATTCAAGACAAGGAGGGGATTCCTCCAGATCAGCAGAGGTTGATCTTTGCCGGTAAGCATTTGGAAGATGGACGCACCCTTGTTGATTTACAACATCCAAAAAGAATCTACCCTGCATCTTGTCCTTCGTCTGCGTGGTGGTCTTTGAGCACTTCTGTTTGTGTGTCGTCCATGTGGTTTAGTAGTAGTAATAGTTTTTACTTTCTGGTTTGCACTTCTTGGCCCATCGACCACTACACATCTCTTTTGGGATTTATGTTGAATATTATCAGTACTTTTCTTCATCAGTTTAGTAACTTTGAATTACTTGCTATTTGTCATATGCTATGAGATCATTTATAATCTCGGGTTTGCCTTGGCAATTTTGTTGTGTGATGAACATCCCCTAGTTCAGTATGATATCCTTGTCTCTACTGTACTTTCAAAATTTTTTTACAAAAACTGGGAGGTTTAGTAGGGATGGAGCCATAAAATATATTTAGTGACTATAGTGTGTAATGTGCTTGAAATTACTTGTTCATGTAAATTAAAATATTTTCAAATGTATTTAATGAAAACTATCAGCCAATAGTTTTAATTCCTTCTCAGTTATAGTAAAAATGCGTCTACAAATTATAAGTTCTAATTACTGTATAAACTTTTCAAAGAGGTCTGAATTCTGATACAGGAAGATCCCTTGATCATGACCTCAACCTATGATCATAAAAGTAACTCTAACATTTCCAGGACCCCTTTGTCCCTCTTGCAATGTATGTTGTCACGCCCCAAAATCCAGTAATCGGTAGCTAGACCAATTACTGAGATTTGAGGATGTGCAGGTCAGGGAATCCAAAGATTTACCCCACGAACAACCGAGCCGTAGACAAATTCTGGCCCACTCATTCACAATAGTATCACAACAGAATAATAAGGAAAAACAGAAACAGCGGAAGACTAAGAAGCAAAATCCAAACATAAGATTCTACAAACCTCTACGCAGCAAGCCCGACAGTAATAACTGGAGAATGAGCCTCCAGTTTAGCTCCCCAAAGATCACCACAGCAGCTACTAAAACCTGAACCAACCTGCCACTGAAAGGGGATGCGAGAGTGAGCAAACAACAAGCTCACTACTCCCAAGAATAGCTAAACGATTATACTAACCAGTGAGATGGATATACATATTAATGATAGTAGGATATAATAATATCTAACGGTAAACAATATATATGTAATCCATATAATTATAGGATAACTAATAGGTATACGTATGTATACTAACTCTAATAAATCTCTCTATAAATATACCTCGTACAAAGGAATGTTAATCTACACTCCAGTCACAAGGACCACTAACTATACTTTAATCACTACCGTGGTTCTCAGCGTCACGCACAACTAATCTATCTCAGAGATACAATTGCACGCAAGGGTAAACTACCCTCGGCTCACAGTAATCCAACAAGGTTACCCAAATCCCAACCAGGTACAACCCCAAAGCTATCACAAGCTAAGCGAGATCGCCTACAGCCATATACCGGCTTAAAGCTCACAACAGCCAACCAGATTAATTAACCTAATAAATTAAATTAGATACAGAAGAGGGAGGAATAAATGTAGGGTGGAGAGGAATATGCAGAAGGAAGAGGAATCTAATTACACCATAAATCAATTAGGAGAAGATGAATTTAATAAGTGGAGAAGAATATGAGGAGCTAGGATAATCCTATAATTATCCCAATGCAATGATATGTTGGAATTAAATAATCTTATGATTATCCCAAGTGCTGAAGATTCCATATTAAACGTAATGCAGAAAGGGTTAAGGATTCTATCAGAAGAACCTACGATAAGGAAGTATGCGGAGATGTAATGATATGCTTAATGGTGATGATGATGATGTTATGATGCAGAATGGTTTATGATGAAGTGGGATAGTCCCATACCTATCCCAATACTGAATGATTTGGCGATGTCAACCCAAAGGGCTAGCCCCCAAGACTAAAGTGGGCTGACAACTGCTGAAAAAGGATTTACCTTACCGGATATTGCTGGATACAAGGGTACGATATACTACACTAGCTCGACCAAACTAAAAGATATTAATATAGGTATTTAAACCTCGCCTGAGTCTAGGTACCAGGAACTAGCATCCACCAATAACTTCACTCGCAGGAGAAGACTGGGCACCAGGAAATAGTATCCAGCCATGTCTCTCTTCGTAGAACGAGACTGGGCACCAGGAAAGCTAATCCAGCCATATCTTCACCTCTAAAACTTTAACCCGATCCAGGGATCCTATCAACCTATCGGGGGCCAGCTGATACAGAGTTATTTATGTATCCAATCGCAGTAAGATAAGGAGAGAATATATTATCTATGGATGTGAGCATGATCCTAGAGACTGAAACACAACTGTTGTTAACACAGCTAGCACACAATAGGATAACCACCTGTCTGAGAGTGTGGCAACCAAAACTAACACAGATGCCCTCCTGTGACTCAGTTGTACCATCTAAACCTAGATGAAACAACAACTTAACCGCCAAGACATCTAAACAACATCAATCTCTAAGATTCATTAAAGAAATATGATTACCATAAAGTACAACAGTACTTTAGCTGTCAACACAGACTAGTACTCATGGGGTGACCTACAAGAGTCCAACAAGTAGCCAACAATCCCCAATAATAGAACTGTCTTACAATCCTTCTTATCATATACATAAGTCTCCAACACGGATGTACAGGAACCGGATTCAACAGGAGGTTTCAGTTGCATTCCAACATCTCGGGTGATGTACAACTTCATAAACCACCTGGCTCAGCCGCGGATCTCACAGAGCCATGCTGTCTCACTGCCTCCTAGATGACGGAAGGGAACACAACCCTAATAGCCTCATCCCAGGGAAAAAAGGCTTACGAGTAAGCTCTAATAGCTCTAAGAATCATGAGGACAATAAGTGTCACAACACGATAAGCAAACAATCCTAAGGCAAACTATCAGAAGTTCAACATCCACCACCAACCACCACGGACAAGCCGTCTGCTCACCATCAACGACTAACAGTCTAGGAGATACTACACTCCCACATGGAATCCAACATTCCAAACAACCACCAATCACAATGATAGTGCTCAAGGACCAGACCTCGAGAATACAGAGTGCACCTAGACTAGTCCTAAGACTAATCAAAACAATAGCAGGCAAGAGGACGAGCTCCGAATCGAAGACTATGTCTTACAGAAGCTATGCCGCTCTAAGACTACCCTGGAACCAAATCTAACAACCCAAACTAACCAAGGTGTTATACCATAGGGTGAGAACTATAGTCTCTGAACTACACTATCTCAGAGAAATGGTGGCTAAACCATAAGCCGTTCATACGTTTCTACTAATCGCCAAACCTAGTTACTAGTGCCCTGAAACAAGCTGGGCACCCTAATAACTAACCAACAATACCACACTCTATATATTATATATAAATATAGCGACGCTGAGGCATCACAACACACTGAGAAATGCCTTTGTTCTCAACATCAACAAAGAAAAGATTCTAGATAACCACCTTAAATGAAATTGGTCTAAGAAGAATCTCATGAGTTATCGTCGCATCGACGATAACTGAGAACAACTACCTATGACTAAACATAACCTACAGGTTCTATCTAGTAACTACACTTACAAGTAACTTGGGTTTTACAAACTTATCAATTCCTTAAGTACTCTCGCCTAAGGTATGCCAAACGGATAACCTGTGAATGTGTCCTAAGCAATTAACCCATATACTAACATAATCACGGTAATAAGCATGATAAACTATGTGATACAATAACTCACAAATCAATATAATGGTTTAGTTATTTAGTTATTAAGGAAGATAAAACTCGCCTGACGATATGCTCGGAACGACAATCTCGGCGAAACTGTCCAAATAGCACCCCAACGGAAATGTGATCCGCGAATTGACTTCCAGAACTTCAAATCAATCACAGAACGGACCAGGAGCACCACCACATCAACCACTATCAAAGCCCAGAGCCCAAACACAATTCCAATAAAGGATTCCCACCCAAATTCGAAATCAAAACAACACCAAATCTGAATTCAGTAACAAAACTGCATTTAAACCCATGGTTCACCACTCTATGCTGCGCTACTCCGATCACCCATAATCACATGAAGATATGCCACTCTAACCCTGCCAATTCAGCTGCCCAACAATCACGAACCCGGTGTTCAAAGGGCGTTGAAGCAGCCCTAACTCTTCCTCTAGAATAACAGTAACTACGACAGTAATTTCTGAACCAAAACAACCACAATTGCCAGTTTAGGCAGCCCTCTCCGAAACAACATTGAAACCCAACAATCCACCACCGAACACCCAAATCCCCCAATCAATCACAACCCCAAAATCAGCCCAACACCTACAAACAAACACTACAAAATCCAATCACCAACAATACCCATTTGGTCACAAACATCAAACCCCAAACACCACAATTATAAACCCTATAATCAGTCCATCAATAACCCATCACCAACTCCGGAATCAAATCGACAATAGAGGAAGGGTATAGAGAATTTACTCGCCGGAGGAAGGACGACTGAGCTCAGCAAGGAATGACGACAAAGAATAACGACGGACGAGGAGAACGCAGCCCTCTCTTTCTCTCTCTAGAACAACAAATCTCACCCTCTGAAGAACTGAAATCAGGATATAGAGGATGCTAACACAAGCTCCAAACAAGCCAAAAGTGAAGGAAAAGAAGGATTGATGGGAGGAGAAGGGTTTCCAAAGTTTGGGTTTTACTTGAGGAAGAAGAGTCGGTTAGAGAGAAAGAGTTGGAGTTGGTTTGGAGAGAAAAATGATTTGTAAATGAAATGAAGTGTTTATATAGGGGAAGCCAACACTCATCTCGAGGTAAAATCCAACGCTTGAGAATAGCTCAAAAGACCCAACTTGGTCGTCTGAACGCACAAATGTTTGAACAAAAACAGAAGGGAAAATCATAACAGAAATATGCCTGAACATAAATAAGCAGTCCAAAAATTAACAGTTGGTAAAAAGAATCCATCCAATGGAAAAATAAAGGAATTTATCAGTGGAAAACCACAGAAATCCAAGGCTAACCAACGATTCCCCGAAATCACATCCACATCACCACACCACCATAAAACACTACTACAAACCCAACAAAGGTTTCCCAAGGTATAAACACCACCTCCACCGCCTCATGGCCACCAAAACGCCTAAACCCCCGAAAATGAATCTTTGCTCGAAAAACTCCGAAAACCTATCGGCCAATCCAATGGCTCATCGGAACCACACCAAACCACAAACACATCAAACAAACATCACCACCAACCCATCTAGGGGTTCCCAAGGCCACAACGCCACCTCCTCCTCCGAATAACCACCGTACCACCGAAACTACGTAAAATAAATCTAACATACAAAACCTGCCGAAAGGAATAAATGGATGCATAAGGAATAACAATATATGAATAATAGTAACAATACTTAATAATAAACAAAAAAAAATTACCCTGAAATTCTGGGACATTACATGTCCCCAAAGGCCTATGTTGTTTCTTTTTATTATGTTAGATTGTTGTTCATCTAAGTGAGTATGACCTGCAACAAAGTCAGGATAATAAGAACCCAATGCACAAATACTTTCGGCAAATGATCAATGTTTTGAATTTTCGAGTGTAAATACTAAGCCTCGAACTTCAGGCATACACAACATGATAATAAACCTAAGAGTAACAACATTACAAGAAATCTTACTCTGTTTTTTTTTTTCCACGAGAATTCTTAAAATTGCCAACATATATAACAAATTTTCAAATTATTGTACAATTGCTACTAACAAGTAACAAAGTTTCCGGGTTACTCAAATGCTAAGTGGAACTCTCTCGTTCCTGGTCACTATGCTTTACTTACGACCCAAGGGTCCCTCCTTGCAGCGCTCAAGAGAGAGAGAAAGACGAACTCGTGATTTCGAAACATCAAATCATCGATGTCTAAATTGGTTTCTCTTCGATCCATGATTCGATCCGTGAGAACGTACTCCATTAACAACAATCAACATCTCTTCTCTAATGGCCTCTCTAAGTACACAACAACCCCTTTTTCATCTAATCTTAATAGGTTCTTCTTATCTCTCTCTACCAACACCTCTGCAACTTCACCAAAACATGGTTCTTCAGGTACCCTTTACACTTATCTCAGATTACCATTATTTATTTCGCTGCAATTTGTTTTGTAAATTAGTTTTTGTTTGATTGGGTATAAATTGTATGATTTTGTCTCAATTTGAGAATTGTTTATTGGGTATTGTTTGGGGAGATTTTTATGTTGGGGTTGGTTGTAGTTTGATTTCTGATAATGGGTTGGTTTTAGATTATTGAAATATAATCATTAAAAGGAGAGAAAATCATTAGAAAAAGGCCCCAAAAAAAGAAAAAAAATTAAAATTTAAAAATTAGCATATAGGTAAATGATTAGATGGGTATGCTAAAATTTTCATAAATAACAATCAAAAGTTGACTATATTATCGAGGAATGTACATATGTAAGTAGGGTTGGGATAATGAAATAGCGGAATTGGTGAATGTTTAAGGCAGAAGAAAACCAGACTCGTAACAGCTTTGACAAGGCAGTCCCAATGGAAATGTTGATTTGTCTCACAGTTCGAAGCTCCCTTAGCCATTAATTGAAAGCTTGTCATCTGTAGGTTGTAAGAATATCCCTATTGGTCAGATTAGTCCAGTTTGGAGATTTCACCGGTAGTACGTAGGTTGACACTTGTTCATCTAAAATGTTGGCTAGATGAGCAATTTTGTCATCCTATGTGTTAAACGCTGGCTAGCATATATTACCCATCTTGGTTACATCACAGATTGCAGGTCTCTTTTTGCAATAGGCATTGGTGGAATTCGCTCATTCAGTGAAGATGCAACTTACCATCATGTCGGTGAAGATGTAACTTACCATCATGTCATAACTGACCCTGAGATTCAAAGAGCTTGCAAGAGTTTAATGGCTGTAGATTGGGATAAGTTGCCGAGCAAAGTTATTCGTCGCGCCAATAAGGCGTTGTCAAAAGAAACTGATGACAAGATCGGCCAGGAAATTTTAGCAAACGTCTTTCGTGCTGCTGAGGCTGCCGAGGAGTTCAATGGTATTCTGGTGTCTCTAAGGATGGAAATTGATGACAAAATTGGAATGAGTGGCGAGGTATGTAATTATGTGTGGTATTGAGCTTAGATAATGTTATTTTTCTATTTGAGGTAATCCACGGTTTCAGTTTATAGTGATATTTTTTAGAATCTAGTTAGACTTGGCTGTTTAATGTTTTTTTTCCCTTCCACTTTTCAGAATGTGAAGGCCTTGTCGGATGAGATCATGAATGCGCTGCGCGTGGCATACCAACGCTACACGACATATTTGGATGCATTTGGTCCTGATGAGACTTATTTACGGAAGAAAGTTGAGTCAGAAATAGGAACACGAATGATACACCTAAAGATGAGGTGCAGTGGGCTTGGTTCTGAGTGGGGAAAGGTAAAAACCACTTCATCATGATGCTGAATCCATTATTCTAGCTAAATAGCAGATCATTTTCTTAATGTTCGACAGACTAGATGTCAAAGTTTGCTTAAAGCGTGCTTGAACTGTATATAGCTGGAAATACTGCGATTTGTTATAATTTGGGGTTTTCATTTAGTGATGATCCCCTTTTTGCCACGATTTATTGGTAGCAATCAAAGCCTTGATAGGGTTTATGGATTTGTTGCTTAGATATCAATACTGTACTTATATTTATTTCAACTTTGTACTAATGTGTTTCTTTGCCGTTTAACAGGTTACAGTTCTTGGGACCTCTGGACTTTCTGGATCCTATGTGGAGCAAAGAGCATAATTTTTTGAGAGTTCATTTTCCTGTAAGCTTTCCAGTCTCGCAGAACATACTTTCAGATATTTTGTTATAGTTAGATTTGTATGCTCCAATTAACTTGGTCGGTACCTTTGCACGAAATAAGGAGCTCTCTGTTTAAGCTATCTGTACTTTATTGCTTTTCTTTGTTTTCTGCCCTTTCAATTTTTTGTGTGGCAAAGTTTATTGGCAACTTGGTACATTGTGATCCACCACATTAATCAGTCAAGCATCTGGTATACTTGAAATTTGAATGATGGTGACTATTGTAAAACGGAATTATTGCGAGCTATGGTGAAACATTTGGGCGTCTATCACATAATTATTCTAGCACGGCATTGATGTCATTAACGCTTACAATTTTTTCTGCGGACTTTGCTTCTTTATTATTGTCAAAAAAAATTTTAATTATCACTTCTGCTGCTCTCATTGACTCACTGTCATTTGCCACTACTATAAACCCCTTGGACGGTATCCATCCGGTGCTATAAACTAATGCTGAATGATGTTGCGCTCAAACAAGTGTATCATATTTGTGTAGATATTAAAGAATTGTGCTCGTGCTGGGCGCCTAATAACACAACATAATGTAGTATGCAACTTACACCCAAGGTCGCATCATCCAATGGTATTCTGTACTAGACTATTAGACTATTAGAGTAGGTTCTAAAGTGCCTCACTACCTTGGAATCCAAAGTATAACATAGGATTTTCTTCATCCAACAGAACTTGGATTTCACCCTTCAAATTAAAGGTTGAGTCTTGGAATCAGCTTTGGATTTTAATGTCCCGATTGGATGCCTGTTCTATTTTTAAACATGCGCCTAAGACTTAGGCGCCTATGTTAATTTTTTTTATTTTTTATTAGGTGTCTGTTGAACTGAGTAAATTCGTTGGAGCTTCTAAAACTAAGTCATTTTCCTCTCTTCACTACTTAAACAAAAACCACTACCAATTGCACCACAACTCATCTTTTTTACTCCAATTATTTGAAATTGTTGAAGCTTCATCTCTCAAGGTAAGCTCATATTTAATTTTACCAAATCCTCTTTAATTTCATAGATTACAATATTCAATATTCTAGAGTTTTAAGTTTTTCTTGATTATTAATTTATATTGAAATTATTAGATGAGTTCTATGAATACTACGCAAGACAAAAATTTCACTACCAAGAGTAGTTTGAATCAACAACAACAACAACAGATCTCACCTAATTGGTTGCAAGTTAATCATTCCCTTCAACCTCAATCATCTCAATCACAACCCTTTCAATTATTTTATTCGCCCAACAATTGGATACAACCCTCTTAACTGTTCACAACACCCAATAATTGGGAGCATCCCTCTCAATTCGTCTTTCCCGCTCAATTCCAACATCCTTCTCCATTTGCCAATCCTTCACAATCTCAATCATCTCAATCACAAACATCTCAATCGGTTGACTTATCTCAATCCGAAGACGTCGGGGTTGTTGCTGGGCAAAAAGGCAAAGGCAAACGTCGCTCAACTAAGAAAAATATCAGTGGAGGGGCAGGGTCTCAGTTGCTGAAATGGACGGGCATTCAAAACAATTTTTTTGCAAAAGCTTGGATTCATATCTCGGGGGATAGAATCAAAAACAACAACCAACAACTTGATGTTATTTGGGACTCGGTTTTGGATGCATTTCATGATTTTTGTGAACAGGATGGTGAACGGGTTGGGCATACAGTATCATCTTTAAAAAATCATTAGTCGGATATGAATCGTGCTTGCAAGGTTTATGGTACTTGTTTAAAAAATGTGACGCAAGGCCCCATAAGCGGTATGCAACAAGAAAATTTGGTAAGTAATTTAACATTCGACATTACTAATAAATTATAAACTCTTTTTACCAAAATTGTGTATTTTCTTATTATCTTAATCTATTTAAGAGGACGATGCCGCCAAAATGATTTATGAAGCACGTGGTAAAGGTAAATAGATGTATAAAGAAGCTTATGAAGTTTTAAGTTGTCATCAATGTTGGAAAATCTTGCAAGACCAACACCCAGACACTTTAGCTCGCAATGTGCGAATGAAGCAAACATCAAGTTCTAGCCCGAAAATATCTACTCCCACAACACCCGATACACCCGTTAGCTTCAACAACGACTCTCTAGTACTTGTCACGAATGTGGAGACGGAACGTCCCGGCAGTATCAAAAGGGCTAAACTAAAGGGAAAGAATGAAAAAAAAAAACAAAATATTCTCATTGAACGCCAAAATATACTTATTAGTCGCATTGACCGAATTGAGAAGAAGAAAGATGAGTATATTGCCGAGAGATATAAGAAAAAAGAATAGTTTATATCTGAGAGAGATAAGAAGATGGAAGAGAGAGAAACTCGTATTATGGAGTTAAGAGAAAGGAAGGCAAAGGCCTTGGTGAATTTAGAAGCTCAATTTCAAACCCAAAACGATCAAAAGGTGATGGTGATGGACATGTCTACTTTGGACGACACTCAAAGGGTTTATTGGGAGGCACAACGTAATGCGATTATGGCGAGAATGTTTAAAGCTAATAATAATAATGTCTAATATGCTTTAGCTGAATAATCTTATTTTGGAAATTTGGTTGCATTTTGGTGATTCTTGTTTAAGAAGTTTGGTTGTACTTTTTTTAAGAAATTTGGTATATTTTGTTTAAAAACCATGTTTAAGAAATTTGGTATATTTTATATAATAGAATCTTATTGAGAAAGTTTTAATTTTTTAATTATTTTCTATTTGAATTTATATTGAAATTGAAATAAATTTTTTAAATAAATTTCATAAAAGTGTTTAATTGAAATTGCATAAAATTGAAATAAAATTGCGTTTACATTAAAATTACATATAATTGTTTCCCTTATGCTTCCACAAATGTTTAATGAGATCATTTCGAAGTGTCATATACTTATCCGAACTTGTCATCTTATAGTATTTTGCAATGTATCCTTGTAAAGTGACTTCTTCCTAATTCAAGTCAATTGAGTTAGGGTCTATGACAAAATGTTCGGTCAGTAAGCTTACTCCGTACCTATTGCGTTCTTCTTCGACGATCATGTTATGCATAATTATACATGTTTTCATTATTTTATCGAGGTTTTTGGGTGACCAACTTCTTGTCGGACCTTTCACAATTGCAAATCGAGATTGAAGGACATTGAAAGCTCGTTCTACATCTTTTCGATATGACTTGTTGCTTGGCAAAATATTTTTTTGCCTTACCTCGAGGAAATCGTAAGGTTTGAACAAGCGTTGCCCATTTCGGATATATACCATCCGCCAAGTAGTATCCCATAACGTGTGGTTTTCCATCGACTTCAAAGTTGCACGGTGGATAACGACCAAGACAAAGATCTCGAAAAAGATGTGATTTATCAAAAACATTTACGTCATTGCTAAAACCAGGCATTCCAAAATAAGCGTGCCATATCCATAAATCATAAGATGCCACCGCTTCCAAAATGATTGTTGGTATTTTCTTATGCCCCGTGTATTGACCCGCCCAAGCCGTGGGGCAATTTTTCCACTCCTAATGCATACAATCCAAACTACCTAGCATGCCGGGAAATCCATGCTTCTCAGCAACGTACAACAACCATTGTATATCGTCTGGTGTTGGCGATCTCAAATACTCCGCACCGAATTGCTCGATCATCGCATTGTAAAATCTCGTAAGGGCCTCAATTATTGTGCCCTCTGCAACCCGAGCATATTCATCACAGCTATCTGCCGACACTCCTAATACAAACATACGAAATACCGCTGTAAGTTTTGTTGAGGCGATAAACCCAAAACATTTGCATAATTTCGCTTCTGAGCAAAAAACTTATCATAAGTAACCAATGCATTCAAAATACGATCGAAAAGACCTCGGCTCATATGGAATCTTCGACGGAAATGTTCATTTCCATAAACATTTTTATCACGGAAGTAGTCGTGCATGAATAGCTTATGATAGAATACACGTAAGCGATTTATGGTTTTATGCCCAACACCCGAACCAATACGAGTTCCTAAAGATTCTGCTTCTTGTAATTCATTAATTTCGGTTTGATTGCTCAATATCTTCATTTTAATCGCATCAATAATGTCGTCATCACTAAAATCGGTTAAAGATTCATCAATATCCTCTTCATCTTCCTCCTCTGATGAAGATTAGATCCAAACATCAAGAACCACCTTAAAATTCATCAGATACGCCACACAACACTAATTGAAAATGGAAGAGAATATTGGAATTAGTTATTGTAGTGACTTATTTCCAATACTCGACCTAAACCTAGAATTCGACTTTCAGCCCGATTGGATGTAAAAGCCAGTTCTGAAACTCAAGCTCAGGTCTCAGTATTCGACCATCATGCATTTACTCGACCTCATCAACAAACACATGGCGCATTTATGACACATAATGGAACAGTTACAAGGAAGAATAGTTACTCAAGCCATTACTCGACCATTATGAAGACCCATCAAAACCTGATATTTGTAACGTTCCTCATTAAAGCAATAACGGTCATATTATAAGACCTATAAATAAGACCAGAGAGCTACATATTAGAGAGGCTTCTCTGACACATCTTTTAAGAGACCTTTTCTAACATCTTTCTCTCTTTGTAATAGTTAGCAATCTATAAACATCTCTCCCTTTCTAAAATCCTCATGAGAGGTCATGGTTTTTAACCCATTCAAGGGTTTTTTTTACGCTAAATCTTGTGTTACTTACTTTTAGTTCTTAGCTAGCATTCTATATTTCAAAGGTGTAAGGCACTATCTTCGTCCAATACAAAAATAGGTTATTACATTTGGCGCCGTCTGTGGGAACCGCAACGATTAGGCAATGCTCAACAACCGAATCCAAACGCCGAGCTTAAACGTTTGAGATTCCTGTTCGTCTGCTTTTCTCTCCTATACAAAAGTTGTTCTCTCTCTCTCTCATAACTTCAAAATATTTCAAAAGAAATTTTTGTTCACCACTACTGTTTTCATGTCCATCTGGCCTACACAACTTTAAACATCTACAATAACAGCAACAACAAACTCTTCTTCTCAAATTACAGACCCTAGTTGTTCCAATCATATTCCTTCAACAACAAACATTTCAGCGATTACAGTATCGATTTGGGAACAACGTACGCTTGCGTTCTTGGCCCAACCGATAAACCCATCAGATCATTTCAGATCGATCATCCCTCATAGAGGATTCTCTGTCAATTTGGGTTTGTATGATTCAATCAGAGAATCGATATCGACAGTTCGAGAAGCACAAATGAGATTTACAAATTGAATTAGTTCACTAACAGATTCTGCTGTTGTTCCTTCTGCGATAATTCACAAATTTTGATCATGATCATCACCATCAGTCTCTCTGAAATTTGATTCGAGTTTGTTCTAATTACAACAACAACCCAAAAGCTTTAACTTCTATTTTCAGATTCCTCTATATAACCGACTCTGGTTCAAGAAGGTTTGATTTCAGATCCGATGACGTTCTTTGCTCATATGATGATATGGTGAATCAAGATAGTTCGAATGGGGAAATTCACTCTACTACCTGCTTTTAATCCGCAGGAAGAATCTATTTACAGGTTGAATTATCTTCGGCAGAGCAACTGTTCGTGAAACTCTAAGTTCGAATAATATCTACTTCAACAATTCGAGAAGCTCTAAGTTTTAAATTCTTTATATCGATAGTTCGTAAAGCTCTAGGTTCGAATGATCTCTGCATCAACAGTTCATGAACCCCCAATGAGATTGCAATTGAGTTCCATCTCATCAGCGCTGGTTGCACCCTGCGCGATATCGTGCTCTGCCTTTGAAAAGATAGAACTAGCTGGCATCGTCACATTTTTTTTCTTTACCAGATCAGTTACAGTTCCAACGATTCTATTATTATTTCAGTAGCGTCAAGGATCGTGGAAGCCGCAGTTATTAGCCGCATTCAAATAGATATCCGAAGGAGTAACTTTAGCACATCCGACCAGCTCACCATTTATATCTGCTAGTCCTCGTACTCGTTGATGTTGTTACTGCGATTGCACTTATATCCTTACCATTAACAGTTTATGGATATGGGAAGAAAACTAGAAGTTTCTAATATGTTTCTAATTCGATCTCATTCCGGATGCTCAACTGCAACTATGTCTGATTATCTTCAAACAATCATGAACATCTCAGATAGTCTTGCTGCAACAGATCTAAAAATGTCATTGTCATTATCATCTTCGTCGAAAAATTCGGTTTCACCTTATGGGATTAACTCGATAGAACATTATTGAAAATCTGTATCAAATCAGGTGTTGAATCATTGATAATCCATTAGAATGTCCAGGTTACTACGACCTTAAACCGCCGAACCACAAGTATGAAAAAGAAGGCACAACAATGTAATTATACTTTGGGGCGAGCTGGACCTCAGCTTTAGACAATTTTGAACCTCAGCCTCAGACTCAATAATTGAACTTATCAAACCACATTATGAAGGCACTCGAGGTCGAGGTACTCGAGGCGATTGCAACTTATTCAAGCTTATACTCGGGGAGAACCCGATCTCAGCCTCAGACTCAATAATCGAACTTATCAAACAATATTACGAAGATGCTCAAGGTCGAGGTATTTGAGGCGATTAAAACTTATTCAAGCTTATACTCGGGGAGTGCCCGATTTCAGCTTTAGACATAATGTTCAACCTCAGCTTCATACCTCAGTTCGACCTCATTATTCATTTAACTCATACTCGGAGCGAGCTTGACCAACATCTTACAGGTCAGTTATTGGTTCGTCCAAATTGGACCAAACAAAATACATTCTACAAATCTAAAAGCTGCCGCCTGGATATAACCAGCCCAGCTCTACATACTATATATCACATTTCAGTCGCTTATTGATACACTCAATTTAACCTTTAACTGAGACCTACAACATAGCTCTTCAAGTATACACGCTCTCCCGAGGGTCGCTTATTGAGTCAATCAATTTGACCTGGCCGAGACACACTATATAGCTATTACAACTACTACAATTTTCCTCACGGTTGGTTAATGATTTGCTCAATTCGACCTGTGCTCGAGGCATACTATTATACATTCTAACATATTATCATATATTTTAATACATTATCATTCATTCCACTACATTATCATACATTCGAATACATTATCATCCATTATACTACATTATCATACATTCGAATACATTATCATCCATTCTACTGCATTATCATACATTCTAATAATCCATTCTACTAAATTACCATACATTCGAATACATTATCATCCATTCTACTACATTATCATACATTATAATACATTATCATCCATTCTACTACATTATCATACATTATAATACATTATAATCCATTATACTACATTATCATGCATTCTCTTACATTCAAACAGTTGCTTCAACCAATCCAACCATGCAGTTTACATATCCAAAGGTCAAAGATGTGTCTCAACCAACACCACTCGCTCATGATGCTCCTCATGCTATTGGCTGAGATAAGGCGAATGTAGTGACTTATTTCCAATACTCG
This sequence comes from Kingdonia uniflora, assembly GCA_014058105.1. Lineage (NCBI taxonomy): Eukaryota > Viridiplantae > Streptophyta > Magnoliopsida > Ranunculales > Circaeasteraceae > Kingdonia > Kingdonia uniflora. The sequence goes on along the minus strand of JACGCM010002030.1, from coordinate 1,474,731 downwards.
ACCGAAACCCAAATTTTGACCTTCAGCCCGATTGGATGTAAAAGCCAGTTCTGAAACTCAAGCTCAGGTCTCAGCATTTGACCATCACGCATTTACTCGACCTCGTCAACAAACACATGGCGCATTTATGACACATAATGGAGCGGTTACATGGAAGAATAGTTACTCAAGCCATTACTCGACCATTTTGAAGACCCATCAAAACCTGACATTTGTAACGTTCCTCATTAAAGCAATAATAGTCATATTATAAGACCTATAAATATAACCAGAGAGCTACAGATTAGAGAGGCTTCTCTGACACATCTTTTAAGAGACCTTTTTTAACATCTTTCTCTCTTGTTATAGCTAGCAATCTATAAACATCTCTCTCTTTCTAAAATCCTCAGGAGAGGTCGTGGTTTCTAACCCATTCAAGGGTTTTTCCACGCTAAATCTCGTGCTAGTTACTTTCAGTTCTTAGCTAACATTCTATATTTCAAAGGTGTAAAGCACTATCTTCGTCCAATACGAAAAATAGGTTATTACAAACCCTTGAATGGGTTAAAAACCACGACATCTCCTAAGGATTTTTGAAAGATAGAGATGTTTGTTGGTGACTGCTAGCTATTACATAGAGAAAGAGATGTAGAAAGGGTCTCTTAGAAGGTTTTAGGGCAGCTCCCTTAATCTGTAGCTCTCTGGTCCTATTTATAAGTCTTATAACATGACCATTATGGCTTTAATGAGGAACGTTACAATATATGAGTTTGATGAGTCTTTTATGAGGTCTTTTGTAACGTCTTGCTATCTAATAATTGTTGATCTTGTAACGGATCTCTTGATGAGCTTAGCTGTAACTTTGGACTGTTGATGAAGATACGATCTCTAACGATGTTTGTATGTATACGAACTATTAATGGATATCTGAGTATCTTCTACAGTGCGATGTTATTGGTTGCTTCAATATCCCCGAAATGTAGATTAGATAGTCTCTATTGTAATCTGCTTGCCCTCAATCCTTGGTTGGTTATCAGTGTGTTTATTTAAATTATGTGAGCTCGAATATCAGACTTAGTATGAGGATTAGAAATAAGCCCTTACAACTGCCCCCTCTCAGGCAATAGTAGGAGAAACGTGTGTAGCGAGTGGTGTTGATTGAGAAGTCCTGTCGTTTTGTGTTAAATGCTGCATTGATGGCTTCCATTTATCTGGAAGAATAATTGTTTTGACTGTTAGGTCTCCCAAAAGTTTTGCTTAAGATATGCGCTTGTGATAAAGACTTTATTAGAAGTGGCAGCATGCGTTTAAATGCTGATGATATAAAAAATGGTGACCAGTTGTTATCACTGTTCACCTTGGTATAACCTGTTAGTCGTCTGGATTTATATAAATAGTAGTGATGGTGACTACTCGCCGTTAGGCTTATGAGGCTAGAGTTCAGAACATGATGACAATTCTGCAAACTCGCTATTTTGGGGACCAATGTCTTTCTCTGCCAACTCCAATCCCTGTTCCTCCAACTTTTCATGGGATGTCGTAGGAAGAAGTAGAGGAGGCAGATGATGATTATCAACAAATGTGGCGATTCTACTATGTGGTCTTGCTTGCAGCTCACCATCAGGACTGTCTGCGGATGTTTACAGAGGATGCGGTGGCGGCAAAAGATGAGAAGATTGGGGTGCCGTCTGTGAAGTATTGCTGATATCCTGAGAAGGATTGGGTGCTGTAATGGTGGAGGTGGTCCTTCGTCTTCAGTGACTGCGGAGGTGGTGGGGGTTACGGAGGAGTGGTGGGATTAACTTTGACTTCCACTGTTGGGGTATTTTAGTTCTTATACTGGGCCTTCCATTACTTCTGTTTAAGTGTTGCACTGTCATTTGTAAAATAAGTTGCCTTTCGTTCTGTAGAAGAAATAGCTTTCTGTAAATTTTGTAATCTTGATTTTCGAACTGAATGAAATATTTGTCCTTGTAAATTGCTTGTCTTGAATAATAAATTTGAACTTGTTGTATCTTGTCTTGTAAGTGTTTGAAACTTCTTGAATGAGTCGTTGTAGGACACTGTGTAACAATTCTCGAACTAGTCAAAGATTAAATAGGTCGAAAATATGTAGATCAATTTTTTGCTAAGTTGGATGAAGTATATCTGAACTGTGCAGATCGTGCTATATATTTGTTACCTTTTTGAGACATATTGTTGTCATGTCTGTTGTGGTGTGTTCCGTAAACTTCTGCTAGATGTAGAGCTACGTGAGGCAGCAGTTCGAGAAATAGCGTTGGTTAAGCTTGTTGAAGAGGATGAAAGAGCTGCTGGTGGGGAAATTATTCTATGTGGTGAAGAGAGCCATCTGTCTGCCTTAAATATAATTATATGTAAGGTCGGATTATTGACCATAATAAAATGATTTGTTTTTGTTGAGGTTGTCTTGTCATCACTTTCTGCATCTATGATAAAGGTCGAATGAAATATAATTGAAGCAGGATTCGTTGCTGATTTTCTGCTTCTGTCAGATAAAAAATAAGACAAGTGACAGTTGTAATCACTGTACTAGGGTTTTAAATTAGATATCATGCTATAAGTAGCATAGCAGGATCGAGTAGTCGCAAAAGGTTGTTGTTGTATGAAAGTGATCGTGCTACATGATTGGTACAAATCTTCTTGGGAAGTGAGTCCTTGAATTTAATAATGGCAGAGGAGAGAGACAAACATTTTGCCGTCTGAAGTGATGGTGGTGACCAGAAACGACGACTGCTGCTCTTCTAGTACAGGTTCGTAATTTTGTTTCCACCATTTTTGTTATTGTGAATAGTGCGTTTGCTGTTTGTCATGGTAGATGGTAGTTGCATGATTGAACTGTTTGGTAGATTAATAAAGTGTTGGGTATGGCTGAGGGAAGAGGCCCGTTTGATTATAAAACGCTAAATAGATTTTTCTTGTATGTGGTAGATGCGTTCCAAAAATTTGAAACCCAGTAGTAAAGTTGTGGTATCCTCCAATAGTGAGGAATCATCGTCTTCTGGCAGGATTATGGATGATTCGGAGGTGAGGGGTTCTATAGCTGTTGATATGCCGCCTGCTGTTCCTTATGGGGTGAATGAGGGATTGGAAGTGGGGGTTAAAACTGGGGAATTCTTTAAGTATCCCACTGATGTAGACGTAAGGAAGACATTTTCCAAGTATAAGAAAGACTTAGATGGAAAATGGGTGCATTATCTGATGAATGAAGAGTTATGGTTTAGGACTCCGGTGAGACCAAGTGGTAAGATAGAGCATTATCAAGTACCTTCCCTGTAGGGATGGAAATTTTCCCTGCCCCACCGGGGATCTGCCCCGTCCCGCCCCGTTTGGAGAGGATTTGGGATGACTATATTGGATATAAGGGCGGGTCTGAGCTGAGTTTAGTTAAATCCGTCGGGGATTGGGGCGGATTTGGGATTGAGCTTGGTTAAATCCGTTATCCGCCCCGCCCCGCCCCATATAACTTTACAATTATACCCCTAATATATATATATATTAAGATTAATAACCCTAACAACTCTCAGCGTACCATTCTGATTAGTGCAGCACTTCGAGTTGTTGATCAGCTGTTGGTACTCTTTTGGATCTGCTGGGAGTGGTCTGTTGCAATTGTTGTCGACACCAAGGTAGGCTAAGAAAGGCTTTTGCAAATCGTCGTCACCCCCTTTATCAGCCCCAATGTTGATCATGCATACAGAAATGCGATCAATGCTGGTGGTTAAAATAATTTTGATCTGAAGATATCGAGCTTCGGTACCCAATACCCTGGCTAGATATGCCAAGGAATCGGCGTGTCTATTTTTACCTCGAGGAAGATAATCGAGAGTTGCTTTCGTGAACTTTCTCATCCTATCTACAATTAGGGTTGTGTATTCAATCATCTTTTCATTCTTCTTATATTGCTCAGAGTAATGGTGGACGATGAGTAGTGAATCAGTGTAAACTGAGAGTTCGGGAATATTGAGCTTAGGAGCGAGGTCGAGTCCATGAATGAGAGCTTCATACTCGGTGACAATATTTGAGGCCTCAAAATCAAAGTAGATTGATTTCTTAATTCTGTCATGGGAAGGTGTAATCAAAATGATTCCAATTCCTAACCCTGCAGGTCCTACTGATCCATCTGTGAGAAGTCTCCACCCTGTTGCCGTGATCCATTCAGCTCACTCGTCAAATGGCTTGGGGGGGTGGGGGTGTTTCTTCGGGTGCTTCTTCCGTAAGGTCAAGGTGGTGCTCCTCCCACTCGGGATCCTCAGCTGGAAAATCTGTAAGAAAATTGGCAACGGCCTGACCCTTTTCGGAATGACATTATTCGACTATGATATCATGTTCTCCTAAACTGACTGACTACTGTTGCACTCTCCTTGATTTCTCTTTTTTGGATAGAACCTCCCGAAGTGAGTAGTTCGTCATGACTTTGACTGAATGAGCTTGGAAGTAGTGTTTGAGTTTCTGCAAAGTGTAAACAAGAGTGAGAAGAAGTTTCTCAATTTTAGAATACCACATTTATGCTGATGTGAGTGTCTTGCTGATAAAATAGATTGGTTTTTTGACTTTCCCATCCAAGTGAATGAGAACCAAGCTAAGGGAATTATCTTTGACTGTTAGGTAGATAATCAGTTCCTCATTATCTATTGGGTTGCTTATTATGGGAGACCTCCCCAAATAGGTTTTGAGGTCCTGAAAAGCTGCTTTGCATTCTAGTGTTCAGGTGACCTCTGTATTTGGCAGATTTTTTCCTTGTTTAGTACAACTACGGAGTAATAGGAATAGCCAACAATAGCGATCTGAAGATTTAGAAATGAAACGCTTGATCGCGGCAATCTTGTCGGCAAGTTTATGAACGTCTTTTGTTGTTTTTGGAGAGGGCATGTAGAAGAGAGCTCGAATCTGATCCAGATCTGCCTCAATCCCCTTCTTGATGATAAGGTGGCCTAGAAAATGACCATAATATATCCTAAATTGATACTTATCAGGGTTGAGATGCATCATGTAAGATCGAAGGATGTTGAATATAGTGTTGAGATTTGAGATGTGATTGGCTGACTGTATACTTTTGAACAAGAGATCGTCGATGTAGACTTCAACGACTTTCCCTAGGTGTGCTTTAAACATAGTAGTCATCAACCATTGATATGTGGCACCTCCGTTCTTAAGTCCAAAGGGCATGACTTTGTAACAATAAAGACCTCTTTCAGTGATGAAAGTTGTCTTTTCTTGATCTTCTTCCAAAAGTGAAATTTGATTATACCCCAAAGCAGCTTCCATCATTGATAGGAGGTCATGGCCTACTGTGGAATCGAGGATCTGATGAATGTTAGGAAGAGGGTAACTATCCTTTGGAGTATGTTTGTTCAGATCGGCTAAATCTATGCAAACTCAAACCTTTCTGTTCTTCTTTGGGATAGCGACAATATTGAATATCCAGTCTGGATATTTGGCTTCTCGAATGAATCCCACTTTGATCAATTTCTCGATCTCGGTGTTAACTTTATCTCGAAGTCGAGGTAATAGTCGTCGCTATTTCTATTTAGCTATGGCGTTGATATTGATGGCCAATTTGTGACATGCCTTGGTCGTATCGACCCAGGCATTTCTTCGAAAGACTGGATATTGTAGCAGCCTACTCGCAGCCTTCTAGTGCCAGTCGAACACTCGAAGGCTACATTGATGCCTACATGAATACCTCAAAGCCCAATCAATCTGTAAATAAGTCTTCCAAGACTGCACAAACTTCGACTATGAACAAGCCTCAAATATGAAGGCAGATCCGTTAGCACACGAACCCCACATCAGCATCAGAAATACTTTGACCATAAGTTGTGCATGGTCGAAGGCAGACGTGTCAGATAAGCTAGCTCACCAGACAAGAACGGCGCCACTGCTGGTCCTGACGGCTACAGTGATATAACCAACAATGGCTACAGTGTCAGAGCATAGTGACAGAACCAACAACAGCTACAGTATCAAAATACAGTGCCAGACCCGATATTTACGGCATCAACACCAACTCTGGGCAACAGTATCAAAATACATGTAATCCCATGATTAATTATAACTCAAGTAGAATATATTGTATAAACTAAGTATGTACTAAAAACACATTCTATGAAAGTTATGCTAACTATGAAATGATAATTAGGATCATATCTTAGAAAAATAAAATATTAATGCAATTTTACTATATCATTTGAGAATCACAAAACTCTTCCTATATCTCTACTTAAAGAGATCATAGGATGATAATGGATGTCTCCAACAATATAGTTTTGGGATTTGCGATAATATGCTCATATTGTGTTGGAGAAAAATACATTCTACTACATGAAATCATACGCTTATGGAAGATCCATCCTCACCCCTAGTGAGGACTTAGCCGGCCATTATAACAACTTTAAAACCTAAATGATATGCGAATGAAATGAACATAAACTAACAACAAAAAGAGGAATTTTATTGACTTACAAAATGAAATACTCCAAATGCTTACAAGACTTGCACCAACTTACTCCAATAATGCTCTCTTGCACTCTACAAGAATGATTCTCTCAAAATCGAATGATCTTATGAGCTCACCACCTGTCCTTTTATAGATAAATGAGAGGGTTCTTATATTTAATATTAGATTTATAACCTATGCCATGAATGTACATAAATTTGTAACCTCCAAGAGTTATCCTCCTAAATTGTAACCTCCCCATGTGGGACCCTTGTGTTTGACAACTCTAAATCCTTCTCTAACAGTTCATCCTTTGAGCTATACATCCTGGTATTTGCACATATTTGGTAAATGAGCTCCATGTGACCTGAAATATAAAAATTGGTTTTATAAGTCATGTTTAATAATAAAATTAAGAATAATAAATATTAAGTCATAAGGGAATAGTGGTCATTTTATGTGTCCATCAAATACCCCCAAACTTAAAGTTTGCTAGTCCTCGAGCAAAGAAAAGAATAAAAGTATAACTCTTTCGTGGTTAAGGCGATTGCATTTAGCGTATACAACAAGCCATTAAACCTATAGGGTACCCATATAGGACGAGTTTTGTCTCGTGAGGGTTTGCAGTGACTATACCCACAAAAGTCAATAAGGGCATTATAGTTGTTTAAATACTCATTAGGTCATTTCAACTAACTAATTGATATTTGATAATGGTAAAAACATTAAGAAGGTAAACCCCTTAAAATTTAATTCTTTCACATATATATAATCAGAGAACCTAGAGAATTATCCAAAACTAGAGATACTACCCAATACTTAAATGAGATTTCACATATTTTTCTAATATCCTCAAGTGTTGTGAAAATAGTTACTGCCCGTACAACATTATTTAGAGACTCTTGAGTCAATATCCAGTCATTTCGTATTTCGTGAAACAAATCCAACGATCAGTTTGACAAGTGCCATACTCAATTCGAATCCCGTTATTGATTTTTGGCGAATAACTATAAGCCTTTTTGATTTTGGTACTTGTTTCCTTAGTGAAGCCTTCATAATATGAGTCGTTGGTCAATAATCCCAACCAGCTGGCTTAGGTTACCAGGGTTTGGTGCCCCTTCGTGGCCTAGGCTCTGGATTCTCACAAGTAAACTTTATTCCTTGCTCCTTTCACATAGTTCATGACTATACTCGAGATTGGTAATAATTCTTCCTCTTTCAGTTCTAATCATGCGAGTATGGCTTGCATCGTGAAAGTTTTTAGAGCTATTTTGCCTATAGAAATCCTTATTATATTACTTCAGGATCAAACTTATTTTTTAGGCAGTTATTTCCCTTGTAGTGGATCATTCCTACCTCAAATACTAGATTCTCTTTTATTGCTCAAAATTCTAGCAAAAGTAATAAATGCAATACTATCGTGAAGTGCATTTGTTTTGAGAAATATCAGTCAACATGAAATTTTCTCTAATTAAAGGGTAGTACATCTAGCTTAAGATAATGTTCCAAAATTTTATAAGCATGTATTTGATGAAAATTTTAACTTCATGATTTTTATGACCAAAATATTTAGACCATATCAAATACTTATAAGCTTGCAGAAACTTACTAAAGAATCTCATAAATTACCATAATGACCTATCTTTTCTCTAAAAAAGTAAAAAATGTGAACAATTTTTCCCTACCCCCAAACTAGAAAGAATCATTGTCCCCAATATTTGAAAGCATACCTTAAAAGAAGGGAAAAAATCGGAACATAGTACCTGATATAACATGGGTTGCCTCCCAGATAGCGCTAAGTTTATTGTCTTCAACCAGACAAAATGAGGAACCTCCAAACTCAGTGAAAGTTGGGTGAAAAGGATATGAATGTCACTCCTCATAAACTGGCTCCAGAAGCTTCAAGTCTTCATTGGTGAAGCTAAAATGTTCATAATAAGGCTTAAGCCTTTACCCGATCACCTTTTGTATTTTGCCAGTACTCGGTTCTTCAACCTCAACCGCCCCATGTGGATATACCGTTTTAACAATAAGAGGCCCGGTCCATCGTGATCGTAGTTTGCCAGGAAATAAATACAACCTAGAAGAGTACAACAAGACTTTTTGGTTTGGTTCAAATGATTTTCGTAAAATGTTTTTGTCGTGAAACGCTTTCATGCGCTCCTTGTAAGTCTTTGCTAAATGGCATGCATCATTCTGTAGTTCTTCTAACTCATTGAGTTGAAGCTTGCGATGCAAACCGGCCATCCCAATGTCAAAGTTCAAGGCCTTTATTGCCCAATATTCTCGGTGTTCTAATTCAACTGGAAGGTGACAAGCCTTTTCAGAGACTAGCCGGTAAGGGGACATTCCAATAGGTGTCTTAAAAGCAGTACGATAAGCCCAAAGAGCATCGTTTAGTCGAGTTGACCAATCTTTACGGTTTGCTCTTATCGTTTTTTGAAGAATATTCTTGATTTCACGATTGGAAACCTCCACTTGCCCACTAGTCTGCAGATGGTACGGTGTAGCAACCTTGTGTGTTACTCTAAATTTTTTCATTAAGTTTGCAAACATTCGACTGTTAAAATGTGACCCCCATCACTAATTATTGTCCTCGGCGTACCAAAATGAGAAAAAATATTCTCTTTAATAAATTCAATAACAATCGAACTATCATTGGTCCTGGTAGGAATAGCTTTAACCCACTTAGTCACATAATCAACGGCTAAAAGGATGTACATGAACCCAAAAGATGGGGTGAAGGTACCTATAAAGTCTATGCCCCAAACATCAAATGGTTCAACGATCAAGATTGGGTTTAGTGGCATCATATTCCTACGGGACAAGGCTCCCATTCTCTGACATCTATCACAAGCCTGGCAAAATTTGTGAGCTTTACGAAATAAGGTAGGCCAATAAAATCTACACTGTAAAATTTTTGCAGAGGTCTTTTTGGAGCTGAAGTGACCACCACAAGCTTGGGAGTGACAAAATTCTATGACTTTGGAATGCTCAGAATCTGGGACACATCCCCTAATGATTTGATCAGAACAATATTTGAACAGGTACCGGTCATCCCAGAAAAAAGTGTCGGGCCTCACTAAGAAATTTATTCTTATCTAGCTTGGTCCAAAAACTAGGAAGGTGCCCTGTGGCAAGATAATTTGCTATGTCTGCAAACCATGGTACAGAAGACATAGAGCGAATAGACATGAGTTGTTCGTCACGAACGGACTTACGAATAGGTAATGACCTATCTAAAAAATCATTGTCTATTCGAGAAAGGTGGTCAGCTACCACATTCTCGACACCTTTTTTATCCCGAATCTCAATATCAAACTCCTGAAGTAATAATATCAATCGGATTAAGCGTTGTTTGGTGTCCTTCTTGGTAAGAAGGGGTTTGATAGCAGCATGATCCGTATAGACTATTACTTCAAAATCTATAAGATAAGAACAAAAATTTTCTAGAGCAAAGACTATCGCTAAAAGTTCTTTCTCTGTGGTTGTGTAATTGAGTTGCGCATCATTAAGAGTTTTACTGGCATAATAGATGGCACGCGGAAGGTTATCAATGTGTTGTGCCAAAACTGCACCAATGGCATAGTCAGATGCATCACACATCAACTCGAAAGGTTCGTTCCAATTTGGAGGTTGGATGATGGGTGATGATGCTAGACGTGTTCAGAGATTCTCAAAAGCTTTAAGACACGAATCATCGAATAAAAAAGTGGTGTCCTTGGTGAGGAGATTGCTGAGGGATCGAGTAATTTTGCTAAACTCAGGAACCAAACGTCAATAAAATTCTGCATGCCCCAAGAATGAACAAACATCCTTGACTATTCGTGAGGGTGGGAGACTAGATATGACATCGATCTTAGCTTTATCTACTTCGATACCCTTTGCTGATATGATATGTCCTAATACTATGTCTTTTTTCACCATGAAGTGACATTTTTCCCAATTTAGAACAAGATTTTTTTGTTGACACCTAGTAAGAACAATAGATAACTGGTGAAGACATTGGTCAAACGAATCCCCGAAGAGGGAGAAATCATCCATGAAAACCTCAATGAAACGCTCAGCCATGTCAGAGAAAATGCTCAACATACATCGCTGAAATGTTGCTGGAGCATTGCATAACCCAAATGGCATGCGGCGATAGGCAAAGGTTCCAAAAGAACAAGTAAACGTGGTTTTCTCTTGGTCCTCTAGAGCGATGGGTATTTGATTGTACCCAGAATACCCATCAAGAAAATAATAGTATTCATGACCGGCGAGACGTTCAAGCATTTGATCCATGAATGGTAAGGGAAAATGATCTTTTTAAGTGATCGAATTGAGTTTTTTATAATCTATACACACTCGCTACCGTGTGGTCATGCGAGTAGGGACAAGATCATTGTGATCATTCTTCACAATATTGATTCCAGACTTTTTAGGAACAACATGAATTGGGCTTACCCATAGGCTGTCTAAAATAGGATAAATGATCCCAGCATCAAGTAGTTTCAAAATTTCTTTTCTCACAACCTCAGCCATAGTCGGGTTAAGACTTCATTGTCCTTCTCTGGAATTCTTGGCATTATCCTCAAGTTTTATCTTGTGCATACATACAAAAGGACTAATACCCTTAATATCTAAAATGTTCCATCCAAGAGCTTTTGTGTTTCCCATTAATACACGCATTAATTTCTCTTCATTCTCAGGCTCTAGGTCGGATGCTATGATAGCAGGAAGAGTTTCATTAGGACCTAGGTAGACATAATTGAGATTTTCAGGGAGAGGTTTAAGTTCAAACCTAGCAGGCACTTCTTCCGCTTCTGGAACAGGATCCTTGACTTTCTGTATTTCAACATTATCATTATTATCCATAATAGGAACAAAATCTAACAAGGCATTGGCCACATTGATAAGGTCATCAACATCTAAATTATCTCCAAAATGTGCAAGACAAGCTTCTAACGGGTCCCTAGGATTGGAACTATGAAATGTACTGTTTACAACAGTACCAAGCATGTTACACTCATCGGGTTCATTTTCAAATTGAGTATGACTTGCATTGAAGATATTCAGATCGATGGTCTTTTTCCCATAAGTCAACTTCATAGCTCTGCTACAATAATTGATCGATGCATTAGCAGTGGCCAAGAAAGGTCGGCCAAGGATCACAGGTATCTTACTATTTGGGTCTTCTACCGGGTTTGTGTCAAGGACCACAAAGTTGACAGGATAGAAAAAATTATCAACCTCGACAAGTACATCCATCACAACTCCCCTAGGAATTCTAATGGATCGATCAGCTAGTTGAAATTTTTTATGTATCGGTTTAGTCCTTCTAGACCTAGCTGCTCATATACCGAATAAGGGATCAAGTTGGCACTGACACCTAAATCAAGTAAGGCTTTTCTGATGCGATTTGTCCCTAAGTAACAAGAAATTGTCGGCATTCCTGGATCTTTGTATTTCATGGGTGCGTTGTTCAAGATTATAGAGCTAACCTGAGCATTCAATTGAATAGCATTTTCACTGTCATGGACATTAAAAGCTTTCTAGGAAACATTCACACGTTTCTTGAACGTGGAGAGGTTCTTGAGATATTTTGCATAGGAAGGAATTTGTCGTAACGCATCGAGGAAAGGAATAGTGATCTTATGATTCTTGAACATCTTCTTAACCTCTTCATCGGGAATGTTCTTCCTATTGTCTAAAAACTGTTGGGGAAAAGGTGCTCTAAGAATTCTAGGCAGATCATTTTTGATAATCTTCTCACTTAGCGAGACCTACCCAGCCTCTTCCTCAACAAAAGAAGTTTCTTCACATATAGGTTTGCCTCCTTCTACAACTTTCTCAGTACAAGGATTAGGACTTTCACGTGATTTGTCCTCAGGCATCCTAACTTTGTTGTCTACAGTCTTTCCACTTCTAAGTGTAATCACCGCATTCGCCTGATCGCGGTGTAAACTCTCAGTTTGATCCTTCGGATTGGGTTGGGTTTGACTTGGAAACGTACGTTTGTCTCTAGTACTTAACCCAGATGTCAATTGAGCAATTGATGTTTCTATTCGACTCATGGATTGCTAATTCATTTGCATGAATTGTTGCATCAACTGGTTATTAGAATGCAATAGGGCTTGGATGCCATCATCCGAAGATGGTTTCCTATTCTGAGGTGGAACGTAAGGAGTATTTTGCTGAAAAGGTTGGTGATTGGGAGTAAAGGACACACCACCTTGATTTTGATTTGAATTACTCCCTTGGTAATACGGTCTGCCAGAATAGTTATTTGAATTATTCATCCCTGAAGAATTCCCTTGATGATGTGACTGGTTATAAGGAAAAGAGGAAGGTTTTTGATGAAATATATTTACCTGATCCTTCTTGGTTTCCCTAATTTCATGAATCAAAGGGCTATCCTGAGTATAATGTCCAACATCGTCACACACAGCATAAGCTTGCATCTCAGCATGAAAAATTGGTGCTTTAACAGACATTTTGTTTTTCCCTATTTCTAAGGACTCTATCATACGCAGGATGGTCGTCAGCGTAGTTTCCGAATTGGAGTTAGATCCAACTCCAAAGGCATTACCCCCCTTTTCTAGAATATCAATTTCTCCCATGGTGCCCCAGGTTTGCAATATTTCAGCAATCTCTTCTAAGAAGTCCAGACCCTCTACATCATCATTATCAGTGAATTTCCCTAAACAAAAGGATTTTATAGTTCTCTTGGTTTCAGCATCTAATCTATCATAATGATTTCTAGTTAGGACCCAGGAGTCGATACCGTGATGAGGGCACTGTAGGATCAGTCCCTTATATCTCTCAAGATAATCTTTTAAGCTTTCTCCATGAAGTCGGGTAATCCTAAGAATGGCCCTACGAAGGGTCTCAGTTATCTCAAGAGAGAAAAAATTCTTGTAAAAGGCTTTAGTAAGCATCTCAAAACTCGTGATTGATTTTGGCCGCAGAGCTTGAAGCCAGCTCTTAGCTTTCCCTAGCAAAGTAAAGAGAAACAACACGAGTTTCATGGCCTCCATTTCGTTCTCATTCCTATACTTTTGGAGGAACATTAATTTATAAAAATACCTAACATGAGCGTATGGGTTCTCATCTTCTCCTCCTGAAAATTTTGGCAATAAATTGATGAGCGCATTTCTAAGTTCAAATTGCCCAGTTGTAGGAGGTAAAACAATGCACGAGGCAGGATTTGTCAATTTTGGGAACATGTGATCCTTAAGTAGAATTTGCATGGGTCCCTGACCATTCTCATTATCATTGGCATCTCCCATCTCAAGTGATTGGGGTGGAACATTAAATAAAGTGAATGAGGAAATTGGACTCAGATTAAGTCTCAATGGAGAGATAGGGAAATTAAAAGTTTCGAACTCACCCTCAACAGGGAAGAGTTCCCTACGAGTAAGGATTGTACGGTCTCTCGTATCAATAGAGATTGGAATCTCCAGTTGGGTTGACTCGCCTACCTCAAAGTGGATCAGAATATCTATCAAATCAGATTCTCTAAGCCTCTCAAGACAACTTTTAGGCCCTCAAAACCATTCTTTCATACACTAATAGATGTGGGCACTATGATGATCACACAGCAATGAGGTGCACAAAAAATAAATATAATAACCTTTTCAGATGGGCCTTAATTAAGGTCAAGTTGTGAACCCGGTTTCAGGATTCGGTTGCTTCTATTCCTGATAATGGATCGGTTCGCACGTTGAGTTGCGTATACTTGCTTTAGCAATAACTCGCGTGCAGTTCAAGTCACCTAGAAGCACCTGTGCTGGAAGGTGGGGCAAACCGCTTAGAATCACCTTTCCACACTAGTTATGCTAGGGAACGTACTTCCTCCAGACAAACATAGCCACTATCAGGGGTCTTAATGAGCGCGTTCTTAATGCTCCCGGTCCGAGCTCTATAAGCCTTTTTGTCTATCTATGTATTTTATGGCTTAATCTTGATTTTTTTTAAAGTCAATGTCCCGTTCCGTAAAATGTTAAACCGGGTCGTGACATCCCGGGGTCCTAGTATGCGGTACCATACACGGGTGATGAAATCCCACTTTTTGTTTGCCCTTTATCTAAAGTTTAGAATTTAAAAGTGCACAAACATCAGGCACATGAACAAAAATTGACCGCTTCGCAGGAGGGTGCGGTGGAAGAAAGTACCTGCGGGGCGGCCTTTTTAGGGGTTCGTTGTTTACCCCGGTGAAACCGTTGAGATGGCACACCCATGCTCTCTGGCTCAAGTAGGCGTTGTAGAGAGGTCCTCCCCGGATGTGGTTTCCAATATTGTGACTGCAGAAAAAAAAAGTACAATTTTATCCTCGCTTTAATTACACACTCTTCGCTCAAGAGTATATAATATTTTACCTCACTACAAGTTACTCAAAGAGAGGAAGAAAAGATAACCCTATCTAGTTTTTTGTCGGCCCTTAGCTTCCTTTGGTAGTCACTGTAAAATAAAGAAAGTAGTCACCGCAAAACAAAGAAAAATTCCTCAAAGTGCAAAATTAAAATAAAAATGTAATAAACAAAATTAATGTTCTTCTAAAAAGTGAAACCGAAAAACAAATTAAACACAATAAAAAAAATTCTAATTACCGCTCGAAACCGGCAGCGGCGCCATTTTGATGACGGTCAAAATCCGGTGTTTAGTATGGGTAAAAATTAGAGTGTCGTTCACTTTCGAACATAACTAGAAATTAGTTTTGGTCTTGTGTTTTAGTAATCAAAGGTTGTAAAACCGTAAAAATCAATGATATGGTTTTAATCAAGAATAAAGGTCTAGGGGCTTCAGATTTCACCACCATTTACATATAATATCAGCATAGTATCGTATATTAAATTCTCCACTTAATTGAAATAACAAACTTCGACCTTTTATCGATGTAATCCCATGATTAATTATAACTCAAGTAGAATATATTGTATGAACTAAGTATGTACTAAAAACACATTCTATGAAAGTTATGCTAACTATGAAATGATAATTAGGATCATATCTTAGAAAAATAAAATATTAATACAATTTTACTATATCATTTGAGAATCACAAAACTCTTCCTATATCTCTACTTAAAGAGATCATAGGATGATAATGGATGTCTCCAACAATATAGTTTTGGGATTTGCGATAATATGCTCATATTGTGTTGGAGAAAAATACATTCTACTACATGAAATCATACGCTTATGGAAGATCCATCCTCACCCCTAGTGAGGACTTAGCCGGCCATTATAACAACTTTAAAACCTAAATGATATGCGAATGAAATGAACATAAACTAACAACAAAAAGAGAAATTTTATTGACTTACAAAATGAAATACTCCAAATGCTTACAAGACTTGCACCAACTTACTCCAATAATGCTCTCTTGCACTCTACAAGAATGATTCTCTCAAAATCGAATGATCTTATGAGCTCACCACCTGTCCTTTTATAGATAAAGGAGAGGGTTCTTACATTTAATATTAGATTTATAACCTATGCCATGAATGTACATAAATTTGTAACCTCCAAGAGTTAACCTCCAAATTTGTAACCTCCCCATGTGGGACCCTTGTGTTTGACAACTCTAAATCCTTCTCAAGCAGTTCATCCTTTGAGCTATACATCCTGGTATTTGCACATATTTGGTAAATGAGCTCCATGTGACCTGAAATATAAATATTGGTTTTATAAGTCATGTTTAATAAT
Source organism: Kingdonia uniflora (assembly GCA_014058105.1). Classification (NCBI taxonomy): domain Eukaryota; kingdom Viridiplantae; phylum Streptophyta; class Magnoliopsida; order Ranunculales; family Circaeasteraceae; genus Kingdonia; species Kingdonia uniflora. The sequence continues at coordinate 1,458,606 of JACGCM010002030.1, read as the reverse complement.
AAAATTAAGAATAATAAACATTAAGTCATAGGGGAATTGTGGTCATTTTATGTGTCCATCACTGACCACCTGATGTGTTAACTTTTCCTCACCAGCCTCATAGATAGCCCTCTTCGTTATTATCATAACCTTCCCAATGGCTTGATTCGAAGCTTTTAACAACTATCTAGCCTCTTCATCGCCCAATTCTCCATTAACAAGGACCGTGAAGTCCGAGTCGATACCCTCTTCAATTTCTAAAAATCCCCCAGAGAAACCCTTGAGGCCTTCACCAAAAGGTTCATCGATGTGTCGCGCAAAGTCAAAAACCTCGACTGCGCGAATGCCGCACTCACAAAGAGTACCTGGTCCTCTATAAACCGCAAACCCTCGAGGAGAAGCTCTCAAAAGTTAATGGGTATATCGACCTTGAGCGCCTCCACGAATCAAATAAACAGGGGCACCCTTCAACCACCAATATAATTAAACCTCTACAAGGCCCTTCTACTCTAACACTCCTGATCGTTCCTATCTCACAGGAGATTGAGAGTAGCAAATGTCCCCACACTGACAATATTGTCGAAGCTCGAAAAAGCGACCGAAGTCAGTCCACCCCAAACTTACTACCCCTATCAGCACTCTTTGACCACAAATTCTGGCAGATCCCTTATGGCATATCCCTTTCCCCATCGAGGTCAAACCAGGTGAACCCTATTGCGCCAGCCACAAGTGTTATTGTCATCACACCAATAAATGTTTTGCCTTACAGCGTCCTCTCGAGATAATTCTCAAGGCGGGCCGCCTAAATCAGTACGTTGCTGACCCACCTAGCTACCTCAACGGGTCATACCTCAAACCTCAACCTGCTCCTACTGCTAATCCAGGCGAAGTACACATCTACCAAGTTTATTTCATCGATGTGAATAATATCAACAGTGGCCATTCCATGAGAAAGCGTAAGCGTATTGAAGAATGCTACAAACTCACTTACCAGGAAAAGCTACCCGTCCTCTTGCAAGAGTCAAGCCAATGCCCTCGACCCGAGGGTATCTCATTTATCGACTGTGATACATCGCATGTCCATTCTCCCCATTTCGATCCTTTAGTCATTATGATTAAAGTCGAGCACCTCATCTTCCACACCATGCTTATCGATATAGGAAGTACAATCGATGTACTTTTCCTCCAAACCATCCAAGCCATGAGCAAAACAGACCTCATCACTGCCGCCAATGTCGAACTGAAAGGTTTTAATGGGGAACCAAAGTTTTCGTTGGTCAAATCAGCCTTCATGTTACTACTGGCCCAGTTACACTGTAAACCAATTTTCTTGTCATCGATAAGAAATCTGAGTACCTCAGAATCCTTGGGCATGACTGGCTCCATGCCATGCGCGCAATACCTTCGACTTATCATCAGACCCTTTGTTTCAATTCCCCCCGTGTAACGTGGAACTTAAAAGGTTCTTGCCTATTCATGTGAGCATCCGGAGATCGATCTGCCCCGGGAACTCATCAAACAGCCATAGCAATCATAGCCTCCCTTTATCCCTGTACCATCGATACCTTCCATCTCACCCATCGAGCCCACTCTCTATATTGAACTCGACGGTCTTGGTCGGGGTACATTTATCATAACCTTTTTAGATGAGGCCGAGCGCCTCAAACTCATAGACTTCCTTCGAACAAACAAAGACACCTTCGACTGGACGTTTCAGGAGATGCCCGGTGTCGACCCCAGTTTAGCCTGTCATCACCTTGACCTCATCCCACACTCCACAGTAGTAAAATAGAAGCAGCGTACCTTGGCACCAAGACTTCGAGAAGCTGTAAACCTTGTGGTCGACAAACTTATAGCCGCAGGTTTCATCAGAGATGTCAAGTATGCTTATTGGATATCCAATATTGCTGCATTTCCTAAAAGGAATAACAAAATCAGAATCTGCGCAACATCACAGACCTCAACAAACACACGTCGAAGGATAGCTTCCTCCTCCTAATCATTTTAGTACTCCTCGATGCCACTGCTGGACATGAGCACCTATCGATGATGGATGCAATTTTGAGTTATAATCAGGTACCCCACCTCCCCAAGGATCAACTTAAAACTTCTTTTATCACTAAACAAGGCCTTTACTATTTTAACGTTATGCCCTTCGGCCTCAAAAATGTGGGTGCCACCTGCCAACGCCTGGTTGCAACCATGTTCAAACCCTTGCTTGGCAAGTCGGTCAAAGTTTACATCGGCGACATGTTATGCAAGAGCCTCCTAAAATAAACCCACATCCAGGACCTAACCGAAGTCTTTTCGATACTTCGTGCATACAGCATAAAACTTAACCCAAGCAAATGCCAGTTTGGTGTTTTATCTGGTAAATTTCTTTGCCACCTCATCAGAAAATGAGGTATCGAGATCGACCCTACCCATATCCTTGTCCTCCTCGACATGCCTTCGCCCTGAACCAAAAAAGATGTCCAAAAAGTGGCTGGTAAAATAGCGGTACTCAACCATTTCATTTCTAAATCCTCAGATCGCTATGCTTGGCTCTTCTCTCTCTTACGCGACCAAGGCGTCCACAAGGCTAAAATAAAAAATAATCTCGAGATCAATTAAACATCCGTATGTAAACAGGCCTTTTTTGAACTTAAAACATACCTTGGTCGACCACCCATCATCAGCACCCCTGTCAAAGGCGAAGTGCTTTCTTTATACCTCTCGGTTACTCACACTTCTATCAGCTTAATCCTTATTCAACTCGAGTCCAACATTGAAAAACCTATCAATTTTATCAGCAAAACTCTGACACCTGCAGAGACTCGATACACGAAACTTGAGCGTTTGCTCCTCATCCTCATCTACACTTCCCAAAAACTTAAACCATATTTTCAAGCCTACCCTATCCGCATTATAGCCAGTTATCCCCTTTAAGAAGTTCATAGCAAGAAAGAAAAATCTAGACGAGTACAACAGTGGTCCATTTATCTGGGGAAGCGCGATATTACATTTGAGAAGAAAGTATCCCAAAAAGGCCAAACAGTCGCCGATTTCCTTGCTGACTTCCTGGTTGAAGATGTTAACTGGGAAGAACAAGAATACGAACTACAAGAAGACCAGTCCAAACCCACAGACCTATGGAACCCGAACACAGGCTGGCGTCTCTTCACAGATGGATCCGCTGGACTTAACGGGTCAGGGATTGGTATCATCCAGGGATTGGTATCATCCAGGTTGGCATCTCTTCATAGATGATCGAATTGAAAAGGCAGTTAAGTTAAACTTCGAATGCTCCAACAACGAGGCTGAGTATGAAGCCTTGATCCATGGCCTTGACCTCGCACTCGACCTCGGTGTCCCTAAACTTGCAGTTTTCACAGATTCCCAACTCGTCCAGAGATAATACTTCAGTGAAAATCAAGCCAATGGTCGCATGCCCGAATATGTTGCTCTTGTCCGCCAACACATGGACCATTTCCCTGAAAAATCTTTTATTACTCACTATCCTAGAGGCAAAAATAGACACGCAGATGCCCTCGCCTACATAACATCTATGTTAGGCCTGTCCAAATCTTAAACTCTTCATATCGAAGTACTCGAATGCCCAAGTATCAACTAGATGGAAGTCAATGCCATCAATACTGAGGGGAAGAGTCTCGATCTAGACGGCTGGCGAACACCATTCCTCGATTACTTCAATAATCCTATCCTCCCAGACGATCCCAAAGCTAAACGATCATTATTAGAAAACTGTCGTAGAAATGCCATCCTCAAACGCGAGTTATATCGCAAATCCTCAAATGGCATCCTCCTTCGATGTACTTCTCAAAATGGAGCCTTTTCAACTCTCCCTGAACTCCACAAAGGTACCTGCGGTGCTCATACCGCTGGTCGATTTATGCCCCTTTGAGCCGTCTCCCAAGGTTTATTCTGGCCCAATATGAAAAAATAAGCCGAAGAGTATGCAAAACACTGTGACAAATGCCAGTGTCATGCTCACAACATCCATAGACATTCACAAGATCTTCACTTTAGCCAAGTCTCTTGGCCATTCAAATGATGGGTCGTCGATCTTATGGGTCCTTTTCCCAAAGCATCGAATAGTCGAGAAATCATCCTTGTTACAACAGATTATTTTACCAAATGGGTCGAAGCTGTACCTTTATGTCGAACCAGAGAAGAAAAAATTATCAAATTCCTATGGGAAAACATTATTACATGCTTCGGCTACCCTCATATGATTCGATGTGACAACGGTCTGCAATTCGTTAGGAACAAAGTCAAAAATTTCCTCAAGAAGTACAACATCATCCTCTCCCCCTCATCACCTTACTACCCCCAAGGGAATGCTCAGGTCGAAACAATTAATAAATCAATTGTCGATGGTCTCAAGAAGCGTGTCGATGCAAAGAAAGGACGATGGGTTCATAAATTATAGCATGTCCTCTGGGCTTACCGAACAGCACCAAGAAAAGCGACAGGTTGTACCCCTTTTCTCCTAGCTTATGGTACTAAAGCAGTGATCCTTACTCAATTCAAAGTACCCACACTAGTTCCCAACCTCCCACACGAAGATAATGAGTTCAAACTTGGGTGTAATATACTATGGATCAACGAAACCAGAGACCGACCCATCGCCAACCTTGACCGTTACCATCTATCCCTCCAGAAGTCATATAACAAGTGAGTTCGACCACAAAGTCTTAACATTGGAGATCTTGTACTTCGACGTGTCACACAGTTTTCGAAGCCTCGAAATGTCGGCAAGCTAGCAAAATCCTGGGAAGGACCTTATTTCATTTACTATAAAGCCGACAAGGGTTCATATTACCTGATAACAAAAGATGAAGAGCCTCTACCAAATCCATGGAATAAAATACAGTTAGTATCATACCACAGGCCACGGCCTTCACCGTGTTCCACTGATGTAAATACAGTATAATCAATGAACATATTATCCACTAAACTTTGTCTCTTGTTTTACAGTGAATTCCTTAGTCTAATCGAAGTATCATGTCAACCCTTCGACCCGATTGACACTTGGGGGTGACCTTGAAATTTTTCAAGTCTCCAATTTCAAGTTAACTCGAAGGGCATGAGTGGTTAACAGACCGAACCCTCGAGAATGTATTGGGGGCGACCACGTTCTACTTTGATCAGGCTCAGGCCTTCGAAGTCCAGTGAATTCTTTGGTCTAACCTAAGTGTCATGTCAATCCTTCGACCCGGCTGACACTTGGGGGTGACCTCAAAAATTTTCATGTCTCCAATTTCGAGCAAACTCGAGGGGCACGAATGGTCAACAGACTGGACCCTCGAGAATGCATTGGGGGTGACCACGTTCTACTTCGATCAGGCTCAGGCCTTCGAAGTCCAGTGAATTTCTTAGTTTACCCTAAGTATCATGTCTACCCTACGACCTGACCGATACTTGGGAGCGACGATGAATATTTTCAAGTCTTAAATTTCGAGCAAACTCGAGGGGCACGAATGGTTGACAGACCGGACCCTCGAGAATGCATTGGGGGCGACCACGTTCTACATCGATCAGGCTCAGGCCTTCGAAGTCAAGTGAATTTCTTGGTTTTCCCTAAGTATCATGTCAACCCTTCGACCTGACTGATACATGGGGGCGACCTTGAAAATTTTCAAGTCTCTATAGGTTGAGCAAACTCGAGGGGAATAAATTGTCGAAGAGACCAGACCCTCTAGAATGCATTGGGGGTGACAACATTCTACTTCGATCAGGTTCAGGCCTTTGAATTCTAGTAAATTTCTTGGTTTGATAATTTTACTAGCATGCTACACTTACAACATATGCAGATACAAGTATGCAAGAACATCAACAATTCTACTACACACAAGAAATCTCAGTACAACGTATATCAGAAAATTAGGTTCAATACAAATCAACAAACAAATTCAGGTTATACATCCACCAGCAAGACAAATCAATCACAAGTTCACAGGTCAAGTGCAAAGCAAGCTCAACATTGTTCAAACATTACAACACAATAGAAAGATTAGAAAAAATAGTTTGGCACGCCCAGTACAATACCTTTTATCGGAGTGGTTTCACCATCTCCTCCTACAGGTTCCTCCTCGCCAACAACTCTAGCGCCCTCACTTGAAGGGTTCGACACAACAACATCTGTGACTTCCTCAGAAGCAGTCCTAGTTGAAGTTGATCCCATACTTGCACCATCAATATTTACTCCTACCCCCTCTGGTTGAACAACATCGTCAACAACAGGATCATTGGCTCCCGGTAAGCATTTTAAAGTTTTAGGATCATACCCCAAATCTTTGATGAACTCCTTCAACCGGACATTAGTCTCATATTCATCATCAAACTGTCCTAGGAAGGTCTCCCTCTGATCCTTCATTGCCTTAACCTTCTCAGCCAGTTTCAACTCCAGTACCTGCGTATGGTTGTAACGCTGGGCTTCAAGTCTCCTCTCGCATTCACCTCTGACAGTCCCTTACTCTCACTTCAAAATGTTAATCTCAGAGACCAGCGACGCCTCAGTCCCTCGAGCGAGCTCCAAATTTTCAAGTGTCTATTTTAATTGCTGGTTTATTACTTTTTGGGCCTTGATGAAAGCCTACGACCAATCATCTGCCTGCTAGAATATTCGAGCCATTAGTATCTCTCAAAGTATGATGCACCTAAGCAAAAATTTAAATTTTCAATAGCAAAATAGTGACCTGATACATCGTCTCATGCATCCTCCTCCCAGCTCCGTCTGAGTCAGTAACGGAAAGATTTCCATCAAAGCAGCCATGGCCTGAGCCTGATCCTCAAGCTCAGCCTCCGTCAGTTCTTCGTCCACATCCTCCGCATCATCCTCCCCCAGTGCTCTGCACCTCTTCCGCTGAGTTTTCTTTGGCGGCTGTACCTTTGGAGATTCAGGGAAGACCTTCCCCTTCCCTTTATCAGCCTGCATCAACGTCTGATTCGAAACATACCTCGAGGCATCACGGGCTACTTCGTGTACTGGTCCTACCTTTATCGGCACCTACTGCCCATTTGAAACATAACTTACCTTCCTCGACAATTTCACTTTCTCTATTCCTTCGAGACCTTTCTTTTTTGATGGCTTCAGCATAACGGGTATGCTTCAATGCAGGGAATTTGTCCTCTTCTGCCTCTTTCTCTTAATACTTAGTTTCCTAAAAACTGAGTTCACCCATTCCTTGCCTGAATTGATCAACCCGTCAATATAATCCCTCGGATTTGTTCAAGTTCGGATATTAGGACCTGCAGAACAAACAGAAACAGGTTTATCAGTCTATTCGATCCATACATCAAAAAAAAAAATTGTCAAACAACTTACTTGGATTATAGACCTTATGCTATAACTTATAAGGATCCTCCCCTTCGACAATCTCATAGTTACCCCATACTACAACCAGATCGTTATCCCACCCTCGACCCGTTGAGCACAGATCAAAGAACCAAGGTTTATCTGCGTGACACTGGATGTGATAGGTGCCTACCTTCTGGTTTACTTTCCTGGAGTAGAACGATACAATATCGTACCACTCAAGTAAGCTCCTCCCCTTACCTCTCAGTTTTACATTCCTACCATCAACTACCTTCTTTATTTTGTAAAGATTCACATTCATCTAGAATGGGGAAACTTCCTAAAAGTTCAGCACCTCCTTCACCAGCCTTCGGAGGGGTAGTTGCATCCCTAGCCAAATTTGACCTCTATATGCCATAATACCCTCTCGAGGTTTTAATTAGAAGGTGTACCCTAACTCCGCAGCATATAATATCACCCCTACCTTCGATAGCTCCAATTTAGCCACAAATTGATCTAGTCTCAACTTCTCTCTAGCCGAGACAGTACCCGCGGCCTGCTCCGAATCAGTCGATTCCTCACTATGATCATTTTGCTCCCCATCTCCCCTTTTATCACCCGAAGGCTCAGCACTACCTTCGTATCCTTCTCTTTCTCCTCACTCCATCTCTTCCCCGTCACTCTCCTCGGTCACCAGTGTCTTATGACATTTCCTACTTGAAGCCCCAATTTCAGGAACCACTATTGCTAATGGGGGCATCTTTCGTAATGTCTGACTCTTTTATATCGCTGCTCTCACCCATTGGATCACGACAAGATACACTGGCCTCATTTTCTTTGATCTCCTCATCTACTAGCCTCAGTCTCGATGATCGACGGGTACGCATCTTATCTTACAGAAGAAGAGGCACGTAATTAGATCGATATATTCGACTATTATGTGTTAATAACCAATTTTTGCCTACTCTCTTCAACCCATACTATCATAGTCGAATGTTCGACTCCAATCCCTGTCACACCGTCAATACCCTCTGAACCCCAAAAGGCTAAGCCCACATATACATGGTTTCCCCCTGTCCTCGGTTATATCATCACAACTATAAAATCTTACCAGCCTCTACCCTAATATGTACTCCATAAACAAAAATAGAAGAAGATGCAGCAAGACTGAAATAAGATGACATATCTGTTTGAGTAGAGTATTTGTCTTTCCTCTCAGGAAATCAAATGATCCCACAGCAACGAACAAGCTCTATGGAAAAATGGCGTATGTCTCCTCCTTTAACTCTCTATTTTTTTCTATAAGTGGGTAAACGGGAACAGTAACATTGCTCTTACCATTATATATACCTCCTCGAAATAAAATAAAAACTGCCTCGATTTCCAAAACTGATATCATTACAATTACCCCACTACCCCTACTTTTTGGCTGAAAGGTGTTTTATCTACTTTACCCTTCATTACCCCCACGTGTGCATCCTACGCTCACATTCACATAATTTTTTAAAATTAATTCGAACCTTATGATCCTCACTCGAAGCTGTCAAATCAAATCCTTACATCAAATCACCCTTTTTCCATAATCTAAGGAGACATCATGATGCCTGCAGGGCACTCTGCCCTATGCTCAGTATAGTTTTTGACATGCTAGCTGTTTGGACTGCCAGTTCTGACAGTCGAAGCTCACCTACCTTCGATGCCCCATCTTCCTGTCCGCGAATAATCATCTACATTATGTCTCGAACATTCATCCACAGATAACTTAATATTTATTTTCAAAATGTGCGAGTCATTCAATTTCTTTCATCTTCGAGTATTATGATGGTCTTACTTACACACAGACATTTCAGTATTTCACTTCGACAGTCATCTTATAGATTTTCAATTTCATTTGGGCAGACGCCCTTACACCGAAACATAGAAGAAAATATTCAACATCAACAAAAAAAAACCACAAATATTCCTTCCTACCATCCTACAGGAGTACTTTCACCATATTAAAGAAGCCCTTATTTACAGACGGGATGCTTCTTTGAGAACCCAACCTCAGCATCTTCCTTGTCCACCACCTCCTCAGCTAAATACTCCAGGAAGGTGAACCGGTTGCTGGGGAGTGGGCTCATCATTAGTAGCACCCTCCATCAGTACGCATAGGGCATCCCACTAATGGGTTCCCCTGGTATCTGTTCAAACAAATCTGGCATAACCCAATCAAGGCCTCGATCACCAAAAAATCTCTGCTTCAGCTCAAACATCTTATCCTAAATACAACAGCCCCTTGCCGTCACTTTCTTATGATCCCTGGTGTTATGAGCATCTCCGCTGCTGTGGGGAGAAGATGAGAGCATGTTTACACTGAAAGAGTACAAACGTCTAAAGTTCCCTCAAGACACCTTACTCATACCCGAAAGCAGGTGCATTTAAACCCTCTTTAATCAGAATCTGCATTTATCACAGTCTTAAAAGTTTCCCTCGAAATTTTAATAGTCAAACTTTTTCAACTTCCCAAACTCAACCATTTTATCAGCATCCGCACTCAACAACTATTTATGAGGTTTTATAATCCACATCGCTAGTCTCAAACCCTCGACCCCTCTATGCCTTCTGCTACAACTCTTTCAATACATACATCAAACTTCGAGAATTCAGAGTCAATTATTCATTTTAGGCCGAATATTAACCAATGTCTGCGATACCTACATGACAATTTGAGGCATTTTTCCCCTTGAAGATAGTTGTTTCTACTAGTTGCCCTTCGAAGTTGGATGTTTGATCCAGCGCCTACAATCTATTCGCCTACCATATTTACCAGATACAAAAGCACACAATTTCAGTGAAGTGTTGTTCTCATTCCATTACTTCGATTACAAAAGAGGACAGTAGGGTAGAAGAGGAAAATCTACAAACATCAACAAAAACAGCAACAAAAACTTTCAAATACAGTCATACAAATAATAATAATAAAACCCATTACCACCACCTTACGAAGAACTCTCCCTATTTTTAGACGGACTAGCTCTTCCCGCAGAGCCCTTCTCATCCTCCAATAACTAATTCTCTTCTTGCATAAGACGTTCGGCCAAAGCCGACAAGAAGAGATAACATTCTTTAGCAGCTGTAAACCTCTACTGCATCATCCCCCATAAGTACGCATAGGATTGCCAGTTGATCGATTCCCCAGGTTCTACCTCCACCAGGTCCGGCATGTTCCAGTCGAGCTCCTTTTCACCAACGAACTTCAGCTTCAGTTCAGCCGTTTTCCGCCCTATTCGACGATCTCAGAAAAACCCCATCCTTCTCTGATAATGCGTGTTGGGAGTGGTATCCATGATCGTTTTTACAAAATGTAGAGGAAGAGAGTGAAGACGAAGAGTATACAGTGTAACCCCCTCACAAGCCATATTTATATCCTCATTAGCATCATTTATTACTCTGTAATCACCATAACTTCGTAATTACCCTCCTTTATTGCCTTCCTCGGAAACCCAATATACATCAGCCAACCGTTCAACTTCCAACAACCAATATTTTTTCTCAGCAAATGCCTCTACATCTATTTCCAAAGCCCTTGCTGAGAGGGGGCGATTGTAGTAGCCTTCTAGCAGCCTTCTAGCTCCAGTTGAATACACGAAGGCTACATTGAAGCCAACATGAATACCTCAAAGCCCAATCAATCCATAAATAAGCCTTCCAAGATTACATGAACTTTAACTATAAACAGGCCTCAAAGATGAAGGCATATCCGTCAGCATACGAACCCCACGTCAGCATCAGAAATACTTCGACAAAATGTTTTACATGGCCAGAGGCAAATGTGTCAGATAAGCCAGCTCACCAGAAAAGAACGGCGCTACTGTTGGTCTTGATGACTACATTGATAGAACCAACAACGACTATAGTATCCGAGCATAGTGACAGAACAAACAATAGCTACAATATGGGAGCACAGAACCAGACCCAACATTTACAGTGTCAGCACCAACTCCAGGATACCCAGAGGATGCACCTATAATTTGACTTTCCTTGGTGACTCTGCCCTTCCTATGTTCTATAAATAAGAGGGAGGGAGATCCAAGGAGAGGTGACGAAATCTCTCCCCAAAACCTTTGCAGTTTACCTTTGATCACTCAGTAAATTACCTAGTACTTAAACCTACGATTACTAGACAGTAATATCAAATCTTTAATAAGTCCTCATGAGAGGTCGTGGAGTGTCCCATTCTAGGCCCTCACGCAAGTATATTTTCATTAGGTAATTTGTATTATTGATTATATGCTTGAACCCTTTGATAGAAGATAAACCCCGTGGTGTAAGAGCCAACTTCCCCTCCTTGCAAAGTAAGTCCCCTACATGAATTGCAAGAACTGAATGAGAACATCCTTTTCATGTTGAACCAACTTAGTACCAATGATAGTACCTTTGATTGGTCCATCAATATTGATATATTCTGTGGGCCCCTCTATTGATGGTTGATCATTGAGGTGATCAGCTTCCTGTAATTGCTATGCAGCAAATTTGTCAGAAGTATTTAGGATAGCAGAGACAATATTTTTACAAGCTTGTGAGAACTTCTGACTACCTCTGATCTCATAGATACTATTGTCATGCTTGAATCAGAGTGCTTGATGATAGGTAGAAGCGATTGCTTCCATGATGTGAATCAAGCAGCGGCCCATAATCCCGAGATAATAAGATTTGGCGTTGATGACATAGAAAACGACATCGATGGTGGCTGGTCCTGCAGTAATAGGTAAGATAATCTTGCCTACTCGTTCTTCCCTGGATCCATTGAACCCACTGATATCGGTGTCGCTCTGAATAACTTGGTCAGCCAAACCCATTTTGTCGATAGTACTCTGAAAAAGAATCTCAATACCGCTTCCAGTATCGATCATCATTGTGTGCATGACAAACTTCTTCATCTTAAACATTATTACTAATATATCATGATGTGGAAATTTGACATGGCCAGTATCACAATCTTCGAAGGAGATCCTGAGCTGGCGATTTCTCAACTCGAGAAGAAGCTTGGCTTCTTTGTCTTGTGGTGTGAGATCACAGCATTCTGATAGCCTCCTGCGCTTCGATCTATTTGAATTGGCGATCTAATTAATTTCGATCATGTTGCTCTGGCGCATATGGTAAAGATGTTTCTCCTCCGCTTGATCATTGACCTGAATAACTTTAAGCTGCTTCATATAGTTGTTATCTTTGTATGACATCAGGTCGATATTATATTCAAGCATCTATCCCTCTTTAAAAATTTATTTGAGCAATCTCTGTAAAGCATATGGTCCGCTGTCGATCGATTCCAGTGGTTGAGAAGAGCGGTAGAGTGTATCCTTCAAAAGCAGTAGAAAAATTATGGAGATTTGGACGTTCATCTTTGGGAGGATGGGTTTGTTTGGCGAACTGCCTTTCTGAGGGTAGCCAGTATTTTCCTTGGTGCACTTCTGATCTCTCTACTCCGTCTTCTGTTCGTTGGTTCGATCTGTAGATGAGCCCTTGGCAGAGAGGACGGATTTAGTAGATTTTTGTCGCTCGGACATCATCCTCTCCTGGTCGACGTAACTGTTGACATTGGTGATCATCTCCTCCTAGGTCGCAGGTTTGTTGAGAAATTGGTATTCTTTGGCCTTGCAGTCGAGCCAGAGTGCATTGGTAAAAGCCACAACGGCCGTTTTCTGATCGAGGTTATTCACTTTTCGCACAAGTTCTAAAAACTTCTTTGAGAAATCTTCGAGCTTCACTCCCTGCGACTGTTTAAGACCGATAAGAGAATATAAATTTTCTTCTTTAACCCTCTTGTGAGAATATGCCTTGATAAACTTCTTTTGTAGCTGATCGAATGTGTAGATGGAGTCCTCAGGGAGAAAGTAGAACCATCGGAATGGTTCCTTCTGTAGACTTGTGGCGAATAGATAGCAAAGGATGTGGTTGAGATTGGAGTATAACCCCAATGAATCATGGTACTGCTGAATGTGCTCCTTCGGGTCAATACCTTTGTACTTACAAATTTTAGGAGTATGGAAACCTTTTGGTATCTCCATATCGAATAGCTCTTTGGTAATCAGACTTCCTTATAACTTTGTAATATTTCCGGTAGTACCCAGAACTTGTGCTTCGATCAGCTCTTTAATCCGTTGGTCCATATACTCTTTCGTGGCGTAATGATGTATTGGCTGAATTGTTGAACGAGCTAGTTGTGGATGATGAGTACCCGTACCTTCACTCAGGCAATCTCGTACTGGAACTTGATGTTGAGGTCATTGTTCTTCCTCATGGCGGACAGAAATTTGGTGACCTCGACTGACTTCGGACTAGACTTCACCCCCCAAATGTATGGAGGGCTGTGGTTCGTGGTGTAGATTCCTGAAAATAGCTTTACTGGCAACTCCTCGAGGTCCCAATCTTTCCCTTGCATAAACACGGGAGGTCTCTGGAAGCTGATCTTGACCTCTGGCTAGAGAAGCCTGCTGTGTATTTTGCAGATCATCTAGGGCAGTCTGCATTATTATCATCTAATCTTTATGTCGCTTAAGCGCTATCATACGAGCTTGTCATTCTGCATCGAGCTCTTTATCTCAGAACTCCCGATCTTTTGTAAACTGAAGTTCGAGTTCAGCACGCTTTACTATTTTGGCATTAAGATCCTCCCGTAACACTTTAAGTTACCCCGGCTCTATTGAAACTTTGAGTTGGGTACTTGTAGCCGGTCATCTAGAAGTAACCATGATCAAAAATTGAAGTGAAAGAATGTCTTAGGATATCGTGGAAATGTAATCTTTCCCACAGACGGTGCCAAATGTTATGGCCAAATTCTGTAAGCTCAAAATTGCTTGGAATTCGCTATCATACCAATGAACCTATAATAATATTCTAATGGAAAGTAAGAAATAAAACAGGTGATTTTAGCATGTTAAACCTCTGAATAGGTAAAAAAGCCACGACCTCGAGCAGAGGATTTTTTTTAAAGAATCTAAATTGCTCGAGGCGAATATCTTATTACAAGTGATCTTTAGATATAGAAAAGCTTGAACCTTGTAATTAAGAAGTTTGAATATTGCTGAGAATCAAAAATAAGCAGTTTCTTGATGATCTCATGTATAACTTTTCTGGTCCTTGTCTCTTCTTTTCCATTATGTAGGCCTACTTCGCAGCTCTTCATCGCACTTGAGCATGTTTTCCGAACAATGTGGTTAGTGGCAGTTGACTAAATAACTGGCAAGTTCGTGAGAGACAGGTGTCTTTAACTGGATAATACTCTTTGGTTAAAGTTTGGCCCACATTCTTAACCAGTTCGTAGAGTAGGTTGGAATGTTTGACTGGGTAGGATGTGTTAAAAATGCATGAATCTAAGATGGAGGTAATTCGAACTAGGTGTGCTCGTTTTTAGGTGAGATCGTGGGATAGGTCCCTATAATACCCACCCTACCCAACTCACTTTATCTCTCTTCTCTTTTTCTTTCTACCCCTTACAGCCATTCTCAATGGCCCCCACCCTTCGCTCTACCTCTGCTATCGTCGAAAACTCCACCAATGGCATAGCCACCCAACTTACCCTCATTAGTCAGTCAGTTTGCACAAGCCAAAGAGTGTCATTCCAATCAGCTACATCTAGAATGTGAAGACAGACGCAACGAGCTCGAGGCAGAATAGTAGCACCGTTTGGATGATAACGACCACCAATCTTGTGACCTCGACGAACTGCGCCACATAATTTGGGAGCTTCAGCAGGTTCAAACCCAAGATGCTCCTCTACGTTCCCGGGTACCTGCCCCTTCTCTCGTTTTAGCCCGCGCTTGCCTTGGGCCTCACCCCCATGTCAAAGTTACCCTGGTCCACCTTGGAGCCGAGGGTGCTTCCACTATTTATCCTACCGGCTCGATCCACCACGGTGTACACCTCACGGAGGATTCTTTCGACTCCACCCTTCGAACTGCCCGACACCCTACACGCTGCTCTGCTCGAGAACCTCTCGGGGAGTGCAGCGCTGAACAAACACCTAACCCTCGACCACAATTCCCTTGAGCCCAGTAATCTCCTCCGCATCCTACCTACCTTACTCCACAGGAACTCGATCAGAAAATCAGCGCCGCTATTCGTATCAGCGCGAGCCCCACGCCGAACTCATAGAGTCAGTTAAACAACCTTATTTTCCCTAATCTTCTCGTGGTCGAAGTACCTCAAAATTTCCATACCCCTAAAATCAGTAAATACCGACCTTCAGTCTCATGTCCATGAATTCTAAAATGCTTTGAGTTTGTATTCCATAGCCGACCATATCTTATGTCGAATATTTCCCACCAATCTAACTGAGAGCCCTCTCAAATCGTACCATAGCCCCCCTAACAGATTTATCCGAAGCTTCGAACATTGTCAAACCTTTTTATCGCCTAGTTTGCCTTTAACAAAGACCGTGAGGTCCGAGTCGGCGCTCTCTTCAACTTCCACAAATCCCCCAACGAAATGCTTGAAGCTTTCACCAAGCGGTTTCTCGAAGAGCCACGCAAAGTCAAAAACCTCGACTGTGCAAATGCTGCTCTTGCGTACTCTAACGCTCTACCCGATCACAGTCATGTCAAGGAGTACATCGTACTTCATAGACCACGAACCCTTGAGGATATGTTATCTAAGGTTAACAGTTACATCAACCTCGAACGCCTGCACGAATCAAATCACCAGGGGCAGGCCTCGACCACCAACCACAATAAACATTGACCATCTTCTATACCCATGGTCGCTCCCGTCTCACAGGAGATCAAGGGCCGTAAGCGCCCTCACTCTACTACTACCCCTGCTGAGATCCACAAAAAATGACCGATGCCGGTCCTTCCAAAGCTCACTGCCCTCATCTGTATCCTTCTCCCACAAATACAGGCCAACCCTATCTGGCGTACCCCCTTCCCCATCAAATTCAGAAAAAATGAGCCTTACTACCAAAATCACAAGTACAACTGCCATTCTACCAACAAGTTCTACACCCTGCAGCGATCGCTCAAGATGATTCGTAAAGCTGGTCTTCTACATCGATATGCCGCTGAACTCCCCTATTATCTCGACAGCTCGTATCTCAAGCCCTAACCTTCCCCATCAACCGACCTAGCCAAGGTAGATATTTTCTAACTGTACCTTATCAAAGTTAATAACATCAGCAGTGGTCATACTCAGAGCAAGCGAAAACGAGTCGAAGAGTGTTATAAGCTTACCTATCAAGAGAAGTGACCCATCCTTCTACCAGAATCAAGCCAATGCCCTCAACCAGAAGGTATATTCTTCATCGATTGCGATACTTCTCATGATCGCTTCCCCCACTTTAACATCTAAGTCATTATGATTAAGGTCGAACACCTCGTCCTCCATACCATGCCCATTGACATGGGCAGTACAACAGATGCACTATTCTTCCAGACCATTCGAGCCATGAAAAATAAAGACCTCATTACACCAGCCAACGTTGAGCTCAAGGGCTTTAATGGGGCCACCGAAGTCGTCATTGGTCATATTAGCCTCCCTATCACCATCGGTCATCTAACCCTCCAAACCAGTATTCTCGTCATTGACATGAAATCTAAATACCTAGGTATACTATGGCACGATTGGCTGCTTGCCATGAAAGTCATACCTTCGACTTACTACCAAACACTTTGTTTCCCTACCCCTTGTGGTACGTGGAACATGACAGGCTCTCAACGCCTTGTCCGCTTATGCAAGCACCCTGAGATCGATCTTATTAGAGAAATCGTTAAACCATAGCAATCAATTCTTCTTGCACTCCCCAAACCTTCGGGCCCATCTACTATACCTGTCGAACCAACTGTATACATCGAACTCGACAACCCTGGTCGAGGTACATTCATCGGTGGTTTTTGGATGAGGTCAAACACCACGAGCTCACCACCTTTCTTTGGGAAATTAAAGATATCTTCGCCTAGACTTTCCATGAGATGCCCGGTGTCGACCCAACCCTGGTTTGCCACCGTCTTGACCTCATCCCTCACTATACCGCCATGAAGCAAAAGAAGCATACTTTGGCACCAAAGATTCGGGAAGTAGTGAACCTTGAGGTCGAAAAATTCTTAGCTGTAGGTTTTATCAAAGAAGTCAAGTACGCTGACTGGATCTCCAATATTGTTGCTGTCCCTAAGAAGAACGCTAAGATATGATTCTGCATCGACTTCACAGACCTCAACAAACACACACCGAATAATAGCTTTCCAATCCCAATCATTTCCGCAATCCTGGATGCCACAGCCGGTCATGAATGACTATCAATGATGGACGCGGCTTTGGGTTACAATAACGTACCCCTCCTCCCGGAGGACCAGCTTAAAACTTTGTTTATACTGAACAAGGCCTTTACTTCTTCAACATCATGCCCTTTGGCCTTAAAAATACGGGTGCCACTTGTCAACTTCTTATTACAACCATGTTTAAACCTTTGCTTGGCAAGTCGGTCAAAGTTTACATCGATGACATGTTATGCAAAAGCCTCCAAAAATAGACCCATATCCAGGACTTTACCAAATTATTTTCCATACTTCGTTCTTATAACATGAAACTTAACCTAGACAAATGTCAGTTTGGTGTTTCATTCAGAAAATTCTTGGGCCACCTCATCAGCAAATGAGGTATCGAGATCGATCCCATTCATATCCATGCCCCCATCGATATGGCTTCCCCTTGAACCAAAAAAGATATGCAAAAGGTTGTTGGCAAGATAGCCACCCTCAACCATTTTATATCGAAATCCTCTACTGTTGTGCTTGGCTTTTCTCCCTCTTACGCGACCAAGGTGTCGATAAGGCCAAAAAGAAAAACAACCAAGAAATCAATTGGACAACCAATTACGAACAGGCCTTTTTATAAATTCAAAGCATACATTGGTCGACCACCCATCATCAGTAACCCCATCGAAGGTCAAATACTTTCTTTATACCTTACAGTTGCCGACACTTCTATTTGCTTAGTCCTTATTCGATTCGAATCCGGCATCAAGAAGCCCTTGTACTTTATCAGCAAAACTCATACACCTGCTGAGACTCGATATAACAAACTCGAACGATTACTCCTTACACTCGTCTACACTACTCGAAAGCTCAGACCATACTTTCAAGCTCACCCTATACGTTTCAACCAGCTCCCTTCTTCAAGAGATCCTCAGTAAGAAAGATAAATCTAGACGGGTACAACAATGGTCCATTTATCTTGGTGAACACGGCGTAACTTTCAAGAAATAGATCTCTCAGAAAGGCCAAGCAATCGTTAATTTCTTTGCTGACTTTCCAGTCAAAGACATCGACTAAGAGGAACATGAAGATAATCTACCAGAAGACAGGCCCGAACAGAATGACCCTTGGAACCCTAACACGGGTTGGCACCTCTTTACAAATGGATTCGCTAAACCTAACAGTTCGGGTATCTGTGTTGCTCTAGTTACCCTTCCAATGACCGAATTGAAAAGACTGTAAAGTTAAACTTTGAATACTCTAACAATGAGGTAGAGTATGAAGCCCTGATACATGGCCTCAATCTTGCCCTCAAACTTGGTATTCCAAAACTTACAGTATTTACTGATTCCCAACTTATTTAGAGACAGTACACTAGTGAACATCAGGCAAACGGTCACATAGCTGAGTATGCTCTCCTTGTCCGCCTGCGCATGCCGATGCCCTCGCCTTCATTGTAGCCATGTTAGGCCAGTCCGAATCTTGAACACTCCATATCGGAGTACTCGAATGCCTAACTATCGACGAGATTGAGATTAATGCCATCAATACTGGGAGTGAGAGTCTCGATCCCGATGACTGGCAAATACCATTCCTTGCTTATTTTAATAGTTCTACCCTCCCAGAAGACCCCAAAGTTAAACGTTCGTTACTAAAAAACTACCGCAGATACACCATTCTCAAAGGTTGATTATACCTTAAATCCCCGAACGGCGTACACCTCCGATACATCTCCCAAAACGAAGCCACTACCATACTTATCAAACTCCATGAAAGTACCTGTGATGCTTATACTACTAGTCAATTTATGGCCCTTTGAGCCGTAACACAAGGGTTATTCTGGCCCAATATGAAGAAACAAGCTAAAGAGTATCTGAAACACTATGACAAATGTAGCCAAGTAGCTTAGCCATTCAAAAGGTGGGCCATCGATTTGGCTGGCCCCTTCTCCAAAACATTGGGCAGACGAGACTTCCTTCTGGTAGCCACAAATTACTTTACTAAGTGGGTTGAAGCCGTACCTCTATGTCAAACAAGATAAGAAGAGGTTATCATTTTTTTATGGGAAAATATTATTACATGTTTTGGCTGACCTCATATGATTCGCTGCGACGGCAGTCTACAGTTTGTTAGGAACAAAGTTCATAATTTTCTCAAGAAGTACAACATTATTCTGTCACCCTCTAGTCCTTATTACCCACAGGGGAATGGTCAGATCGATGCAATCAATAAAACTATAGTCGATGGTCTTAAGAAGCGTGTCGATGAGAAGAAAGGACGATGGGTTCAAAAACTACAACATGTACTCTGGGCCTATCATACCACACCAAAAAAGGCGACGGGCTGCACTCCTATCCTCCTGGCTTACGGTACAGAAGCTATGCTGCCTACCCAGTTCGAAGTACCAACACGTGATCCCGACCACTTTGATGAAGATAATGAGTTTGAACTTGGATGCAACATGATATGGATTGATGAAAACAGAGACCGAGCCATATCAAGCCTCGGCCATTACCACCTCACTCTTTAGAAGTCATGCAACAAAAGAGTTCGACCACGCAGTTTCAATATTGGAGATTTGGTATTTCGATGGGTCACACCCTCTTTGATGCCTCAAAATGCTGGCAAACTTGCCGAGTTCTAGGAAGGATTTTATGTCGTGTACGATAAAACCGACAAAGGATCTTATTATCTAGTGACAGAAATGGAGGAGCCTCTTCCTAATCTATAAAATACAATACAATTAGCTTCATATAATAGGCCACGGCCACCACCTTGTTCAACTGATATAAATACTGCATAATCAATAAACATATTTTTCTCCTCTGAGCCTAATGACATGCTTCCAGTAAATTTCTTGGTCAAACCTAACTATCACGTCCACCCTTCGACCCGATTAATATTTGGGGGCAACCTTAAAGTTTTTTAAGGTTTCAAATTTGAGCAAACCTGAGGGGCATGAATGGTCGACAGACCGGACCCTCGGGGATGCATTGGGGCTGACCACATAATGCTTTATTTAGGCTTGGGCCTTCGATGTCCAGTTAATTTCTTAGTCAAATCTAGGTACCATGCTCACACTTCAACCTGGCTGGTACTTGAGGGCGACCTTGAAGTTTTTCAAGTTTCCAATTCGAGTAAACCTGAGTAGCATGAATGGCCGAAATACTGGACACTTGGGAATGTATTAAGGGCGACAACATTATGCTTCGTGTAGGCTCAATCCCATGGATAGACCCAAGGGTGACCTTCAAAGTCCAGTGAATTTCTTGGGCAAACCTAAGTATCATGTCAACCCTTCGAACCGACTGATACTTGGGGGTGACCTCAAAGTTTTTCAAGGTTTCAATTTGAACAAACCCAAGGGGTAGGAATGGTCGATAAACTGGACCCTCGGGTATGCATTGGGGCCGACAACATAATGCTTCGCTTAGGCTCAGGCCTTCGAAGTCCAGTAAATTTCTTGGTCAAACCTAAGTATCATGTCCACCCTTCGAATTGATTGATACTCGGGGGTGACCTCGAAGCTCTTTAAGGGTTCCAGATCAAAGACATCAGAGTAGCACATTCTATATTTTTAATTGCACACACAGATACAAGCATACAAATACACACAAGCAATTCAAGTTAACTACATACATACAAGTAAACCCGAGTGGCATTACAAATACTTGGGGGCGACCTCAAAGTTTTTCAAGTTTCCAATTCGAGCAAACACGAGTGGCATGAATGGCCAAAAGACCGGACACTCGGGAATGCATTGGGGGCGATCGCATCATGCTTCATTTGGGCTCAATCTCGTGGATAGACCCGGGGACGACCTTTGAGGTTCAATACACTTCTCGACTTGGTCAAACCTAGGTATCATGTCCATCCTTTGACTTGAATAATACTCGGGGACTACCTCGAAGCTCTTCAAAGGTTCCAGGTTGAATCCATCAGAGTAGCAGATTCTATATTTTTAATCGTACGCATAGATATAAGCATACAAACATACCAGCAATTCAAGTCAAATAGACACAAGAAATTCCAGTCAACTACATAAATACAAGTAGATCCAGTTTAATTACATTACACATTGTTTGAGTACTGCCCATCCAGTACACTCATTTCAAATGCCACATCATTCCAATTTACCATCACAACAAGTTAAAGAGAAAGAGTTGGTTACAGAAAACACACGACAACGACATACCTATTACATAGGAGTGGCCGCACTAACTCCTTCTACAGGTTCTTCTAAGGCAATATTTCTACTACCGTCGACAATAGAGTTTTGTCCTGCAATATCTGCACCACCATCAACCATAGAATCTCCAATAGTTACACAAGTACCGATAACATCCCCTTCGACCATAGGAGCCACCATACCATCTCCAACACCTCCACCAGCAGGACCCACTTCCAATCCCACTGCCTGCACCACAACCTCGACAGTAGACTCTTTAGTCAAAGGAAAGCACTCGAAGGTCTCGAGATTATACCCCAAATCGTCAATAAAATTCTTCAGAGATGTGATTGTTTTGCACTCCTCATCATGTTGCACCTGGAAACTTGTTTTATTAACTTTTAGCTCCTCGTCTTTCTCCATTAGCTTCACTTCCAAAACATTTCATATTTGATCACTGTTGGCAATCGCAGCTTCGACCTCCCTCGCAGACTCGACTCTAATTTGTAACTTCTCTTGTCTTAACACACTGACCTTGGTCTCCAGTGATATCGTGGTCCCCTAAATGAGCTCTAGACTGCCCCTTGCCTGTTGTAGTTGTTTACTTGTTACCCTCTAGGCTTTGATAAAAGCTAGAGCCCAGGCATTCACCTGCACGAATACTCGACTAATTAGTAGTTCCTAAAGGATAAGTGTAACTTCACAATTTCATAAACATTTACCTAATACATAACCTTATTCATTTGTCTCCCTGTTTCATTTGGGTCTATTCCATAGAGGGTCGCCATTGATGCGGCCGTTTCTCGAGCCTACTCCTCCAATTTGGCCTCACTTTGACTATATCATTCACATCATCAGCCACCTACTCTCGAAGCCTTTTAAGCAGAGTAGTCTTTGCCTGCTGAACTGTTGAAGCTTCAGGAATAGCCCTACCCTTACCCTTGCTAGCTTGTCGCGATCCCTCGATAGCAGCCTCGGGCACACTCGGTTGTATGGTTCCCGGCCCTCCTCGCCGCTCCCTCGGTACATAGATCAACTTTCAACTCAACCTTCCCTTCTCCATCTCAGTCACCCTCGTCGAAGCAATTCTTTCTTTCTTCTTCTTTGACTAAATAGCAGCAGCAAGTACATTTTGTGGCAACATGTTTATCTTCTTTTGCCACTTCCTAACAATACCTAACTTCCCAAATACCCAATTTGCCCACTCTTCGTCGTGGTCGATCATTTCATCAATATACCTCTTCGGATTCGTCAATGTACTGGCGCTGGGCTTTGTAAAATAGCAAAAGTCAAGTTCAATAGCCTATTCGAACCGCTTAAAAAATTGCCTTTGACCATCGACTTACTTAGATTATATAGCTTATGCTTCAGCTTATACACCTCCTCCCCCTCTGCATTCTCATAATTACCTCTTACCACAACCAAATCCTAATCCCACCCTCGCCCCGTCAAACATAGATCAAATAACCTTGGTTTGTCTACATGGCATTAAATGTGGTACGTATCCGCCTTCTTATTTGCTTTCCTCGAGTAGAACGATACAATATCGAACTACTCGATCATACCTCTCTTCTCACATTTCGACTCTAGATTCATCCCCTCGATAACCCTCATCATCTCATAAAAATTGTCATTCATCTGGCACGGAGAAACATCCATGTAGTTCAATACCTGTTTCACTAGCTTTCGAAGAGGTAGTTGCATCCTTAATCAAATCTGGCCTCTAAACACCATGATACCCACCTGAGGGGTATCCTTGAATGTGAACTCGGACCCTATTGGCACCAGTGTAACTCCCACCCTCAACAACTCATGTTTTACCATGAATCGATCCAGCCTCGCCTTTTCCAGAGCCGAGACTGGCCCCGCCACTCTCCTCGAATCATCCAAACTATTATTAGAATTGCTCTGCTCCCCTTCCCCTTCCTCCCTCTCATCCTTTGCAGGCTCGACACTACCTTTGTTTCCCCTTCCCTCCCCATCCTCAATCTCCTCTTCGTCACTCTCACCAACCACTCGATCCCAACGGCGGCTCTTGCTCGAAGCTCAAACTTCTGGAGCTGCCACAGCTAATGAGGTGTCCGCTATAATTTCTAACACTTTTACATCGCTACTCTCACCCCCTCGACCTCAACCAGATATACTTGGTTTATTTACTTCGACCTCCTCATCTATTGGCCTCATCCTCAAAGCTTGACGAGGATGCATTATACCCTATAGAAGAAGAGGTACGCAATTAGATCGATATATTCAACTACCATATTTCGATATCATATTACACTCTACCTTCTCCAACTTACCCAACCCACAGTCGGATGTTCGGCTACAACCCTAATCAATCCCTCACTCTCCTCAATTTACCACTGGGCTGAACCTCCGGCCACATGGGTTTCCCCCTTCCTCGTTCATACCTTAAAAAATAAAAACCCTAATCGTATCTACCCTACAGTACAAACAAAATACAGATACAAAAGAAGAAACGACAGAGAAGAAGTACAAATCATATACTTTTGATAAGAAGTCAGAGGACATACCTGTTTGAATGTATCAGCTTTCTCAGCAACTGTAAAGTATTCTTCTCTCTTTTCCAGTAAGCTTCCCCTCAATAATGGCGCATGTATTTCCTCTCTTCCTCCTTTATTTTCTCTATAATTGATTATTTAGGGAATAGTAAATTTCTCTCTTACCCCTTTAAATAATACCTCAGATAAATAAAACTACCTTGATTTCCCCCACTCACCATCATTACCACTCCTCCACTCCCCATCATTTTTTAGCTGAAATATGTTTTGACAATATTACCCTCAATTCCTCCCACGTGCGTATCACACGCTTACATCAAATAATTTTATATACACCTCACGAACCTTCTGGAACCCTGCCCAAAGCTGTCAACTCAAACTTACATGTCACTTCCACCCTTTTCCCATAACCCAAGGAAATATCATGATGACCTGCAAGACACTCTGCCCTAGGAATAGTTTTACCTCTGACATGTCTACCATTTTGGCTGTCAGAGTTTGCAGCCGAAGCACATATGCCTTTGACAACAAATACCTCTAAGCCCTCTCGTGCATTCATTTTCAAACCATCGTCTACATCTAACTTCATCCAATCACACATAAATATTAAGTACTCAAACCTTCGGTCAGTATTTTTCTTTATAAAATTGAACCCATGGTCTCACAATTTTTAGTTTTTTTATCATTACTTAAGTTTGATGTTCGACAAGTTATATCGTTCCTACTTTATCATCGCCTACAGCACCTAGTATGGCTCAACTATCATAAATTTAACAAACATATTGTTCATTCAGAAAACAAAAAATAATAGCCCTCGGGCGTACAAAACAAGGAAGAAAGATAATCACCTACAACAAACACAAAAACAAGAAACATCAACTTCCCTCTACAATCCACCACCACCACCAAGACCCCCCTATTTGCAAATGGGGCATTCTTGCAGAGCCCTGCCTCCTCATCCTCGATTCGATCATCGATATTCACCTAGTCCTCGACTATGCTCCTCAGCAAGTAGTATCGATTACTGACATTGGGACCCAACCATTGAAGAACCCTCTACTAATGCTCGTATGACATCCTACAGATTAGCTCCTCTGGCTCTAACTTTATTAACTCTGGTATCACCCAGTCCAGCCCTCGATCTCCAAAGAACTTTTCCTTCGGCGCGTCCATTATCTTCTCTAAACAGCGTTCCCTTGCCTCTACTCCTTACTGATACCTCATGTTTGGTGCAGTTTCCATGGCTTCGGTTATGCAAAGAAGAAGATGAAGGTAGTCTGAAACTCCCCCTAACACCCCCTATTTATACTTGGATTAAGGGTCATTTATTACCCCTTAATCAACACTACTCTTAATTACCTTCCTTAATTACTCCCCTCGGAATTGGCCACATTCAACCAGTCAACTCTCCAACTTCACATGCCTAACCGTTTTCTCAGCATGCGCCATATGCATAAATTTCTGAGACCCCTGCTGAGAGGGGGTAAATATAGTAGCCTACTCACAGCCTTCAAGCACAAGTCAAATAATCGAAGGCTACAACAAAGCCTACCTAAAGAATCGAAGCCCAACAAGACAGTAACTAAGTTCACAAAGCCTCCGAGACTAATCGAACACTCGAAGGAATCATCGAAGCCATCTGCTATAGTCGAAGATAGATGAATAGTGCCATAACTCAGTATCAGTACCATAAATACTTTGACCATGGCCATACATGGTCGAAGGCAGGCACGTCAGACAGCCAGCTCACCAGAATAAATAGTAAAACAAGTCGCTCGACAACTGCATTGAGCGAACCAACAGCTATATTGTCATAACCAACAGCTACAGTGTCAAAACTAATAGCTATAGTGTCAGAACTGACTCCGGGTATAAGTCAGTTGTCCCCAAAGGATATACATGTAACCTAACCTCCCATGGTGACTCAGCCCTTTTTATATCTTATAAATAAGATGGATGAGGTACTATGAAGAGGTTAGAAAATCTTTCCCACCAACTCTCAAAGATTACCCTCGACCACCCTGTAATCAACCTCTATTCGACCTGTTACCTAAACTCAATATATATTATCATCCATTAATAATCCTTGCTAGAGATCGTGGAGTAACCCATTGTAGGACTCCACGCAAGCATGTTAGTATAGTAATATTGTCTGTTATTATATTAGATATTTGCTTAGCCCTCTAGTTGAAGACAACCCTGAGGTGCAAGAGCTAGCTTCTCCCTCTACGAAACTTGGCTCCTACACTAGCTGTAACGATTATTAACCTCTTGGATTTAGATAAACTAAATCCTAAGCTTGCTCTTATATTTTAGCAGACTAGCTACCGAGTATGCGAGTCGGGAAAAACTTTTTCATATAAGTATTTAGGTAAAACAAAGCTTAGTAGAGACCATTATTAATCTAGATAGTCAAAAAAACTTGATTTCTGATGTGCTGATAAAGAGGATGGGTTTTCATGCTATGGCTCATCATAAGCCATATGGTTTAGAGTAGACTCAGAAAGACGTAAAGTTGAAGATCACGAAGTATTATACATTCAAGTTTCCGATCACTGGAAGATTTATTGAGGAGGTGATGTATGAGGTGGTTCCATTAGATGTGTGTTAGGTCATTTTGGGTGGCCCTTATCTTTTGGACCGAGATGTGATTCATTACCGCAGAGCTTGTAAGTACCATCTTATAAAGAAGGAAAAGGATTTTTATATCAATACTTGTAAGGAGCATGTCATAATGGAGAATTTTGTAATGATGACTTGGGTGAAAAGGTTGGTTAATGCAAGCGGCAAGTTTGTGCTATTGGTATGGCCAGTTCAAGAGGGTACGTCGGCTAAAGTATTTTTTACGATGACAATATCTCATAAGTAACAATCTAAAATAAGGAATTTGTGGTACATTTCGATCATAAATCGTTATAGTTTTTAGCTAGATAGTCAAGGCTACAACAAGCTTGCCATATGCAATGGATATCGTATCTACAACAATGCACCTTGATTATCAAGTATAAGAAAGGAGTGGACAACAAAATAATTGACATGTTATAATCCCAACCCCTATTACCAACGATTTCTACTATGTTAGTAGTTATGCAGATACATCCTATTACTCTATCTTGCTATGGTGTAGGATATGATGATCACAAAGAGCTTAGTGTGATTCCCCAAAAATTGTAGCAAGGAAAGACATGTGAGTATGAAATGAAGGATGGCTTTCTTTACAAGGGCACTCAACTATATATTATTGAAGGTAGAGACCGTTTGCATTGGATTAGAAAGGTTCATTATTCCTGGGTTATAGGTCATTTTGGGGTTGACCAGACTCTTTTGAATTTGTGGCATTATGTTTATTGGCTAAAGATATAGGTGGATGTTGCGCGTGTAGTTCATGGTTGTATTCTATGCAACACATCTTAAGCAAAGTATAAGGCTCGACGTGACAAGCATTGGGCTGAATGTACTTTCCAATAGGGTAATCTAGTTTGGTTACATTTGGGTAAGGAATGACTAAAGGGAGGAGGTAAGAAATTCAAGCCTATCCGATATGGTCCATTTACTATACTCAAGAAGATTGGTGACAATGTATTCTAATTGGATTTTGTCACTATTTATGAAGATGTATTCGGTGATTAACCCCGAGCATTTGAAACTATTTGAGCCATCTCTTCTAAATGAAGACTCTACAATCGACACTTGCCTATTATCAGTTGACGACTTATGGGTGGAAAGGGAAGATAGAAAATCAATTGTAGGAGGATAATATTCTAGAGAGGAAGGTTACTACAACAGGACGGGGAAGTATCGAGTTGTTCAAAGTTAGGAAGGAAGGTTAATTACCTAGCAAGTCGAAATAGTACAACAGCGAAATGGGCATGACAGTTTTCCCTCATCTTTAGTTCTAGCCTAAGTAGGAACATAAGGCTCCTAAAGGGGGGAGTCATGATCCAGGAGGATCCAGACATTAAACCTCTTAAAAGACGTCATGTCTTTTAAAAAGTCTTAGAGCCGTTCGAACGAGATAGAAGAAAAAGTGAAGCCAAGGTTTTGTTGCTAATTCTAGGCTTATTTGCCTAGGTCGCTCAAACGAGCTTTGGAACCTTTCAAATGAGTCGAAGACTAAAAGAAGGGATTTTAAGCTATCTCATTTTCTAGGCTTAATTTGGTATGTAGTTCGAATGAAATTTGGATTCGTTCGAACGACTCTAGGTCCCAGAAGACCAATTAAATATATCTCAATTTTTAGGCTTAATTAGGCAATATGAAAGGATCTAAGTTTGTAATCTTGATCTTAGGGTTTGAAAGATGAATTCAATTGGAATCAATCAATTGGGTAATTGAAGCAATTATTTGGAAATTATCCTTTTAAATCGCATATATCCATTTTTTCTTCATTATAGGATAATCTCTAATTCAATTGTAGATTAATCTCATGATTATTCATCATCAAAGAGAGTAAATGGAAATACTCTATCCCATTAGTATTTTACATAATTAACATATGAAATGTAGTTTTTGATGAAAATAGGTTTTTTTTTAATAGGCTTTTTGCCTGCTCGAATAGACTTGGCAGAACCATCTCTATTCGAATAGATTTCTGCTTTGTTTAAACAGAATAGTCAGAACCCTTTCGGTTTGAATAGACTTTTCCTCTGTTCATGAAGAACATGGGATTTTTAATTTTCTTATAAAAGGCTTCTTTTTTATTTTGAAATTTACCCCTTACAAAACCAATTTTAGCGCTTAAGATATTTTGAGAAAAGAGAGAATTTAACAAGAATTATCCCTCAATTTGAATCAGTCTAGAATTACATGAATTGAATTATAATTTTGTGAGTTGAGAACTTGATAGATTCGATCTTGAAAATCTTTGGTGCGTAATCTGAAGTGAGGCATTGTGA
Source organism: Kingdonia uniflora (assembly GCA_014058105.1). Taxonomy (NCBI): domain Eukaryota; kingdom Viridiplantae; phylum Streptophyta; class Magnoliopsida; order Ranunculales; family Circaeasteraceae; genus Kingdonia; species Kingdonia uniflora. The sequence continues at coordinate 1,429,513 of JACGCM010002030.1, read as the reverse complement.
GAATGGAGGATTGATTACGAGAATAGTGATTGAAGATAGGTAACCATGGGATGTGCTTATCGAGTCTGTAAGTGATTTAAAATCTTGTAATTATTTCTTCATAGTTGATTTTAGATGTCGAAGATTTGACAATAACCTGCAAGTTTTTTTTATGAGAGAGGTTTCTTACAAGGTTAATATCGTGTGTCTTTGTGCTTGTTAATTATTGCTTATTGCAACCAGATTATCGTATCAACTTAAATTAGGTTAGAGTAAGATAATTAATTTCAAGGATTATTGGACCTAACTTTGTGACCAAAATTTATCGAAATTGATTAATCTGAAGGACTCAGAAATTTTAAGTGGTATCAGAGCGATCATACTTAAACGCCTAACAACCTGAGTGTGGAATCTAACCTTTGTATTTAAGACTAATAAATTCTAAAAAGTTTGGAGGTCCCATAAAATATCTGCCCCTCTTTCCTGGCGAAGACTATTCTATTGGAAAGTCTTAATGGTTGCATTCTTATAACCACTAGAGAAGATATCCGGATTGCGATCGAAGATGGATGGATGCACCCTACCATGATTAAAGAAATGGGTGATGAAGGTGAAGATTTCCGTAGGCCTATGAATCAATGGTCTAAGGATGAAATGGAAGCTACTGGTTAGAATAATAAGAGTCGCAATGCCATTTTTATGACTAACCCAAGTGAGTTTTGACAAATATCTACTTATACCACTTCAAAAGAATCTTGGGAAATATTAGTTCGAACTCAAGAAGGTGATGATAAAGTTAAGAAAAGTAAATTGCAAATGCTCAACTTCCAGTTTGAGAATATTCTAATGGATGAAAATGAACCTTTTGATGAGTTATATGTGAGACTAGGTGACGTTGTCAATACTAGAGTCACATTAGGTGCAGCTTACTCGAATATTCAAATCGTTCGTAAAGTCTTGGGGTCGCTTCCCAAGAGCTTTAGACTCAACCCTCATGCTATAGAGTAAGCTCAGAATCTTAAAAAAACCATACACACTTGCTGGAAAGTTGAAAGCATTTAAACTCGAGATGCATATGGAAAACCCTTAGAAGAATAAGAGTGTTACTTTAAGTCTTCATCTACCTCTTTGTCTTCTATTGGCAACAAAGAAGCTAATAACTCATATATTTCAGATGATGATGATTGGTTCGATATGGATTCAAAGATTACCTCTATAAGCAACCAACTTAAAAACCTTTTGAAAAAAATGTTAATTTTAAAAAAAGGGCAATCAGTGAATTATAAGTCGCAAACTCATGATCAAGTTAACTCAAATAATCGGCAAACCAACCCTGAAACTGACCTAAGTCAAGTTTAATGTTATAAGTGTCATAATTTGGTCACTATGCACATAGATGCCCCAATAAAAAATCTGGTAATAGTAATAAAGTCATGAATAATACTATTACTTAGGATGATAATAATGATAAATTTGATGCTGATAATAATCATTCCTAAGAAAATAAAAATGACAACTATTGTGCATATCCTACTAGAATAAAATATAGTAATGATTATTCTAACCCATTTAAGCTAGAAAACCCTGCTAAAAATTAGAATGATAGTGAAAGTTATGAGTTTGGGGACTCTCATCTTAAAGAGTTGTATACTCAAACATTTTCAAAGTGTACCAAACTTGAAAATGTGAACAAAACCTTAAAAGATCAAGTTAACAGACTCACACTGGAACTCAAAGAAAAAGCCAAGGATACAAGCTTTCAAATTAAAAAACTTGAAAGTGAAAAACTATATCTTCTTGACAAACTTGAGCTACTATAAAAGATAATTCATGATGCTGAGGAAAAAGTTAAGTCAACTCATAATGAACTTAACAAGTCTAAGCTTGATTTAGTTTCATCTCGGCAGAAACTTCAAATATTTTATCATGAAGCAAAAAATCTTTGCAAAATACTAAGCTTGGGTAAATCCAAAAGTGGCAAAAGGGGACTTGGATATGAAAAACCAGTTTTTAACTTAAAAATCCCTCAAGTCACAAAATTTGTTAAAGCAACAGTATTGCTTAAACATAGTATTTGGGTGTAAAAAGATGATTTGTCACCACAGATAAGGTGTAATGTTGCTTTGATTTGTAATGAATCGAAACTAAGACGAGCTATTGGTATATGCTGCATTGATTAGGTACATTTCTTACCCTCTATTTTGTTCTTCTATTATCTTCATCTTTTTAGTACAGTAGGGTATAGCTTTGGCTATTATTTCACTTTGCATTTTTGGAGCTTTTAAATATCGAATATTCTTGTTAAATTCGGATAGTGCTTTATGTTATATTAATTTATAGAATAATTATTTGGTAAAATCATAATTCATAATAGTCAGCGACCCTCTTGTTTAAACTAAAAGCTCATCGTAATTAAAACCATGTGAGGATAACTATAAGGACTTTGTACCTAATGTTATGTGGGGATTTGGCCTTTTGTAAGCTTTGAGTGTTTTGACATTAATTATTTCCAATAAATCTCATCTTATTTTATGAACTCATTTCGTTTGCATTACTCAATTATCGATGGTGACGTTAAATTTATGTTATTTGAGCTAATAAAAAAAATTGTATAGTTGATTCGAGATGAAAAAGAAATCGTCTGAGACTGAAGTATGATAATAAGCATTTTATAAGTTTGCCAATTTTGAGCTTTGTTATGCCTACCTAAACTTTTTATCTGTTTGCAACCCTTTGTACCTGAAAATATGTCATTCGTTTTATACCCAACTCATTTTGACCCGTTTGTTCTAAGACTTTTCGGTAAAAAATAAAAGAGGAGTGAAACCATGTGGTTTTAGTGATAAAGATGAATATAAGAGGAGAGTATTCTCAATGCTTTGATACTAAATCTATAAGATTTTATATATAATATTAAAAAATAGAAAAAAAGATAAAGGGCGAGATACAAAAAGATAGAATTTATTCTATATATACTAAATAAAGGGGAGTTAAAAAAAGTAGCAATTTATTCAATATGTACTCAATAAAAGGAAAGAGGGGAAGTAAGTGTAACTGTTAGTCTCAGAATGTTAGCAAAACACCTACTCCATCATGTCCCTACCCTACCCTACATTATATCATCTCCAAGGCCTGTTTGATCTTGAGTTTAACATAGCCAGCTTAGGGGAGATGGGAGATAGGGATTCTATATTAGTTAACTTGACACCATTAATGTCAATTGATTTCCTGTCTATGAGATATTTTAGTTCACAGTGCGTAGTTTATTTGATGAAATGTGATATTTTCTTTTCACATACTCATATTTATATTTTTGTAGAGTGTTACGAGTAAAATCTCAGTAATTTTTTAGTGACTACCCGAGTGAGGTCTCAGTCAAGCAAATTTCTAACATCGTGCTCTAATTGTGGCTAAGTAATAAGTGGAAAACAGATGTCTATCTGACTATTTACACACACACATACTCAGCAAGTAATTCATTTTAGTAATTTTTTATAACTGGGCAATGTCTTGATCTCTCTAAAATATTCTAGATTCATTTTCTTTTGATCATGCATTATTTTGAGGTGAGATGAATCTTATTTTGAGGGGAAATAACTACTTTTTTAATGTGATATTGCTTTGGTGCTATTTTTTTCGTTTATCCATTTTGTTTATTTGTGACAAAATAGGAGGGGGGAAGATGATCATGAGAGGTAAGCTATATAAATTTTTTGGTATTTTAAGTTTTCTCAAGTAAGTTTTGGTTATCTCTGGGATTTTTTATTTATTTTTAAATGATTACGTATTATTTCTTGTTTAGTGTGCAGGGATTCCAGAGCAGATACTTGCTATATGATGAAATAGTAGATTCGAGTATGGTTGTTCAGTGATTGAGTCAATCCATCAAGTTGTAATATTTTTATTTCTAATAGTCATAACTTTATGGCGAAATGAACCAAAGGGGGAGGTTAAAACATCCATATTTGGTATTGGTTTCATTTTGTACTAAGTGTTAGTACTATCTCGTGGTTAATCAAAGTTTGATAGTGCACGTGGAACGACTATTGCTGCACTGATATCGAACAGGTACATTGGTTTTGTACTTCTTTGCTCAAATATTCTAGCCTATTAGTATTTATAAAATAAACAAAAGATGTGTGTTTTTTTTATGAAAATAGGTTTTTATTCGAATAGACTTTTGTTATGTTCAAATAGACCTAGAAAAACCATCTCTTATCAAAAAGACTTTTGTTCTGTTTGAATAGACTTGGCCCTGTTCGAATAGAATTTTGATATGTTCAAACATAACTACCAGAACCTTCTCTGTTCGAATTGACTTTTGCTCTGTTGAAATAAAGTATGAGATTTTCAGTTTTCTTATAAAAGACTTCTTTTTTATTTTGAACTCTACCTCTTCCAAAGCCAATTTAAGTCTTGAGATATTTTGAGAGAATAAAGAATTCATCAAGAATTAACCCTCAAGTTGAATCGATCTAGAATTACATAAACCAAATTTCAATTTTTTGACTGGAGAGCTTGAGGGGTTTGAGCTTGAAACACTTTGGTGCGTAATCCAAAGCGAGGCGTTGCGAGAACAACGGATTGATTGCGAGAATAGTGATTGAAAATATGTAACCACGGGATATACTTAATGAGTTTATAAGTGATTTAGATTCTTGTAATTATTTCTTCATAGTGGATTATAGTTGTCGAGGATTCGGCAGTGACCTATGAGTTTTTCTCCTGATAAAGGTTTCCTACGGGGTTAATATCCTATGTCTCTATGCTTGCTTATTATTATTCATTGCCACTAGATTATCGTATCAACATGAATTAGCTTAGAGTAAGAGAATTAATTTCAAGGATTATTGGACCTAACTTTTGTGATATAAATTTATCAAAATCAATTAATCTCAAGGACTCAGGGTATCGAACACATGAAGGATTAAGAGATTTTTTCTAGTCTAAGACGTCTCTAAGGAAATCTACATTTGGTTTATGTTGGAGTAGGGCTTTATCTAACTAAACTAAAAGGCTTAGCCTAGGTTAGGCACTTAACACATTTCTACTCAAAGCCTATAATCAAGTACTTTGAGTTTATAGGTCTCCATTTATTTGTTTTCAGGATTGGATAAACATGGTGATTTGGTTTGATTATTAACAAATCCTTGAGCCTATATGTGAGAGGGGTTTTACTACCACCTTGATCCGATTAGTAGTAGAGACCATCTGAGAGAGGAAACTATAGATGGTCACTAGTAAATAGTATCTGACTAAGAATTCATTCTCTGGTTCCCTGAATAAACATATAATAACTATAGGTTCGGATCGGGTCTTATTAGTTATTCAACACCTAAGTTTTGAGTCAGATCAGATTCTATAGAGTCCTCAATACCGAGGTCTCTAACTATGACTTCATATGGCTTTTCCTTAGGCTACAACCTAAAAGGATTAGCTCCTCATTATTAGACTAACCTAATAAATATAAATAAAGACATAAATTGACAATGCTGCTACATGGATTTCAGAGTCTGAAAAGTCAAAATCTATTATTGGGTTATGATTATAGTCCGTAAAACAAGCTTATATAACCAATTCTATAATGAAATTGAGTACATTATGTTAGCCCGACCGACAAATCTTCTGAGTGGTTGAAGAGTTTATGAAAAATATTTCTCTTGGTATGTCACGAAATTATTGTCATCGGTGTAACACTGTAAGTGGTTACTTATGAGTAAAGTTATCTCTATTGATGTTGTAATGCCTAAAAAAACTTAGCGAATACGTTTTTCAGCATGAGTTGTCAAAACGCTTGTATACCATACACCAAGGGAAATAAGAAAATATAAAGCCTTATGTTAGGGTATTAATGCGAAATACATCCCCATACGACATTTGGTTCTCACCGGTTAAGCATGACATACGACAATAATAAGAAATAATAAGCAAATCATGCACATACACAACACCAAGAGTTGTCATGGTTCACACTAAAGAGCTATGTTTACACCCACTGAGCCAATGGATATACTATGTATCAGAGAAACCATTACAAGCTCTCAAGAGATCTCATCATACTTGAGTTCTCTAATTTCATAACTAAACTCAAATAGGCATATAAGAGATCAGGAGAACCATCATGAATAGAAGTTACTTCAACCCTAACGGGACCACTGCGGCCCATCTCTAATGAAGCTTCTACGCCAACCATCATTCACGTATTATCATTACTTTATTCTTGAGCCATCTCCCCTCTCTTTCATTTGATTCACATCTTAGCTTCGCATCGAACAGGCCCTTCTCCTCTCTTTATTAAACCCCTAACAAAATACTCTAACTTCCTCAACCTTGTAAAGCCCCTTCTCCACAATGCGTTGCCATGGGAGCTACATCTTTGCTAGGTTAAAGTAGGTCTCTCTAGACCCCATAGGTCTCTTTTATATCATAAGAGACCTAGAATACAAGACTCCTTTGAGTTAGGAACTCCCACTCAAAGAAAAAAAAACTCAGCAAATTAATAAAAGCCTAAAATTTGTCAAACCAGTCTCGGGTGCCCCAGTCCCAATCATTTTTAAGGGTTATGCTATGTAAGCTTTTAGTATTTCCTATGAATTGTATTTACAAGAGGAGTACGACATGGTACTCTTAATAAGAACCACCTATGAGAGTGAAAAGTGAGGCCACTTCCATTAGAATTTTATAGGGGAATATTCTCTAATAGCACTCATGAATCCGAGAAATGTTCAAAATTATGAGGACCAATTGTGCTTGGAAAGATACTGTGTGAAAACTATTCTCTTTGTTTCCATTATATCTGATAGTTCAAAACTTGTGGATCACTAATCAACATAAGCCTGATAGTTTTTCACTAGGGCAGGTTTATATTCACAAGATACTTCTCTCGATGCAGGACATTCTCTATATTCTTATTTTTATGCGAGTTTGTCTGCCACGTACAATTTAAATATGGGAGATTGCTAGAAAAAAACCCATGTGATTTTAACCTTAGTTTGAATGGTTAGCATCTAAGTGTTTTATATAGTTCCAATTAAGGTATATGGTATGCATAACCCTAGTATATAAGTAAGAGTTTACATATGACTTGTAACGTGTGTATGAGTTGGTGGGTCACAAATACTTAGTTTTTTTTTTGTTTTGTAAATCTGGGCAGTGAGTTGGTTATGTTCTCCATGAGACACAATAATAGGTGTGTTTTAATACACAACTATAGGCATGTCTTAATTAATTAAGATGCGACCTTTGGTAAAGGATGCATTCAAGGGACTCCAATAACCTATATACTCACATCTCTTATGCTCTTTCTTTTCATCGATTTTGCAATTTCTTTGAGTCCATTTCATCCAGAGAGAATTAATCACAATAAATGTTCATTTAACGGGTGGATTGTAGTACTTTTTTCAACCCGTGTTTGATTGAAGTATCCTGGATGATAAGGGTCAATTATGTGCATTAACTAGACTCAATCATATCACGATAAGTATTTTGATATCTTTCTTATCTCCTTAACTTGTTTTTGCTATTACTGATTTTGAATACATTTTATCAACAGTTTTGTGTATGGGTACTTTAATCTGTATGAACAAAACAACACCTCTTAAAGAAATGATCGAGTTTAGTGTATTCACACTTTTACCTTAAGATAGATTCGCCCATGCCACAGTGCTTTGCAATCAATCATAGAGAGAAGAAAGTACTTCTATCTCTTTGTCAAACGAACCTTGATTGCATCTATTTTCTCTCTTAAAGAAATGACTCAAACAAAAACTCTAAAAATTGATAAAAATCAATGAAAACAAAGTTAGGTTATATAGACCATAGGTACCTCTTCGCCAAGGGTCACACCTTAAGACACACCTCAAGTTAGTAACTCTTTACCAAAAGGCATACCTTAAGTTGTATATGTTCGAGATAACCCAACTCACACCTCAAGCCCAAAAACTCGACTAAGTGCTCTAAGGAATTCCCATGAGCCCATGGGCCAAGGCCGACTCATAGACTTTAATATTAAGTTAGGTTCTTATCTCAAGCAAGCCCATGGGTATCCAATGTACCCAAGCTAGTTTGTGCACATGGGTCGCACATGTACGTGTGACCCACCAACTGTCACACACACCACAACATGTTAAGTATTAGACTTAGTTATATAGTAGAGTTGAGCATCCCTCATAACCAATATGGGACTAAAAATACTTAGTTCCACCTCTCAAATAAAAGAAAACCAAACTCTCTGTATATTTTCCAACAATCCCCCATATTTGAATGGTAACATACAAACTCATATAAAACAGAGAAATTCAAGGAATGGTCCTTCATCAAGAGAGGTATCTTGTGGACTTGAACCTTCCCTAGTGAATAATAATTAAATTTACATTTATTAATGTTTATATGTCTATTTTTTTGTAAAAAGTTTAGAAGAATATATCCAAAAGAAAGATTACAAGAGGAAGGAGAGCCAACCATGCCACACACTAGTACATGTCACAAGTGCATATACAAATGGAGGCTCTCTACGAAAAGTAAAAAATTAAAGAAGAAAATAAACCAGGAACCCCTAAAACATGTAAGAGGCATACATCTACGCCAATTAATTCTATGAGTCTAGTGTCGTTCGAACGACTTCCAAGTTCATTTGAACGACATGTGGAAAAAAAGTCAACAAATTGTCGCTTGAATCGACATGTTGAAAAGAACTGTTGTTGAAATTACTATGAGATTCGTTCGAATGACTTCCAAGTTTGTTTAAATTGTCATCCGATTTGACATGTTGAGAATAAACTTCTAAGTTTGTTCAAATGACTGTTAATGCCGTTCGAATGATTTTAACATATATTACCTTCAGTTGCTATTTAGGGAATCGGAAGTATTCTATATGTGTGTTCTCTATGCGGGTGAGAAAATTTGGTCTTCCTGAACACCATTCTTCAAAAGGTTATGTATTTGCGGACCCTCGCTTGACCATTGTATCCGCTAAAAAATTTGCTTCTCTCCATATTTGGGTAATTCAGAATGAGTCGAGTTTTCGTTTAATGCATTTCCATTCAACGACCATGGTTCATGGAAGCGTGCCATTCGTGAATGCTTGAACCATGGCCTGGGAATATGATACCATCCATAATTTATTCCATCTTTTCTCTTCGGCTTGCTTAGCGCCTTGTATGATGGCCTGATCTCTGCGATATAGTTGTTGGTATTACCTAATGCTTTATAGAAAATGCCCAGTACCTCCTCATCTGTATTCTTATATACTATCCCAATGGCTGCTGGTCCAGGGTAACCCAACACAGACCCATTACAACAAGCCTTGATCTCCCCTAGGTTCGGTAGTTCCCACCAGAAACTCCTTATCGGTGCTATGTGTCTTTGTCGCCACTGGACGTTCAAAGCTTTGATAATTTGCAGGTTGGTTCCATTGTTATATATGATATTTTTGGAGAGTTGGGATGTGTACATGATGTCTCACAATATATCTTGTTGTAGCTATTGGTTGGTAGTTCTCCGTTCATCATATCTGAGGTTGTTATGCATTTTCCAAAGTCAATTGCAAGTAGCGAAAACTGCTGAGACCCTCAGGTCCTTAACATAAGAGCTTGCATGACTGTTTATGGCAAAGACTATTTGCCAGTTTTCCTCTTCATTCACCGGTGGCATTTTGAACATGTTACATATCCAATTCTAGATTTCCAGAGAGTATTCACATTCGAAGAAGAAATGTTACTCAGTTTCATCATTGTGTTGGCAGAGGAAGCTGACGAAGGGGAGGCAGATACCTTTTTGTGCTACTCAATCCTCAAAAGAGAGGGTATGATTAAAGAGTTTCCATGCAAACGAGCTCAGCCAGGGGTGTAAGCTATAGTTCTAAACCATTCTCCACCACCATACGGTTCTTAGGTTTTGCAAATACTATTAAAAGCATTCTTAACTGTAAATTTCCCGTGAATGTTTGGCTTCCAAATTTGTTGGTCCTAAGCTTGGGGATCATAGTCAAGTCTCTCAAAGTTGATCCCCAAAGCCATAATTAGCAGTAGAATGTCATGGAGTATCTCCCATCCTCTGTTGCTGATAAAGCTTCTTAGCTTCACAGTACAGTTCCTCTATAGGAATGCTGGAAGGTTAATGTACTCTCTCAAGGGGATATCCGTTGCCCAGCAATCTCTCCAGAAGTCAATTTTTTTACCATTGCCGATCACCCAACCCATGTGCTAGCCTACTAAATGTTTTTCTACTTGTATCCCCCTCCAAATGGATAAATTCTTGTAGTATGTGATTACCTCTCCATTTTTTTTTTTGTATTTCGCGTTCATGAAACATGCCCAGTCTTCACTTTGTTGGATTAATGTCAAGTAAAGTTTATAGAAAATCGTATTGCTAACTACCCCCAGTTTGTGAATGCCTAGTCTGCCCTCCTGTTTGGTTTTGTACACCTTTTCCCATTTAAGGGCAATACCCTTTCTTTTCGACGGATTCCTGGACCAGATAAAATTTTGAATGACAGCTTTACCCTCCTTGATTAGAGTTTGAGGCTATTTATAGACTGCCATGTTGTATATATGTATGTTGTTTAGGACATATCTGACCAAGACCACTCTTCCTTGGAACGACAGAAGCCGTCCTACCAAACCATTCGCCCGCTTTCTGATTTTTTTCCATTTACGGTCGCAAAATATTCTTTGTAGCTCTTCCCTTCCCAAGTAAGTTTCTAGTAGTCGCCCTTCCTGGAAACCGAATACGTCAAGAATCACCCTTCTTTTGGTAAGTGAAACTCCCCCTATAAAAGTCTTGCTCTTTTCCAAGCTTTCAACTTGACCAGATGCTTCTTGGAATTGAATAAAGAGTATTTTCGGGTATTTGAGGTCTCTAGTATCTCCATTGAGGAATATGAATATGTCATCTGCGAAAAAAAGGTGTGTTGGAGCTTGTATTTGCCTATTACTGACCATAGTGTAGATTTTGCCTTGGTCTCTCAGTTTCTGTAGGTAAATACCCAAAATATCTTCTATGAGTGCCAACTCATAAAAGAGTTGGGAAAAATGAAAGACCTGGAGAGCTACTATTAGAAACTTTAAGTTTAGTATATCACAGGCTTGCATTATATCTAGCTTGAGTCTAACATTGCCTCCTCTTCTCTTGCCCTTCATCTCGTTGACCAGCTCGGATGCCATCTATATATTGTTGTGTATACTCCGACCCTTGATGAAGGCACTTTGTACCGGGGATACCACTCTCTTTTCTATTGGTGATAGACAGATAGTCAATATCTTTGTAATTGTTTTGATTACAAAGTTGCCCAGGCAAATCAGTTTGTAGCGGTTCACCTTCTCCAGTTTCTTGATTTTGTGTATGAGCACTATGATATTGGAGTTAATGTTGGCCGGAAGCCGTCTGTCAATGAAAAAAGATGAGATTCCTCTGCAGAAGTCCTGTTTAACCACCTCCTATAGTACTATGAATAAGGCCCCTAGGAATCTATCAGGTCCTGGATAGTTATCCTTGTTGAGATTAAACACCGCGAGTTTGATCTCTTCCTCGTTTGGGAGTGATATCAGCATAGTATTTTCAATTTGTTCTACTTTGGCCATTAATACATTCAAAATGTTGTTATTCTGGTTTACTAGGTTCTCTAAAAATTTGTGTGTGTAGAACTCGAATATGTGTACCTTTATTTGGAATTGGTCGGTCAAGAGAATTCCTTCTTCCATCGTGATCTCTGTGATGATGCACTTTTTATTTCTGACTCACATCATACTGTGAAAGAATTGGGTGTTGTGGTAGCCTTTTGTGAGCAATTTAATCTAAGATTTTGGACGCCATTAAATTTCCTCTTGTTCTTCAATGCGCAATATTTATATAACCTTTGCAATGATATCCTGGTCAAGAGCATCACTTCGCCAGCTGGTTTCCTGATTGAGTTGTAATTGTAGTAGGTCTTTCTCCAAATCCTTTTTGGTTTCTTATGCCATGTTCGGGTCTGTTTATTTCTACTTCTTGATATCATTCCTTAGTCGTCGTAGTTTGAGCATTAAACATAATAGAGGTACTACTTCTAGTTTAGTGTTCCAGCTGTTGCGAACCACTTCCCTAAAGTCTACATAAGTAGACCATGCTTGAAGGTATTTGAAGGGGATGTTGCAAGGTTTAGGGACGGCCTGGCAATCTCCAAAAATGAGGGAATGGTCTAACATTGTATGTTGGTAATTCTTGATTTTCCATCCCTGATATTTGTCAGCCCAAAGTAGGTTGTGGAAGCCTCTATCTAGATAGCACAGTGCTCTGTTGTCCCCTTTCTGTGCATTACTCCATGTATAGCTTATACCCGTTGTGTTGCTCTCTATAAGATTAGCCCTGTCGATGAAGTTCTAAAAGTCTTGCATGGCTCTTGATAGTGGTTGTCTTCTACCCCTCCTTTCCTAAATCCTGAGAACATAGTCAAAATCTCCTACGCAAATTCATGGCTCATTTGTTTTGGTAGTAGCTGATAGTAGCTCGTTCTAGAGTATTATTCTGTAGAGTAAGAGGCAGTTGGCATGGACGAAAGAAAAGTTGCAGCTCATGTATCGGACCATGATTTACTGGTTAGAAGTGTTCAAGGTTTCAGGTTCTGGATTACCCAACCCATGTCTTCATAGTATCCAAATGTTTCCTTTATTCTCCCCCTCTTTATTCATTATTATTCTCCTTGCAAAGCCCTATAGTCGGAATTTCACAACATAAATCTTAGGTTCCATTATATGTATAATATCCGGTTGTAATTCCTCTAACTTTTTCCTTAGGTAGGCATGAGTTTTGCAATTACCCACTCCTCTTGCATTCTAGAAAATCACTCTCATTGTCTATTATTGGATCTGGTAACCCGAGGGTCCAGCGTGTATAATTTCCTACCTTTATAGACCTGATTTGGTCCTAGCTTCCTCACAATAGTTTGTTCTTCGACTTCCATTTCATCTGCCCAGCTTGTCGGGTTTAGCATCTCTCATATTTCTTCCAAGTCTACTTATTTTTGGCTAAGTGTTACCCCCTGTTTTTCCCTTGTTTTTATTATGTTCTGATTATCTGGAGAGCTCTTCGTGTCTGGTATCGTTTTGTCCTTGCTTTATGCGTCTGTACTATGATTAAAGATATCCTCCTCAAGTCTATTGTCTTCTAGTTGTTCAGAAGTGTCTCCTACTAATGCATCGAATGGGCTACTCATGGTGATTTCCACCTCTTTTTGTAGTGAGTTGTTATTTCTATTCCCCTTTGATAGTGACCATTCTTTCTCATTTACGATTCTCCCTACTTGCTCGATCTGCCTCATTGGTTTTGTCATCCCTGTGAAGTAAATGATCGATGATATGTTACTGGTGGATGGAGTAGGGTTATCCTAAAAATATGTCTATTTGCTGGGTGGTTGCGATTGAGCATAGGATTTTTCCTTATTGTTTTCCTTGTTTGTCATCTTGCCATCCTGACTTGAAGTTGGAATTTCCTTGTTGATTATGTTATTCTGGCCCCCTTCTCTAGAGTTCCTCTTTCTATTCTCGCTCGGTTCCATGTCATTCTATCTGTCGTCCCTTTGCACTATCTTTATTATGTAATAATATGCCCAACATTGTTGCAATGTTTTCAGTATTTAGGGACTCTGTAAAGCAGTATCTCCTATTTCACTATGCGCCCTTCTATGTCTAGGAGAATGTGATCGGGGATCGGTTTAGAAATGTCTACTAGTAGATTTGCGTGATAACCATAGTCTTGGTTTCTTGTTGATTAGTCTAGCTGGATAAACATTTCTTACATTTTACCTAGGGAGAGGAGAATTTTGGGGCTCTACATCTCGATAGGGAGGCCTGAAAATTTGCACCATATAAGCGCATTAGAGTTGCTATATCTGTCTACTGAGAAGAATGGACTCCACAGTAATATTCTCATCGGTATTCCATCGACCATCAAAGGTCCCCAACTCCATATCAATATTTTGTTCTCCTCATTCTCCAGTTTGACGATAAAGAAGCCTTTATCGATTGGTATGAGCTTACAACATCCTGTTATTTTCCAGTGTGTTCTAGCAAATTCTTAGACGGCTGTGAATTTAATCTTTTGGAGGTCTAGCCTACCTATTAGACTACATTGATATTAGGATTTTCCTTCTTCTAGTTTAATCGACAGGATTGTAATCACTGGTGTATCTCATCCCTTGCTAACCGGCAGCAGCTCTCTCATATCCACTGTGTGATTCGTTGTATCTTTTACCTTATATGCAAATGTCTGGGCTGCTGTTGTTTCACCTAGGATTTGGGTGGTTGACTCTGGGCTGGTAGTTAATGTTCTTGCTCTCCCTCTATCTTGACTTGAGCTCACCTCTGGAAAGTTCAACGAATTGGGGTTTGTCGGTGACTTTTCAAAGAATCCCCACGGGCAGACCGTTCTCGATCCATGCTTATTGCCCTTCACCATTTCTTCTTGTGATGTAATTTTATCAGGGATTTTATAAGTATTTGTAATCATGCTCCCAATAACCTGATTTGCATTGTTAATTTCTTCTTTGATCGTTTGGGATTAATGAATACTTTTATCTACGTCAGATGCCTTCCCTAATTCTGGATATGTTTCTTAAATCTTCGTTATTGCCTCTGACAATGTTGGTGTATAAATCTCCATCCCTCTTTCATTATTGTGTTCCAGTGATTTGATCCCATTACTTAGGATCAGTTGGAGCAGATTTAGAGTTTGGTTGTCCATGGTGCTCGATTTGAAGAAGAAATACTATTCACGATCACTATTCATGATGAACAATAATCATTTTTTCGAGAGAAGAAAAATAAAATTATTTCAGAGTTAACTCTGTCTACATATGTCTTGAGCTGTCTGCTTTAGTGTAAACCAAAACATCACACAATACTTCTCTAATTGTAATCGTTTTTCTCAATTGCGTTCAATTTGGCCCTAAACAAAAATTGGATTCATGAGTGTTTTTAGAAAAATTGCCCTATAAAATTCTTATGGAAGTGGCCCCACCTTATACTCACATAAGTGATTGCCTATTAAGAGTGCCCTGTCATACCCCACTTTTAAATACAACTCATAGGAATCATTAAAAGCTCATAGAACTTACCCTGAAAATTGCTGCAGTTTGCACTAGACACATCATGGAATGAGCAGGAGTTAAAATCTCCTCAGTGCTCATGCTGTGTAACTCACAACTAGTTGTCCTATTAAACCTTGATCATGGGATCTCCAATCAACTATGTTAGGTTTCTGCTGAGGTTAACTCGTAGTTAAAGGCTTTAAACCCATTCCCCTTGATGTGGAAAATACTTGCATTTTTGCCAACTCTTTTGTAAATGGATCTTCTAGGTTGTCACTTGACTTTACAAAGTCAATGGAAAAAACTCCACTTATAAGTAGTTTTTTTACAATATTATTTCTACGACGTATATGTCATAACTTAACGATATAAACATTATTATTTGCCCTTACAATAGCTGTTTGATTATCACAGTAAATACATAAGGCAGGTACTTGCTTTGGCCAAATAGGACTATCCTCAAAAAATTGTTAAAGTCACTCAGCTTCATCTTTACTAAATCTAGAACAACAAACTCTAATTCCATAGTTGATCGAGATATGCATGCTTGATTTGAGGATTTCCATGAGACAACTCTACCACCAATTGTAAACACGTATCCACTTGTACAGTATGACTCATTAGAGTTTGATATCCAATTTACATCACTGTATCCCTCAAGTGCAGTTAGATATCATGTGTAGGGCAACCCATAGTCTATTATATGCTTTAAATATTATAAAACCTTGATTAACGCTTCCTTGTAGCTCGAGCCAGGGATTATAATATACAGACTCAGTTTGCTAACCGCATAACCAATATTTGGCCTTGTACAGTTCATAATATTCATTAGACTACCTATTATCCGTGCATACTCTATTTGAGAAATAAGTTCTCCTGTGTGTTTAAACAATTGACGCATATTGTCCTATGGTATCTAAAAACTATGGTAGACAAATTTATTAAACTTCTTAAGTACATTCTCTATATAATGTGATTGAGACAACACAAGTCCCTGTGGTGTTCTGTTAATCTTTATGCCAATAATAACATCTGCAACACCTAAGTCCTTCGTATCAAAGTTCTTGGACAACATTTTCTTTGTTGACAATATAACATTGATGTTAGTCCCCATGATGTGCATATTGTCTACATAAAGACACACAATTACATACGCACCATTAATACTATTAATATCGACACATCAATTACATTTATTGATTTTGAAGCCATCCTTCATCATGACTCCATCAAGTTTGTCATACCATTGTAAAGGTACCTGCTTTAATCCTCTTTAAAGAGTTTAACCAGCTGGCACACTTTATTTTATTAGCCTCTGACAATGAACCTCTCAAGTTGGTTCATATATATTTCTTCATTTATTTTACCTATCAAGAATGTTGTTTTAACATCCATTTGATGTATTTCAAGCTTATATACTATTGCAATAGCTATCAACCTACAAATAGAAGTTATTCCTGCCACTGGAGAATATGTATTAAAATAGTCTAAGCATTTCTTTTTTTGCCTATAGCCTTTGGCAACTAGTCTGGCTTTATATTTTTCAATTGAACCATCAGGTCCCAATTTTTATTTGAAAATCCACTTGTAACCTATAGGTTTGTTTCCAGGTAGAAGATCTAATAATTCCTAAGTATGATTGCGTATTATTGAGTCCATCTCACTCTGCATAGCCTCTTTCCAACTAGGAGCTTCAGGTGTAACTATGGCTTCCTTGAAGGGTTGAGACTCATTTTCTAATAGGAATGCTACAAAATCTTTGCCAAAAGACTTATCAACCTTAAGTTATTTCCCACGTCTTAGTTCTGCATTGAAATTAAAACTTTTAGGAGTAGTACGTTGACCACTACTAGAAGCAACATCAGTTGTTCTTTTAAGAGGATTTTCATTATTACTCTTTTAATATAAAAATATATTTTCAAAAAATATAGCATCACGTGATTCAATGATGGTATTCTCATGCACATCATTTATTTTAGATTTACATACGAGAAATCTAAATGTACTACTGTTATTTGTATTTCCAATAAAAATACAGCTAATAGTATTAGGTCCTAATTTAGACCTTTTTGGCAATAGTACTTGTACCTTTGCAAGACACCCCCACATTCTTAGGGACTTATAGAAAGGTTATCTGCCTTTCCAGAGTTCATAAGGAGTTTTATTAATTTTCTTATGAGGTAACTTATTGAGAATATAATTCACAAAAAGTAACACTCCCCCCCCCCCCCCCCATATGTTCTGTAGCAAGCTGGAACTAAAAAGCATAGCATTAAGCATATTCTTTAAAGTTCTATTTTTCCTCTTAGAAAATTCATTTTTCTGAAGAGTATAAGGTGCAGGAGTTAGGTGTATAATACCAAACTTAGCACAAAATTCTCCTAACGGAATGAAATCCTACTTCCCACCCCCATCAGTTCTAAGAAATTTTTATCTTTTTGTTCAGTTGAGTCTCAACCATATTTTTGAAAATAACAAACATTTTCAGTGCATCATCCTTACTTCTGAGCAAGTAAACATAACTATATCTTGTGTAATCATCTATGAAAGTAAAAAAGTACTTCTTTTTATCTTGTATTTGAATAAAATTCAAATCGTAAAAATCACTATGAATCAAATCTAGAGGTCCAGTTTTCTGTTGTTCAATAGAATGGAATGGTTGTTTAGCAAATTTTGATTTAACACATACTTCACATTTTTATTTGCAATCAAGATTGAATTTAGGCAGCAATCCAAAACAGACTAATTTACGTAGCAAACCATAATTTACATGTCCTAATCCTCGATGCCAAGCATTAAATGAATCAAGCAAGTAAATAGAGTTTTCATTCTTAATGATAATTGAAACTAGTTTACATAAGACTTTTAGTAGCCTACTCGTAGACTTCGAAGACTAATCGAACACTAGAAGGCTACATCGAATCCTACCAGATACTGTAAGCCCAATGAACCAATAAAATAGCCAAAGATATATGATCTACCGAAAGCCTTCCAAGACTAACCAAACACTCGAAGGTGACGTCAAAGCTTTCCGCGATAGTCGAAGCCAAAAGATAGCCGATCAGCATCCTAAGCCCAGCACAGGCTTCAAAAGTACTTTGACTATATTAGTACATGGTCAAAGGCAGACAAACCTGATAGTCAGTTCACCAGGCAATACTGTAAAACTAGCCGCCAGATAATTACAGTGTCAGAACCAGCCTCATGTACAGGACAGCTGCCCCAGAAGGGTATACATTTAATATGACCTCGCATGTTAACTTATCCTTTCCTATCTCCTATAAATAAAGGAGGAGAGACATCATGAAGGGGTCAGAAAAACACAGCTCAAACCTCCCCTAAGATCTACAACCTTCTCACCTTCAAGTTTATTTGATTTAAATTATAACCTAATCCATATATATATTATCTCATTCAAATCCTTGCTAGAGGTCATGGAGAATGCCTATTCATGGGCTCCATGTAAGTATGTTAGCATAGTACTCTCTTATTTTTCTCTATGTATTTGCTAAAACCTCTAGCTAAATCTAAATTCCCAAGGTGTAAGAGTATGAAATCCCCACTACGAGATCACGCCCCTACAAGACTACTACTTTGAATAGTCCCTCATACTCATAACCCTTTCCTATAAATACACCATTCTTAGTCATGATACATCTGTTTGACTCAAATACTAACTTAAAACCTTTCTTGGTCAGCAATGCTCTAGAAACAAGGTTCTTACGGATATCGGGCACATGTAGTACTTCATTCAAAGTAACTTCTTTTTCAGATGTGAATTTCAGGACTACTTTCCTTTCTCCTTCGACCCTTGACGTTGAAGCGTTGCCCACAAACACTTTCTCGTCATGTTCAGTCCTATTATAGGTAGTAAATAAATTCTTGTCATAACATATATGGCGTATGTCCCATGTGTCCACAAACCATCCTCTGGAATCACTTGCTAGGTTGATTTTAGAGATTATTGTACACAGGTTCTCCATCTCAGTAATGTTTGCTTGAGTGTCTTTGTCACTTTCTAGTCCACTTTTTCACTTACAGCATTCCACTGAATTGTACCCTGGTTTGCCACAAACATAACAATTCCCTGTGAACTTCTTAAAGTCCTTACCCTTATGGCCCAAAGAATTTTTCACATTTTTCCCTTTTTTATATTTGTCTTATGGGGTTTAAGGTTTCCCTTGACCATGTTAACCTTGGCATCCAATCAACATCCTTCTTCTTGTTAGATTTGTTATCTTTTTGGATCCTTAGCCTTATGATCAGTCCCTCCAACTTCATTTCCTTTCACTTATACTTTAGATAACTTATGAAGTCCTTCCAGGATGTAGGCAACTTCTTAATTCTCGCAGCATCATGAAAGGATTCACTTAACTACATACCTTCTACATGAATATCAAGCAAGATAATCTGTAGTTCCAATACATAACTGATTACAATCTTGAAATCTACCATTTTATAATCTAGGAATTTGCCGACTATAATTTTTTTTAGTTCGATATCTTCTGTCTTGTTCTTATGGTCTAAGGATTCCCACAGTTCCTTTACAGGCTCTATTGGACTATACGCATTGTATAATATGTTTTCTAACCTATTCAGGATAAAGTTCCGACACAGAAAGTCAAAATGAGTCCACGCCTCTACTGCTGCCATAGTTATTAGGTCAGTATCTTCCCCTTTTAACTCCGGTTTGTGCTCCTTGAGGAATTTTTCCAAGTTTAGAGTCGTGAGAAATAACAACATCTTCTGCTGCCAACACCTAAATTTAGTGTCATCAAACTTCTCGGGCTTTATCTTCAGAACTTGTGGATTACTCTTTCTACCCTCCTTCTTTATGAGATTTACCGTTGATGTAATCTTTGATCACACAGAAAAATGGTATGTCTTAAGATTATACTTCAATCTGCATAAACAAAACAATACCTCTTAAGGAGATGATCGATACTAGTGTATTTACATTATCTCCTTAAAATAGATTTGCCCCTACTACAGTGCTTTACAGGAATGTAGGCCCCCGTCTCCCCAGATACAGTGATCAGTCATAGAAAGAAGACAAAAAGCATTCATGGAAAATGAAAAGGTTAACATCTATTTATACCAAATTATATTATGAAACTAATGGATCTTAGTGGATTTAAACCATCACCTCTTAAAAGTATTCAATATATTCACGGTGCTCTTCCATTTAAGCTAAAGATCCAATATGAAAAGGTATAAGTATTAAAAAATGAACTTTGATTCACTCATGGACTCTTTGTAAATGCAATGTTGGGAAAGAGATATGTCGGGCATACTCTA
The DNA here is from genome assembly GCA_014058105.1 of Kingdonia uniflora. Classification (NCBI taxonomy): domain Eukaryota; kingdom Viridiplantae; phylum Streptophyta; class Magnoliopsida; order Ranunculales; family Circaeasteraceae; genus Kingdonia; species Kingdonia uniflora. The sequence goes on along the minus strand of JACGCM010002030.1, from coordinate 1,409,175 downwards.
AAGCTATGGAGGATTTAAATTAAAGTCTTTAGTAACATACTCATTTTTAAATGAAGTTATTCTAGAAACTTAGGCCTTAGAAATGAAATATATGATTATACTAATGTAATTATTCTACTTGTGAGTGACAACGTGTTAATAAATAAAAGTAATATTACCGAATATCTTATTGGCTTACTCAGATGGTTTGGACTCAATGTAAGAATAGGTAAGTTTAGACATTAATTGCCTATTCAGTCCTTACAAATTTTGCCATCCAAATTTCTGAACAACCTTTTGCCCCACAAGAAACTACAATGACACTTTCTTCAATAATGCATTTTTCGCGATGTGAATGATTATTTTTTAGACGACTTCAAGAGCGCATAACATCAAAAATAACATCCTACTAGAACATTAACTAATATAAGCAAAAGGTGAGCAAAGTTATAAACCGTATCCTTTAGGAGCTTGAATACTAAGAACATGGTAAAATATAGCTAAAGAATGATAATATTATCAAAGATATAGTTGTAGAAAGATTAAAGAGTGAGGACAATTAATAGATTGCCAGGACATATTTCATAGGAAGAGGTATAAGATAAATGAAAATAGATATATAGGTCAAGAGAAAGAGAGAGGGATTAAGAAGTAGAGAGAAAGGGAAGGGGGGAAGGAGCGAAAAAGAGAGAGTGAGAAAGAAAAAAAAATATATATATATATATATATTTGGCATCAATATGCATGCTTGGACAGGGGCAAGTACTTGCAAGAAGATGTATGGGTCATTAAAGCATGACTATATTAGCTTGCATAGCATCTCGGGCTGCAAATCCTATCCCCTATTTCATCAATCTACAATGAGCCTAAAAACACGGTTTCTCGGATCATAAACCATGGTGCTATACAAAACAGCTCTATAAACAAATAACATAAATATAAATGTTTCATGTTTATTTTATTTGAGACTATGAAGGTCGATCATAAATCAAAATAACTTTACAAAAACCTACTATAAAAAAATATTTGAGGTCATAGTGGTGTTATTTGATGAATTCATGGTTGATTTTTGATCTTATATTGTCAAATGATCATTCTTACTAAATCTTACTTTTAGAATCTTAATTATAATTTACAATATTTGGTTTTAAAGGTTTCTGATTTCCCACTGTAATGGCCTAATTCCGTAAGCTCGAGATGGCTCGAAATTAGCTCTTACGCCAATGTTCCTATGACAAAAACTAATTTAGAGCAATAAATGACATAGGTAATTTAGCGTGGAAAACCTTTGAATAGGTATAAAACCATAACCTCGAGTTGAGGGTTTAAGTAATACTAGCTATTATTGTTTGAGGCTTATGTCTTATTACAACTGATCTCTCTAACTATAAATACTTGATCTTGTAAATAAAAATTTTCGTGCTTTGAGAATAGAAAATAAAGTTTTCTGGGTAATTTTTCGTATATTTTTCTTGTCCCTGTCTCTTCTGGAAAAAAATTTATATAGGCTTTACCCACAACTCGTTATCGTGTTGAAGCACGTTCTCTAAACAGTGAGGTAAGTAGTGCTTGACTGAGTAACTGTTGAGTTCATAGGAGACAGGTATCTTGACTTATTTATGTGTTTCTGCTATGCTCGATCCATGTTCTTCATCAATTTGTAGGCTAAGAGGCATTTTTTACTGTTCATGTCACGTGTAAAATGCGTGAGTCTGATATGGAGGTAGTTCGAATTAAAAGTAGTTCGAATAGGGTTAGGTCGAAGGGTTGGCCCATCCAATTACCCCCTCACAACTAAATTCACGAGTAGCTTTGGCTGAGAAATAATTTATGGTTATGTGGTGTTGGAAGCCGAAAAGATATGACGTATTTAATGTTAATTTGACTAGTATGGAAAATGGGTATTTTTTAATGGAGGGATGTATCTGTATTGAATGATGATGGAAAGTATTGATGTACGCGATGCTTGGAGTTATGAGAGTGGCTCTATTTTGAATTATGACTGTTTTGGAAACGTACATGCACATTAAATACGAAAGTTATAGAAATAGTACTTGTAACGAGGATTCTAGCAAAGTACGCAGTTGTTTATAATCCTTAGGTGATAATGGTGAAAACCCAGAGGCTGGTATATGGAGATAGGGTTGCTGCTGAAATATAAAGAATCAAACAAAAATACTATGGGGCTCATTCTGTAGAGATTCCCACCCCCACTCCCGCTCCAATGACGTATCAAGGTATGTCAGAAGAAGAAGCTGCTAAAGTTGAAGAAATTTTTTATTATATGTGGATATTTTACTACGTTGTCTTAACAGGTGAGCAATGTTGGAGGTTTATCCGTATCCTTACAGAGGACAAGGTGTGGAGACCGGTGTAACTGCTAGGCAGTATCGTCGGTATCTTGCGTAAGGTTAGATTCTATGGTAAGGCCTCCTTTATCTCTACCAACTCTTTGATGGTGCTGGTTATAGAGGAGACAATGGTGGTAGTGGAGAAGGGAGACGGAGATTGGAAGTCTGACCCTGCATAATCATTATTTCTTGGCTATAAGAAGTGTAGTAGCCTACTCGCAGCCTTTTAGCTCCAGCCGAACACTCGAAGGCTACCTCGAAGCCTACTCGAATACCTCGCATCCCACTCAATCCATAAACAAGTCTTGCAAGACTACACAAAGATGAAGCCTTGACTACTAACAGACCTCGAAGGCAAAGATAGATCCGTCGGTATACAAACTCTACATCAGCATCAGAAATACTTTGACCATATTCGTTCATGGTCGAAGGCAGACATGTCAGACAGCCAGCTACATGCCATACGTGACTGGCACCATGCCATGCGCACCATACCCTCGACCTATCATCAGACCCTTCATTTCACTACCCCCTGTGGTGCATAGAATTTAAAAGGCTTTCAACGCCTCGCGAGGAGGGTGCCAAATGTAGGAGCCTAACTTTGCGAGGAGGGGAAGTCGGCTCTTATACCACGAGGTTTATCTTCTATTAAAGGATTCTTATTAAGAGATTTGATATTACTATCGAGTAGTCGAAGGCTCGAGTACTGGGTGTTTTACAAGATGATCGAAGGTAAACTGCAAGGGTTCAGGGGAGAAATTTTGTAACCCCTCCTTGGTTCCCTTTCCCTCCTATTTATAGAATATAGGTAGAGCTGAGTAACCATGGGAGGTCACAATACAAGTGTACCCTTCGGGTATCGGGCGGGTATCCCGAAGTTAGTGTTGACGCCAGAAATGTCGAGTCTGGCACTGTTCCCTGATACTCTAGCTGTTACTAGTTCTGTCACTGTAGCTATAAGGACCAACAACGGCACCATTATAATCTAGTGAGCTAGCTATCTGACATGTCTGGCTTCAACCACGTACGAATATGGTCAAAGTGTTTCCAATGCTGATGTGGAGTTCGTGTACTGATGGATCTGTCTTTGTCATCAAGGTCTGTTGGTAGTCGAGGCTTCATCTTCGTGTAGTCTTGCAAGGCTTGTTCATGGATTGAGTACGCATCGAGGTATTCGAGTAGGCTTCGAGGTGGCCTTTGAGTGCTCGGCTGGAGCTGGAAGACTGTGAGTAGGCTACTACAGAAATATTCATTCAAACTTTATGTTGATAGATAGAATGAACTCAAATGATTGAAATCGAGCTATAAATAATTCAGAGATATATGAATAGAAGACGAAATGTAATATATATGATCGGACTAGAAAGTACATTTTAGCGATCAAGCTGTAAAAATGTGTTTGTGAAATAAAAGATGTGTAAAAATATTTTTCGAACTGAATAACTTAGAATTATCGGGGGAGATAACTGTAGAAGATTTGGAATTTGTAGGAATTAGAAATTTGAGCTCAGGGAAATCTCTTTTGAAATATTAGATTTGGGGAAAATAAGTTTAAAATGAGGTAGGCCGAATCCACAGAGGTCGATATGGATAGATAAGTTCAAATCATTTTTAATTAGGATATTAGGGTTTGCTGTTATGGATAAATATAATATATATATATATATATGAATTATATGGGATTTGAAGTAATCCAAAAAACTGCATAAATAGGGGAAATAAGTTTTAGACATGAGGAAGATAGAAGATGGTGTGAAGTCGATCTGAGAGAATTCGTTATGCCGCTGAGGGACGATTGGCGATAATGATAGTTGAAGTTCGAGAAAGGATTTTAGGGTTGATAGATTATGATGTTGACTTGCTAGAGACCGAATATCAGTTTGAAGGTTTAGATTGGATGGGTAGGGAACTTGAGTTAGGATGTCACTTCTACGGGGAGCTATTCCGGAAAGTGATTATGGAGCCTTCAGCTCAAAAAGAGGTTGTACGGAAAATTGCCAAAGAGGAGATCAAGTTGGAAAATGTGAGGATTACTGGGGGTGAACTGATTAAGTGTGGCTCCCCATAACATTTGGGATATTTTATGTAGAATTATTTGTGAGGGAGTGAATTGTATGAGATCGAATAACTGTCAAGGAAATGTAATTATAATGAAGTTTGAATCTGTCCTCTTTTGTTACAAATGTTGTTTATGACTGTTTTGAATAAAGAATTTAAATTTTAAAATGTAAGAGCTTTAGAAATGACGTCGGTATTTCTTTAAGTTGTAGAAGCAAGAATAGAAAAATTAGGTAGTTTTTATTTATTATCTCTTATGTTAGTGCAGGGAAAGTTCGATTATGTGTAAGTATTGAGTCATCATGAGTGCGGGGAGGTCAGAGGGAGATTTGAGAAGAAGAGATGATAATATATTAAAATATAGGGCACAGGGCAATTATGGGAAGGTGTTTTTACCGAAAAGGTACAAAGCGACTGACATTAATTGTGGAAGGGACCCCTCAGTTCTATAAATGAGGACCGCTCGTACGAGGCCCAATAACTGCCAACAGTTAGAGACTAAAACTATAAATAATGCTTCATCTTCTTTATTAAAACGTTTATCAACTTCTAAAAAATTAAAGAACATTGAGAGAGGAAAGAAAAAAAATAGCAGAGATTCTTATTAGAGATTACGTGTAAGTGTTGAGTCATCATGAGAAATTCTTTTGAGAAAAAATAACAACAATCAACAATCAAGGCTAGAGAAGGTTGCAGAGACTAAGTCAGGAAGGTGGTTGTATAGCAGCGTTGTGAAGGAAGGATTTGGCACTACTTCAAATTCATTTTCAAACATTGAAGGTCAGTAGGTGAATCGTGATATTGTGAATATGTTTTTTTTTAAGATTTTTGGTTTTCAAATTTCAAAAAATTACTATTTATAGTAACCTATATAATCTGTTGGATATATGCGTAAAAAGATATACGAATGATATATGTATGATGTATGTGCAAAAGATAATGATAGAATACCTAGACCTGTATGTAAGTTTAGCGTGAGGAGTATTTGTGTAGAGTCACACCTTATCTTTAGAGTTATAATTGATATGGAGACTTTACTTGTTAAGGAAGCCTCAACCTCTGGTCGTTCGGCAGAGTCTGAAAATGTAGTATCTGATAGGGAGGATAAAGTAGGAGTTGTTCAATTTCCAGATTTCCCTGGAAAATTGGTATCATATCCTCCGAACTCTAATTTGTTAAGAGAGTTTTGTAAATCTAAAGCTGTTATAGGGGGAAAATGGGGCAACATTATAGAACATGTCGGTAGGCAGTTTAGAGGTTGTATTGTAGAATCCGGGGATGAGCATTTCTTTCTATTACCTTATTTAGGGAAGGAGAAATCGGATAGGGGGGCAGATGAATTGATTTCCCTAGAGTATTTTGATAGAAATGTTCAGGACAACCTGGAAGAGGGTTTTGTATGTTACCTGCCTCAGTTGGAGTAAATGGTTGAGTTTTCCCCTTAGTAATCTTGCAAAAGGAATAATGAACATTATAGGGGCATGTCCTGCTCATTTGATCGGGAACATGTGGGTGGTTGTAGGGACCTATCCCTAGACCTAACCTAATTCGAATTGCATTAAATTTTAACTACCTCCATATCAGACTCACACATTTATACGCAACATGAACAGTCAGCATTGACATCTATACCACAAACTGATAAAGAACATGGATCAAGCACAATAGAAAAGCATGAACAAGTCAAAGACACTTTTCTCTCAAGAAATAAGCAGTTACTCAATCAACTGCCACTTACCTCATTGTTCGGAGAAAGTGTTTTAGCACGATAACAAACTGTGGGCAAGGCCTATATAAGGAAAAAGTTCCAGAATAGACAAGACCCAAAAAAAATACAAGAAATCACCAAGAAAACTATATTTTTTAGATTCTCAAACACCAAATTTCTTATTTATAAGGTCAAGTATTACAAGTTTGAGAGATCACTTCAAATAAGATATCACCTCAAGCAATAAAAGTTACTGTTACTAAAATACTCAACTCGAGGTTGTGATTCTTTTACCTATTCAAGGATTTTCCATACTAAATCACCTGTGTTATTTCTTGCTTTACATTAGTTTTTGTCACATGAATATTAGTGTAAGAGCTAATTCCGAGCCATCTCGGGCTTATGGAATTAGGCCATTACATTTAGTATAGTCTGTGGGAATCATAAACATTTCTACGATATCCTAAGGCATACATTCACTCTACTATCAATCTCTAATCATGGTTACTTCCAGATGACTAGCAACTGGAATCTAGCTCGATCTTTCAGTTGAGCCAGAAACACTTACAGAACTACGGGCGAATCTCAATGCCAAAATAGAGAAACGTAATGTGCTCGAACGTCAGTTAACTCTTGACTGAGAACTCCGCGAGAGGGAGCTCGAAGCCAAGTGATAAGCTCGTTTGACAGCGTTCAAATGCCATGAAGATCAGATGAAAACCATCCAGACTGTGTTACAGGCTCTGCAGAGTACTCAACAAGCTCGCTAGACCAGAGATCATGATCACATGCTAGAGACCACCAGGGTTTTTGCATGGGAAATATTGGGATCTCGAGTATCCACCAGCAAAGCTATTTATTAGAATATTCAACACGAGCCTCAACCTTCCATTCATTTGGGCAGTGAAGTTTTATCTAATATCAGTAGAGGTCCCCGACCTTCCAAACATCAGGAGGAAGAAAAATGACCTCAACCTTGAATTCCATCACGTGATCGTTTAGGTAAAGGTACCGGTACTCATAATCCTTAGCCACCTCGTCAAGCCACTCAACCGACATGTCAATATGTCACTCACGAGCATATGGATCAGTACATCAAGGAGTTTATCAAGGCACAATTTCTAGGCACTACAGACGACCTTACCAAGTTACAAAGAAGTTTGATTGCCAAAGAACAATTCGATATGGAAGTACAAAAAGGTTTCCATTCCCCAAAAATTTATAAATACAAGGGCACCAATCCAAAGGAGCACATTTAACAATACTGTATTTCATTGGGATTGTACTCCAATCTCAACCACATCCTTTGTCGTCTGTTCCCAATAAGTCTATAGGAAGAACCGCTCTAGTAGTTCCAATCTTTACCTGAAGATTTTATAATCACATTCGATCAGCTACAGAAACCATTCATCAAGACGCATGCTCACAACAAAGACAATGAGGAGAATTTAAATTCTCTTATTAGCCTTAAGCAATCACACGGAGGGAAGCTCGAGGCTTTTGCAAAGAAATTTTTGGGGCTCGTGCATAAAGTCGACAATCTCGATCATAAAAAATTTGTTACTGCTTTTACCAATGCACTACAGCTCGACTGCAAGGCGAAAGAGCACATCATCCTCAAAAAACCTGCGACCTTGTAGGATATGATCACAAAGGTCAATGGATATGTCAACCTGGAAAGGATGATGTCTAAAAGGCATAAATCTACTAAATCTGTCCTAACCACGAAAGGTCCAACTACAGATCAAAACACTGAACCAAAGAAGGATCAAGGTGATCAAAAGCGCTCCAAGGGAAACACTGGCAACCCTCGGAAAGGTAGTACATTACCCAAGCCGGTCTTCCCTAAGATAAATGTCCGAATCTCCGTAATTTTTCCAATCCTATCCAAGGACAAGTTATACCGTCTCTCTCAACCATTGGAGCCAATCGAAAGTCGCCCGTACCGCATCCATCACAAGGTAAATCATCATTCTACTGACATATGCTAGCTTTACAGAGGTTGTTGGAATTTATTTTCATGGAGGGACGGGTGTACGAATACATTATCGACCTGGAATCTTACAAAAATGGCAGCTATAAGAAGTAACTCGAAGTAGTCCAAGTCAAAGATCAAGCTGAGGAGAAATATCTCTACCATATGTACCACAGTAACATGATGGAAATTCATCAAATCAATAACTCTTGCAGATTCAAGCGCAGAAGACTATCAGAATGTTTTGATCTCACACCTCAAGATAAAAAAACCAAGCTTCTACCTAAGTCGAGCAATCGCCGGCTTGGGATCTCAATCGAAGATTTCGACATTAGTCATGGAAAATTTCCACATCATGATGCATTAGTCATAATTCCCAAGATGAAGAAGTTTTTCATGCACACAATGATGATCGATACTGGAAGCAGAATTGAGATTCTCTTTAAGAGAACAATCGACCAGATGGGATTGGCCGATCAAGTTATTCCAAGTGACACCGATATCAGTAGATTCAATGGTTCCAAAGAAGAGTGAGTAGAAAAGATCATCTAACCTATTACCATAGGACCATCCACAATCAACGTTGTCTTCTTCATCATCAACGCCAAATCACGTTATCTCGATATTATGGGCCGCTGTTGAATTTACAACATGGAAGTAATCGCTTCAACCTATCATCAAATACTCTGTTCTTCAAACACAATGATGGTATCTATTAAATCAAAGGGATTCAAAAGGTTCCTCGAGCTTATGAGAATACCATCTCTGCCATTCAAAATACCTCAGACAGATACGATGCATAGCAATTACAAAAAGTTGATCATCTTGATAACTAGCCTTCAATAGAAAAGCTTACATAATACATCAGCATTGATGGACCTAGCAGAGGTATTTTTATCAGTACCAAGCTGGTCTATCCCGATAAGGATGCTCTCATTCAATTCTTAATACTGAATTGAGACGTGTTTGCATAGACTTTCGAAGATATGCCTGACATGTCACAAATTATCCATCAAAATCAACACCATGGTGGTTAAACAGAAACAACGACGGCTATCACCTAATCTTTGAGATGAAGTTATCATGGAGATTAAGAATTGATCAAAGTGGGATTCATTCATGAAGCTAAGTATCTAGATTGGATATCTAATATTATTGTTGTCCTAAAGAAGAATGGAAAAGTCTAAGTTTGTGTAGATTTAATAGATCTAAGCAAACACTCTCCAAAGGAGACTTTCACTCTTCCCAACATCCATCAAATTCTTAATTCCATGGCAGGTCATAAACTCCTAGCTATGTTGGATGCTACTTCTGGATACAATAAGATTCCTCTCTTGGAAGAAGATTAAGAAAAGCCCACTTTCATCACTGAAAGAGGACTTTATTGGCACAAAGTCATGCCCTTCAGACTCAAAAATGTAGGCGCGACTTATCAACGGTTAATGACTACAATGTTCAAAGCACATCTTGGGAAAATCATGGAAGTCTACATTGATGATCTCTTGTGCAAGAGCATACAGTCAATCAACCACATCACAGATCTCAACTTAATATTCAACATTCTTTGATCTTATCGGATGCGACTCAATCCTGATAAGTGTTAATTCGGAGTACATTTAGGCCAATTCCTCGGCCATCTCATCTGCAAGAAGAGGATTGAGGATGATCTAGATTAAATTTAATTTCTCCTCAACATCCCATCTCCAAAGATAACGAAAGACGTATAAAAACATATCGACAAGTTTGTCGCTATCAACTGATTCATTTCAAAATCTTCAGGTCACTGTCATTGGTTGTCCCTACTAATCTGCAGTTATATCAAATAATGAAAAGTTCATCCCAATGTAGATATCCAATTATCATCAAAATGTAAGGCAGCTTTTTAAGAACTCAAAACCTATTTGGGGATGTCTCCCATCATAAATACCTCAGTAGATAATGTGGAACTGGTCATCTACCTGGCAGTTACAGATACTTTTATCAGCTTGGTTATCATTCAACTTGAAGGGAAAATCAAAAAACCAGTCTACTTCAACAGAAAAACCCTCACTCCAATGGAAATAAGGTATTCTAAAATTGGGAGACTCCTTCTAACTCTTCTTTACACTTTATAAAAACTTAAGCTCAACTTCTAACGTCACTCAGTCAAAGTCATGATGAGCTACCCACTCTAGGAAGCATTGTCCAAGAAAAATAAATTCATGAGAGTGCAACAATGGTTAGTCAGTTTGGGAAAACATGATATCAAGTTTGAACAACAACATTCAGAAAAGGATCAAGCTGTTGCCAATTTTCTCATAGATTTTCCAGTAAAAGATCTTGAGTAGGAGGAGCATGATCCTGACCTTGTAGAAGAAATAATAGAAGATCCACCCACCAAAGTATTTGACGAGCGAGTTGAATGGGTTGCAAGGAAAGGGTGGAGACTTCTTACAGATGGTTCAGCAGGACCCGCAGGCTTAGGAATTGGAATCGCATTGATTACCCCTTCAAATGATAGAATCGAGAAACTAATCCGTTTAGATTTTGAAGCCTCCAATAATGTCACTGAATACGAAGCTCTCATTTATGGACTCGACCTTATACTTGAGCTCAGCATCCCAGAGCTCTCAATCTAGATAGATTCTCTACTCATCGTCTACCATTACTCTGAGTAATGCAAGAAGAATGGCAAGATGATCGAATATGAGGCCCTCGTTGCAAATAGGAATAACCAGTTTACGAAAGTAACTCTCGATTATCTTCCTCAAGGTGGAAACCGACATGCCGATTCCTTGGCTTATCTAGCCAAGGTCTTAGGCACAGAAGCTAGATATTATCAGATCGAAGTAATATCAACCCCCAGTATTGATCGACATTGACTACGCATGATCAGCACTGGGGGCGATGATGAGGAAGATGATGATTGGTAAAACCCCTTTATTACCTACCTCAGCCCAAAGAATGAATGTTATGGGCCCCTTCCAACAGATTCGAAAGAGTGCCAACAGTTAATTAAAAACTCGAAGCGATATATAGTTCAAAATAGATTTTTGCATCGCCATTCAGTCACAGGGACTTATCTTAAGTTCCTCTCCAGGAAGAAAGTAGAAAAATTACTCAAAGATTTACATGAAGGAACTTGCGGCTCCCATGCCACGGGTTGATCACTCGCTAACAGAGAAATTACACAAGGAACATTCTAGCCAGGCATGCGCAAGCAAGGAGAAGAGTACTCACACAAATACGACATATATCAACGATATTGACACATGATCTGCACCCCAGCGCTCGAGCTACATGCAAGCAAGGTGTTCTGGCCATTTAAAAGATGGGCGCTCGATCTTATTGGTGAATTTCCTAATACTCCAAGTAACTGACGATATCAACTCATAGTTATAGATTACTTTTCTAAATGGGTGGAAGCAGTTCTAATTTTTCAAACAAGAGAAAAAGAAGTCATCTCTTTTATCTGGGAACACATCATCACTCAGTTTAGATTCCCCCACCTGATTCGAATCGATAATGGGCCACAATTTGATGGGCAAAAAGTCGTAGCTTTCCTCAACAAGCACAACACCATCCACTCACCATCCAATTACTACTACCCTCAAGGCAATGTCCAAGCCAAAATCACCATCAAAACTATCGTGAATGGACTCAAAAAAAGGTTTTACTCACAAAAAAAAGGAAACTGGATAAGAGAACACCCCCATATCTTATAGGCATACCGTACCACTCTACATCAATCTATTGATTGTACCCCATTCCTCCTCTCCTATGGTACAAAAACCATCATTCCAGTAGAATACCACCATCCAGTCAAAGATCACAAGCTTACCGATGAAGAAAATGAGTTCAAACAACATGAATTAGATTGATAAAACTTGGGAACGCGCTATTGCCAACCTAGGTCGATATCACCATATGTTGGCCAGTTCGTACAACATAAAAGTCTGAAGCCAAACTTTTAAAATCGATGTCTCATCCTCAGAGAAATCCCTCAACACAGAAAAGAGGCACATGCCAGGAAATTGGCAAAAAATTGGGAGGGTCCATTCCTAATCATTTGTCAAACTGGTCTGGGATCAAATTATCTCATGACAGAGCAAGGAGTTTGAATCAAATCCATGGAATACTAGACGACTGAATGGTACTATCTTTAAGTCCCTCACTACTCCACTTCAAAATTCTCGTTCTTTACATTCCAAAAGTAAGATTTTCATATTTGTACAACGTATATTTTATTCTATTCAATGAAAACTTCCAAGTTTTTTTCCCATATGACTCTCTACGTACGTAGACAGTATATAGATTAAAGCAAATGTAATACTTTCTTTTAATCGACCTCAATTCTAATTAAAGCAAAGATAAAACTAGTTTTCAATTGCCCTCAATACATACTATGCGATTAAAACAAAGGTAATATTAGTTTTTAATCAAAGAACTCTACCAGACATAAGATAAAGCAAAGGTAAAACTAGTTTTCATCTCTTAATATGTCTGCGACAAATACTTTTACAGCTTACATATACAACTACTACAGAGGATTCTTCTTTGTTGATGGGACATCTGCTACGCTTTCCCCTACAATAGGAGGACGGTTAGCCATAAAATCTCGAGGTCGAGTAACTACAGTAATCCTACCTTGCTCTACCAATTCAGAAGGTTAAGAACCTAGCTCAGTTTCAATAAAGTTCATACAGTGTCCTCGGTCTACATCTGCACTGTAAATGCATAATTTATCCGACAAACAGTCATGCAAGGTATCTCTCTCAAACTCATGCCTTCTCACCTCCTCAACAAAATATGTAATCACTACCATTAACAACTCTGATCATGATACTTCAGGCATAACTGCCTTGGAAAAAATTACTCTCACTTTCTTAATGCGCTTTTGCAACTTCTTATACCATGCTTCATGCCATTCCATATGACTATCTGCGCGGGACATAAGATTTATTTGCTCCCTTGCATTCTCATCTGCTTTATCTGATTCTGCTTGGTTCATTGTCCATAATTCCACCACCTGAGCATGAAGTTCCTCAAGCTCTTTGTCAATGCTTCTCCCGGCAGGAGATTTCTTTAGTAATTCATCTTTTTTCCTTATTAAAATATCATTACCTCTAATCAACCGATCAAACTCTTGTTCCTTGATGTGAGCAGCATCCAACTTACCTTGGCACTCCCTTATCCACTCATTTCCATTTCTTAAGTGACCTTGAGTATGAGCTACATTTCCCTTCAACTCTCTAATTTGAGTTGATAGGCTAACCAGATCCCCTTGAACAATGGAGACCCTGGCATCACCTATATTCTTCCTCGAGTGCTCACCAGCCTTGGCATTTTTTATGAATGGAGACCCTGGCCAATGGAGACCCTGGCCAGAGCCAAATATGTCTTCAATTGCACCACCCTCTCATTCAACTCATCACATTTTTTTTACACCAACCGGAACTCTATATCTTTAGGAGGTAAAACTATAGTCAACTGCTCAACCACAATTTTGGAGTTAGATAGGTTATCTCGGGCTATCTTTGGCTCACTATCTTCCTTAATCATTTTATTCTTCAATCACTCTAGTTCGCTACTGATACTCACTAAATTAGCTCGAGTCTGCTCTTGTTTGTTAGTTTTGATGATCATTTGGTCCTTCGGACTGGACATAAAATAGCGTAACTCATTCTCTGAAATTTTTAACGCGTGGATATGGTATTGAGCCATGCCCGCCTCCTTACTATTTACCATCAGCGCATTATTCTAACTTTTTAGCATTATTGTCTCTTCCTTTGTCGCCACGAGCTCTTTTTTCCCCTTACTAATTTTGGCATCTTTCTCTTTAATCTTCTGAGTGAGGTCATCAACAGTTTGTGTTACCTCGACAAACTTGAAATGTACCTTTATGTGTTGATCCTCCCTATCTTTATCTACCTCTCTCATTCTATCAAACTATGCCACAAACTCTTGGTTATATTTGCATGTCTCTTCTTTTTTTTAACAAATTTCTATTTTTTGACCTGCACATCACAGATACAATATAACAAGTATGATTCAAGAGCACTCAATCAATACATACATGAATCTTATTTCTAACAAATTTCTATTTTTTGACATCTACTATGTGAAACTACTATTAAACTTAAGGTCGAAGTATGATCCCAGTTCGATGAACAATAACATATATTTCTAATTATAAGGTACACATTCCCTATAAACTAACTTTTTTAACACTTTGATATTATCTATACACAGTTTAGAACCATTACCCCTAAATTGTTAGAACATTTTTGGTCTATCTGTATACTCTAATTATTACTTTGTAGCTCTAAAGTAATGTAGCATACAAGTCAAATATTTCTTGCTCTTTTCTAACATATAGCTCTGCTTGCGAAGTCAGCAGGGATGTTGAGGCATATTTCTCCTTAACGAGCTCAATCTTTAATTCTTTTATTCTGAGGTGCATATCCTTAAGTTCCTACAAACAAGGTTTACAAACATCACTTAGCCTACAAAAATTTATCCTGCAGAATGATGATCCATATAATTACAGTTTACAAACCCTTCATAATCACACAACTACAGAGTCACCAATTTTACTCTACCTTCTGATTCTCATTCTCAAGGTTCATAATGTCATCCCCTTGGTTCTCTCGCTCAATTTTGGGAGAGACACCCTCCAACCCTCTTATAACTTCAGCCCCATCAGCTTCATCCTCCTCCTCTTCGACATAGGTATCCTCCATAATATCATTCACCTCAGCTTTAGAGTACCCCATTTTGTGGAGTTGGCACCTAACTCTATCACGCTGGACTACCACCTCATTCAGATTCTTCCATAATTCTTCTGTCAGCTCGATAATCTCCACCTCTTGTGTAGCCTTTACATAATCTTGTCGCTTCCCTTCCCAAACCAAATCAAACTTTAATCGAGCTAACTTCATCTCGAGCTCTGCCTTCCCACTCTCGAGCTTGGCTTTCTTCTCCTCCATCCCGAGGCAGAACCCCTTCATCAAACGAATAGCCTGCAAAAACAAACAAAAAAACAAATCAAACATATTTTTAGCTCGAATCACTATACATAATTTAATAAACATTCAAATCACCAAACTTACCACTTTGTTCATCTCCTCCACACCTTTACGAGCCGCAAGCCTCGCCTTATCCTCCACAGCTTTTAACTTGTCTTCAACAGGCCGATTCTCTATGACCTACACCCTAATCAATTCAGAAGAAGGGTCTACCCTTATCCTTTTTGTCTCTCCCTTGACCTCACCACTCCCCAGGGTTCCAGAGGTCAAGCCACGCTTCAACATCTTCTTCTTCAGAAATGCTTGAGCTAACTTGCTCGACGTGGTAGACTCTGGCTTATCTACAAAATCTACTATAGAGGCCTTTGGAAAAACTACTTGTCTCTCTCCATCAGCTCCCCACATGTTGTTGCTGTCAACACCCATCATTAGTCTCGCTGCTTAAGACTTTTTAACCTTATCAGACCTGTTGTTAGCTCGATTATTTTGATTAATGCCGAGGTCTTTCAGCACTACCTCGAGCTCAACCCCTTTTTGAGCAATAGTATCTAACAGGGACTTCTTCTTCTTCACCTTCGATAAAGGACCTGTCAAACAACAATACATTATCAACAACATAACAACATTTAATTTTAGCAGTTTAATATTATACATTATTATACTTACTTTTCTTTACAGTTCTATACAGAAGTTCTATGGGTTATTCATTATCTCTCTGAAGGTAATTACCTCTCACCCAAATCATATTATCATTCCACATTCGACCTACTAAATTTAGATCAAGGAAAAGAGGTCGAGTCAAGCTCACAAAGAAGTATGCCCCTCCACTTGTAGAATAATTTTTCATACCATAAAACTACAATACATCTTCAGGAGAAATTCTCCTTTCCACCTCATTCTCCTCCTATAACTTATT
Source organism: Kingdonia uniflora (assembly GCA_014058105.1). Lineage (NCBI taxonomy): Eukaryota > Viridiplantae > Streptophyta > Magnoliopsida > Ranunculales > Circaeasteraceae > Kingdonia > Kingdonia uniflora. The sequence continues at coordinate 1,393,181 of JACGCM010002030.1, read as the reverse complement.
CAAACTTTTATAAACATTTATAACTTTTGAAATAGCCTAATTCCGAAAGCTTGAGATGAATCAGATTTAGTTCTTACACCAATACTCCTATGATAAAAACTAATTTAAAGCAAGAAATAACACAGATGATTTAGAGTGGAAGACCTTTGAATAGGTAAAAAAACCACGACCTCTAGTTGAGTGTTTTAGTAATAATAACTTTTATTGTTTGAGACTGATATCTTATTAAAAGTGATCTGTCAAACAATAAATACTTAACCTTGTAAATAACAAATTTAGTGTTTAGGAATCTAGAAAATAAGGTTTTCTTGGTAATTTCTCGTTTATTTTTCTGGGTCTTGTCTCTTCTGGAACTTTTTCCTTATATAGGCCTTGCCCAAAGTTTGTTATCGTACTGAAACACGTTCTCCAAATAATGAGGTTAGTGGCGGTTGACTGAGTAACTATTGAGTTCCTAAGAGACAGGTATCTTTGACTTGTTCATGCTATTATGTTATGCTCGATCAATATTCTTTATCAGTTTGTGGTGTAGGGTAAATGCTGACTGTTCATGTTACATGTAAAATGTGTGAGTCTGATATGGAGGTAGTTTAAATTTAATGTAGTTCAAATTGGGTTAGGTCGAGGGATAGGTCCCCCTAATTTCCCCCTTACAGCTGAAGTCACGAGTGGCTTTGGTTAAGAAGGATTCTGGGGATATGTGGCGTTGGCAGTTGAAAAGATATGACGTAGTTAATGTTTATTTGATCGGTATGGAAAATGGGTATTATTTTTTATGGATGGATGTATCTGCATTGAATGGTAATGGAAATACTAATGTATATGATGCTTGGAGTTTTGAGAGTGGATCTTTATTGAATGATGACTGCCTTGGAAATGTACATGTACATTAAATATGAGGGTTATATAAATAGTATCTGTACCGCGGATTCTGGCAAAGTACGCTGATTATTAAAAAAAATATTTGGCAAAGTACATTGTTTATGAAGAGAGTTTCTGCAAAAATGTAGAAATTTAAGTTGAGATACTTTGGTGACCAATCATTGGAGATGCCCACCCCCATTCCCATTCCACCGACGTATTAGGGTATGACGGAAGAAGAAGCGGCTGAAGCTAAAGATGGATTTTACTGTATGTGGAGATTTCATTACGTTATCTTGATAGGTGAGTAATGTTGGAGGTGTCTCTGTATCCTTGTGAAGGACAAGGTTGAAGAGACAGATGTGGGGGTCAGTATAACTATGGGGCAGTATCGTCGGTATCTTGCGTAGGATTGGATTTTAAAGTCAGGCCTTCTTCATCTCTACCAACTTTCTTATGGTAGTACTATAGAGGAGGCAATGGTGGTAGTGGAGATGGGAGACAGAGGTTAAAAGTCTGCTTCTACTTCACAAGGATGTGGAGGAAATGAGCAAAGTGTTAAGTTTGATGATTTGTATGTTTACTGAATTTGTATTGTGATTCGAGCTAAAATATGTTCGATCCTTTTTTTTTGTTGACTACTCACTTGATGAAGGGAATCTGCCTCAGGATAGAGGAGAAAAAAGTTATGCTCGAGAGTGGGAAGGCAGAGCTCAAGAAGAAGGTAGCTCGATTATAGTCTGATTTGATTCATTAGGGGAAGTGACTAGATTCTGTGAAGGCTGCGCAAGAGGTGGAGATTAGCGAGCTGATAGAAGAAGCGCAGAAGAATCTGGATAAGGTGGTAGTCCAGGGTGATAGACTTGGGTACCACCTCTTCAAAATGGGGTACTCCAAAGCTGAGGTAAATAATATTATGGGGGGTGCCTATGTTGATGAGGAGGAGGATGAAGATTATGGGGCTAGATATGTAAGAGGGTTGGGCGATGTCTCTCCCTAGACATAGTAAGAGAACCAAGGAGATGACAATTTAAACCCAAAGAATGAGAATGAGAAGGTAGAGTAAAATTGTTGACTCTATGGTTGTGTGATTATGAGGGGTTTGAGAAATGTAACTATATAAATCATTATTTGTAGGATATATTTCTTTAGGCTAAGAGATGTTTGTAAACCTTGTTTGTAGGAACTTAAGGATATGCACCTCAGAATAAAAGAATTAGTGAATGAGCTCACTAAGGAGAAGGATGCCTCAGTGTCCCTGTTGACTTCTTAAGCAGAGCTACAGGCTAGAGAAGAGCAATAAATATTTGACTTGTATGTTACATTACTTTAGAGCTACAAAATTAAAATTAGAGTATAGAGATAAGCAAAAAACGTGTTAATAGTTTTGGGGCAATGGTACTCAACTGTGTATAGATTATATCAAAGTATTTAAAAAGTTAGAACATAGAGAATGTGTACCTTGGAATTGGAAGTACATGGTATTGTCATCGAACTGGGATCAGACTTCGACCTTAAGTTTAGAAGCCATTTTACAAGTAGATGTCAAAAAATTGAAATTTGTTTGAAATAAGATTTATGTATCATGACTGATTGTATTGGTTGAATGTTCTTGAATCGAACTTGATATATTGTATTTGGGATGTAGGTCAACTAGAGTCAGCTCACTTGTGCAAAGAAGAGACATGCCAGTATATCCAAGAGTTTGCGGTAGAGTTTAATAGGATGAGAAGGGAAAATGAAGATGGGGATGATCAACACGTAAAGGTACATTTCAAAGTTTATCGAGGCAACACAAGCTGCTGATGGCCTTACTGAAAAGATCGAGGGGAAAGATGCTGAAATTAATAAGGGGAAAAAGGAGCTCGCTGAGGCGAAGGAAGAGACAATGAAGCTCAAAAGCTAGAATAACGCCTTGACGATAAAGAGTAAGGAGGCAGACATGGCTCAATACTGTATCCAGGCGTTAGAAACGATAGAGAAAGAGTTACGTCGCTCTGTAGCCTGTCTAAAGGGACAAATGATCAGCAAAACGAATTAACAAGAGCTGATTTGAGCTAATTTAGTGAGTTTCAAAAGCGAACTGGAGAGAATAAAGAAAAAAATGATTGAGAAAGATAGCGAACTGAAGAGAGCCCGCGATGACCTATCTAACTCCAAAATTGCATTTGAGTAGTTGACTATAGCTTCACCTGCTAAGGATATAGAGTTTCAGATGTTGCAAAGACGTTGTGATAAGTTAAATGAGAGGGTGGCGCAATTAAAGGCCAATTTTGCACTAGCCAATTCGTGCGTCAAAAATGCCGAGGGTGGAGAGTGTTTGAGGAAGAATAAAGGTGATGTCAGGGTCTTCATTATTCAAGGGGATGTGGTTAGCCTATCCGCTCAAATTAGAGAGCTGAAGGGAGATGTAGCTCGTACTCAAGCTTATGTACAAAAGTAAATTAACGGTTAAGGAAGTGTAATAAGTTAGATGCAACTCATATTAAGGAATATGAGTTAAAGCAGGTGATCAGGGGTAAGGACCTATTGATAAGGAAAAAAGATGAATTGTTAAAGAAATCTCCTGCCGGGGGAGGTACAGGTAAAGAGAGGGAGCTCGAGGAATTCGTACCCAGGTAGCAAAATTAAAGTTAATGAACCAGGTTGAGTCAGCTAAAGTAGATAAGAAGGTGAAGGAGCATGTCAATTTTATATCCCGTGCAGATAGCTGAATGGAATGGCATAAAGCACGGTACAAGAAGTTATAAGAGCATCATCAGAAAATTAAAGAGAATTTTGGCAAGGTTGTTATGTCTGAGGTGCCGCGCTCGCAGATGCTTGTGGTTGTTATCACCTATTTTGTGGAAGAAGTGAGAAGGCTCAAATTAGAGAGGAATACATTACACAACTATTTATCAGATAGAGGATGTATTTGTAGAGCTGATGTAGATTGTGGAAACTGTATGCACGCCATGAAAATGGAATTAGGTTCTCACCCTGCTGAATTGGTTGAGAAAGGCAGGAATACGGTAGCTGCTCGAGCTAGAGAGATATGGCTAATCATCCTCCTATTGTAACCTATAAAAGTATCTGTTGCAGACATATTGAGAGATAAGAGCTAGTTTTACCTTTGTTTTATCTTATACCTGGTAGAGTTCTTTGATTGAAAACTACTATTACCTTCATTTTAATCGTAAAGTATGTATAAAGTTTGATTAAAAGATATTTTTACCTTTTCTTTAATCGGTATATTTGTCACAGCCATATTGAGAGATGAAAGCTAGTTTTACCTTTTCTTTATTTTATGTGTGGTAGAGTTCTTTGATTGAAAACTAGTAATACCTTCATTTTAATCGTAGAGTATGTATAGAGTTCGATTAAAGGTTAGTTTTACCTTTGTTTTAATCGGCTTTTTTTTCGTAACTATATTGAGAGATGAAAGCTAGTTTTACCTTTGCTTTATCTTATGTTTGGAAGAGTTCTTTAATTAAAAACTAGTATTACCTTTATTTTAATCGCATAGTATATATAGTGTGCGAATGAAAGCAAATTTTACATTTTCTTTAATCGGAATAGAGGTCGATTAAAAGCTATTATTACCTTTGCTTTAATTAATATATTGTGTACGTACGTAGAGAGTCATGTGGGAAAAAGCTTAGAAGTTTTCATTGAATAGAATAGAATATACATTGTATGGAGATAAAATCTCACTTTTGGAATAGAAAGAACGAGAATTTTGTGTAGAAGTGAGGGACTTAATGATAGTACCGTTTCAGTCGCCTAGTGTTCTATGGATTTGGGATTCGAACTCCTTTCTCTGTCAAGAGATAATATGATCCCAAACCCGTGAGACCAATGATTAGAAATGGACCCTCCCAATTTTCAGCCAGTTTCTCGGCATGTGTCTCTTTTTGGTATTGTGGGATTTCTCTGAGGATGAGATCGTCGATTTGAAAATTACGACTTTGGACTCTTCTGTTGTATAAGCTGGCCAGCATATGGTAAATAAACCTAGGTTGGAAATAGCATGTTCCCTAGTTTCTTCAATCAAATTCATGTTGCTGACCAATTTAAACTCATTTTCTTCATCGGTAAGCTCGTGATCTTTGACTGTATTATAGTATTTTGTTGGAATGACGCCATATGTGCCATAGGTGAGGAAGAATAGGGTATAGCCAGTTGATTGAGATTGAGTGGTATGGTATGCCCATAAGACACGAAGAAGCTCTCGCATCTAGTTTCCATTTTTTTTAGTGAAGCCTTTTCTTGAGTTCATCTACGATGGTTTTGTTGGTGATTTCGGCTTGGGCATTGCCTTAAAGGTTGTAAGGATAGGATGGAGAGTGGATGATGCTGTGCTTATTGAGGAAAGCTATGACTTTTTCTCCAATGAATTGTGTCCCATTATCTATCTGAATCAGGTGGGGGCATCCAAACTGAGTGATAATGTGTTCCCAGGAAAAAAAAAAAAGATGACCTCATGTTCTCTTATTTGACAAAGTAGGACTACTTCTGCCCATTTTGTAAAATAATCTTTAACTATGAGTAGGTATCGCCGGCTACCTGAGTATTAGGAAATTCCCCAGCGAAATCGAGTCCCCACCGTCTGAATGGCCAGAACATCTTTCTTACATGTAGTTCGAGCATAGGATTGCAGATCATGTGTCTGTGTCGTTGACATGTGTCATATTTGCGTGAGTACTCTTCTGCTTGCTTGTACATGCCTGGCTAGAATACTCCTTGTGTAATTTCTCTGTTAACGAGTAATCGACATACGGCATTGGAGCAACAAGTTCCTTCATGTAAATCTTTGAGCAATTTGTTTGCTTTCTTCCTTGAGAGGCACTTGAGATAAGTCCCCGTGTCTGAACGGTGATATAAAAAACTATTTCAAACTGTATAACGCTTTGAGTTCTCGATCAACTGTCGGCGCTCTTTCGGATCTGATGGAAGGGGTCTCTTGCATTCGTTGTTGGTGCCAAGGTAGGCAATGATTGGCTTTCATCAATGGTCATCCTCATTTTCATCACCCCTAGTGTGTATCGTAAATGCAGAATAGCGATCAATGGTGGGGGTTGTTATCACTTGAATCTAGAGATATTTAACCTCTGTGCCCAACCCCGGCTAGATAAGCCAAGGAATCGACATATTTGTTTATACCTCGAGGAAGATAATCGAGAGTTGCTTTCACAAACTACCTCATCCTATCTACAATAAGGGTTGCATATTCGATCATCTTACCATTCTTCTTGTATTGCTTAGAGTAATGGTAGACGATGAGTAGAAAATCTATGTAGACTGAGAGCTCTGGAACACCGAACTCAAATGCGAGGTCGAGTCCACGAATTAGTACTTCATATTCTGTGACATTGTTGAAGGCTTTGAAATCCAGGCAGATTGAATTCTCAATTCTTTCGTTAGAAGGGGTAATCAATACAATTCATATTCCTGACCCTACAAGTCCTGTTGAGCCATCTGTTTGAAGTCTCCACCCTTTTCTTGTAACCCATCTAGCTCGGTCGTCAAATGCTTTGGTGGGTGGATCTTCTGTAATTTCCTCTATAAGGTCGGGATCGTAATTCTCCCACTTGAGATCTTCCACATGAAAATCCGTGAGAAAATCGGTAACGGCCTGACCCTTTTTTTAATGTTGTTGCTTGAATTTGATATTATGATCTCCCAAATAGACTGACCATTGCTGCACTCTCCTAGATTTCTCATTTTTGGAAAAACATCCTGGAGTGGGTAGTTCATCATAACTTTGACTAAGTGAGATTGGAAGTAGTGTTTAAGTTTTTATGAATTGTAAGTAAGAGTTAAAATGAGTCTCTCAATTTTATAAAACCTCGTTTCTACTAGAGTGGGGGTTTTGCTGATAATGTAAATTGGCTTTTCAATCTTTCCTTTAAGTCAATTAAGAACCAAGCTGATAGAAGTATTAGCAGCTGCCAGGTAAATAATTAGTTCCTCATTATCTACTGGGGTGCTCATAATGGGAGACTTCCCTAAATAGGTCTTGAGTTCCTGAAAGCTACCTCGCATTCTAATATCCATTGGATCTTTGTATTAGGCTAAACATTTCCTCTTTTGGTATAACTACGATGTAGTAGGAATAGCCAACGATAACGATCTGAGGATTTAGAAGCGAATAAGTTGATAACGATAATCTTATCAGCAAGTTTTTATAAGTCTTTCATCTTCTTTGGAGATGGCATGTTGAGGAGAGCCCGAATTTGTTCTGAATCAGTCTCAATCCCCTTCTTGCTGATAAGATGACCGAGTGATCGTCCTGAATGTACTCTGAATTGATACTTATTAGGATTGAGTCGCATCCTATAAGATTGAAGAATTTTGAATAATGTGTTAAGATCTGTGATGTGGTTGTTTAACAGTATGCTCTTGTATAAGAGATCATCAATACAGACTTCCACGATTATCTTAAGATGTGCTTTGAACATAGTAGTCATCAACCGTTGATAAGTTGCGCCTATGTTTTTGAGTCCGAAAGGCATGACTTTATAGTAGTAAAGTCCTCTTTCAAAGATGAAAGTGGCGTTTTCTTAATCTTCTTCCAAGAGAGGAATTTGATTGTATCTAGAAGCAGGGTCCATCATAAATACTGGGAAGAGGGAAACTGTCTTATGGAGTATGTTTTTTTAGATCAGTAAAATCAATAAAAACTCGGACCTTTCTATTCTTCTTTAGAACAGCGACGATGTTAGATATTTAATCTGGATACTTGGCAGCACGAATAAATCCCGCTTTGATCAATTTCCTAATCTCAATGTTGACTTCATCTCAAAGACTAGGGGAGAGTCGTCGTTGTTTTAGTTTAACCATCGTGGCATTGATGTTGATGGCCAATTTGTGACATGGCTTGGTCAGATCGATCCCGTGCATCTCTTCGAAAGTCCACGCAAAGAGGTCTCAATTCAGTCATAGGAATTGAATGAGAGCATCTTTATCCAATTGTACCAGCTTGGTACTGATAAAAGTACATCAACTAGGTTCATCAAAGTTGATGCATTCTGCAGGCTCTTCTGTGAAAGGTTGATCATTAAGGTGATCAGCTTTCTGTAATTGTTATGCAGCGTATCTGTCTGAGATATCTAGAATGGCAGAGACAGTATTCTCATAAGCTCGAGATAGCTTTTGACTGCCTTTAATTTCATAGATACCATCTATAGTGGCTTATTCCTCATCTCGAACTCATACTTCATATTCGACCATCAAGCAACCACTCAACCTTATCAACATAGTACGTGGAACTATTGAAGACACATTACAGTTACAGAGTTCTATTCTTTACTTTTGACCTCTACATTAACATTTCAAGTTAAGAAAATGGACCGTCATCAATGAAGTTGTTACAAAATAGTAAGATCAGACCGTTACGCAGTCTGTTCAAAGATTATCAAATATATATTATAACGTCTGTCATTAAGGATAATAATGGTTGTCAAATGGTTATATTATAAGACCTATAAATAGGACCAGAGAATCCCAGATGAAGGACGGATGAATGCTCACTCAAACTCTATACTTAAATACTTAGAGCATCTCTTGTAATATTTAGCAGCTATCAATAAACTTCTCTCTTTTTAAATCCTCAAGAGAGATCATGGTTTTTAACTTTATCAAAAGTTTTCCACGCTAAACTTTGTGATAATATTCGTTTATTATTCATCTAGACGCTCTGAATATCCTTGGTGTAAAGGCTAAGTTCGAGATACAAAATTAGGCTATTACATTTGGCACCATCTATGGGAACGTAGCTCTCAAACTCATTATCTCATAAAATAACTGATTATCTCTTTACGACATGATACTTCCAGACCAGAGTACACCGATTTCTCCAAGATAAGAAAATGCCACATTAACCGAACTGCGGGCCAATCTCAACTCCGAAACTGAAAGGCAAGCTGCCTTGTAACAGCAGCTGGCAAGCGTGCAAGATGCGCTGAAGGTTCTGCAGGGTTAATAGATCGAAACTATAAAAAAACAAAGGTATGTTACCAGCAGCCTTCACCGGTCTCCGTTCTCGACAGGATACGACCTCATGTGAACAATGTAGGAGGTGAAGCTCATAAGAAAAATAGAGACGAGCCCGCCCTGATACAGGAAGTTCACCAAGAAGTTGATGGAGGACCTAAAGGAGTCAGACAAGAAGAAGAGCTACTCCGAGGAAGAGTTCATATTCTAGCACGTGATCGATTAAGTGAAGGAAGTGGCGACCATAGCCCCTGAGAAGGACGCTTCCCATGACCAACCATTACAGCTCGTCAGTACATGACCCTGGAACATGTTGAAAAACATATCAAAGAACTGTCTAATGCCCAGGCTCAAACCACTAAAGGCATTCACAACAAGTTACAGAAAATTCTGATCGCTTAGGACTTATTGAATGGTGAAGTTCCCACCGGTTTCCACATATCAAAACTCCGAAAGTACAAAGAAAATGATCCAGTGGAGCACGTTCAAGAATTTAAGGATGCTTTCGGCCTACATTCTACATCCAACCACATTCTATATGACTCTTTCCTACCAGTTTATTTGGCGAGCCCTTGCGGTGATTCCATTCACTACCTGAAGGGTCCATTACGACTTTTGAACAATTACGACAACTTTTCATATAAAACTATTCGCACAACAGAGATGAGGAGAATCTATATTCTCTATTCATCCTTAAGAAAGTATCAGAAGATAAGCTCAAAATGTTTACTAAGAAATTTTTAGAATTGGCCAGAAAGGTGGACAACTCAACCAGAAGATTACTATTTCAACCTTCACCAATGCTTTACTCGTGGATAGTAGGGCAAAGGAGTACCTAATTCTAAAAAAACCTATGACCTTGGAAGACATGATTGAGAAGGTCAACAGTTATATCGAGCATGAAAGGATGGTAGTAAAAAGGCAGAAATCTCAGAAATTGACCTTGAGATCAAGAGATCAATCGTCAGACCAAGATTTTAATCGCGCAGAATGTATGAATACATCGAGGATGACTTTTTCCATAGCTAGCATATATCCTATACTTCAGAAGGATAAGTTTTTTTGCAATGCCATGTATCTCCAACCTATTGAGAATAAACCATACTGCATACAACATAAAATCTGACATCACGAGACGGAACATTTCTTTACTTTATAGCGACTGTTGGAATACATTTTGGCAGATAGAAGAATGTATGAATACATCGAGGATTTTGAAATTTACAAAAATGGGAGTTATGGCTTACCACGAAGATCGTACAGGTCAAGGAAGCAGCTGAGAAGAAACATCTGTATCATATCTCCCTCTGCTACTTTATCAAAACTCATACCATTAATAGGTCGGTCAGATGTAAAAGACGATGCCTTGGTCAATGTTATGACCTGTTCATAGCTGAAAAAGAAGCACGATTACTTCCCGCATCTAGTTCCAACGCACTGGGTTCTCTTTCGACGATTGCGACATTTGACATGTTAAGTTTCTTTACCATGATACACTCGTGATCATGTTGAAAATAAAAAATGTCCATCTACATACAATGATGGTAGATACGGGTAGCAGCATCGAACTACTTTTCCAGAGTATAATAGATCAGATGGGACTGGCGGACATAGTTTAACCTAGTGACGTTGACATTAGCGGGTTCAACGGTTCTAAGGAAGTGCGCGTCGAAAAGATTATACTTCCTATTACGGCTGGTTCAGCAATAGCCGACATAGTATTCTATGTTATCAATGCATGATCACGCTATCTAGGGATAATGGGACATTGTTGGTTGCATAACATATGAGCTATCCCATCGACCTATCATTTGGCATTACGATTCGAATGGAATGGCGGCATTTAGGAGATCAAAGGCAGTCAGAAACTAGCCCAAGCCTATAAAAATTTTGTTTCCACTATAATAGAACCATCTATACCAAAGCTCGCATAGTAATTACAAAAAATAGCAGAGAATATTATAGAAAACGAACTGCCTAACACAGAACCTACAGAGTTTATCGAGATCAGTGGAGATAAAGGGGTACCTATATTGGCAATCTTTTGCCCACAACGGAGCGCAATGCTCTTATTCAATTTCTCAAAGACAACAGTGATGTTTTCGCTTTGGCGTTTCACAAAATTTTAGGCATTGATCCAAATTTGGCCTGCCATAAGCTTATTTTAAAAGAAAAAGCTGAGGCAGTCAAGCAAAAATAGCAAACTTTAGCACCACGACTTCGGGAAGAAGTCAGCAAAGAGATCGATTAACTCATTGGCGTTGTTTTTATCTGAAAAGCTAACTATCCAAAATAGATCTCGAACATCGTGGCGGTGTCGAAGGCGAATGGAAAAATCAGAGTCTGCCTGGACTTCATAGAACTGAATAAACATACTCCAAATGATAGTTTTCCACTTCCTATCATCAATCATCTGCTCGATTCCACAGTAGGGCACGAACTTTTATCCATGATGGACACCGCATCAGGATACAATCAGATACCTCTCTTAACCGAAGATCAAGAAAAAATTGCTTTCATTACAGAGCATGGTCTGTATTACTACAAAGTCATGCCTTTTGGCCTCAAGAATGCAGGAGCCACTAATCAGAGATTGATGACACAGATGTTCAAATACCATCTTAGAAAAATAATAGAAGTTTACATTAATTATATATTGTGTAAAAGCCTCAAGAGGGAGAACTATCTTGCTAATTTACATGCGACTTTTGAAATTCTTCATTTTGACAAAGTGAGACTCAACCCGGACAAGTGCCAGTTCAGAATCCAATCAGGCAAATTCTTAGGATATTTTATCAGCAAGCAAGGCATAGAGGCTGACCCATATCGTATTCGTGTACTGTTATCTATGCCTTCTCAAAAAACAAAGAAAGATGTCCAGGAACTTATTGGCAAGATAGCAGCAATCAATCATTTTGTCTCCAAGTCTTCAGATCGGTGTCGATGGTTATTCGACTTACTACGTGAAGGGATAAAGAAAAACAAACCTAAAAATGATCTTTAGATCGAATGGATGGTTGAATTTGAAGCCACATTTTAGGAGCTCAAACTCTATTTGGAAAAGCCACCAGTAATGAGTAAACCCAAGGAAGGAGAAGGACTCGCCATCTATCTTGCCGTTACTGATGAGTCATTAAGTTTAGTCCTCATTCGATTCAACGAGATGATAGAGAAACCTGTCTACTTCATCAGTAAAACTCTCACTCTTGCAAAATCACGGTATACTAAGATCGAAAAACTACTGTTAGCTCTTGTTTATTCATCGCAAAAATTAAAACAATATTTCCAAGCTCACACAGTTTAGGTAATGATAAATTATCCTTTGCACGAAATCTTGTTCAAATGCAAGAAATCCAAACGAGTTCAATAATGGTCGGTAACCCTCGGTGACCACGAAATACGTTTTGAACTACGGCATTCTAAAAAAAGCCAAGCAATAGCAGATTTCCTTACAGACTTCCCTGTAGATGATCCTGACTGAGATGAAGATAGTATAAAGATTAATAAAGAATATTTTAAGGAAAAGTCAAATTGGATATCCAATAAAGGTTGGTGCTTTCTCACTGATGGTTATGACAGACCTGCAGGATTAGGTATCGGCATCATCCTTATCACACCTTCCAATGATAAAATTGAGAAATTAATCAGACTCCACTTTGATGACACCAACAATGAGACAGAATATGATGCACTAATCCACAGCCTGGATATGGCTCTAGAAATTGGGGTTCCCGAGCAATTAGTCTACATGGACTCTTTACTCATAGTAAACCATTATACAAAAAAATTTTAGAAAAATGGAAAAATAATTGATTACACAGCGGCAATAGTAGCCTATCAAATGAGCAGATTCAAGAGGGTTATCGAACATTTACCTCATGGAGAAAATAGACATTTTGATTCCCTTAGTTATCTTACAGAAGTCCTCGAAACTGAAGCTCAATATCTCAAGATCGAAGTAATATCCACCCCCAGCATTAATATCATAAGTTCAAACTCTGTTAATACTGGGGGCGGTAAAGAGGATGTGGACGATTAGCAAAGACCCTTCCTCACATATATCATGCCCGAAAACAAGTTTGACTGTGAACTACCTACAGATCCTATCGAAAGAAGATGTGTGCTTGATAATGCTAAGTGATATGTCGCTACTGATCATTTCCTTTATAAGTTATCAGTGATAAGACCCTATCTTCAATGTTTATCTTATAAAGAGGCTCAAGACTTTCTGAATAAACTTCATGAAGGTACTTGTGAATCTCATGCAGCAGGACGATCTTTAGCAAACCGAGCTCTTACACATGGAGTCTTTTGGCCAAAAATGAAAGCTTAAGCTATTGAATATGTAAGCAAGTGTGATGCCTACCAATGAGATAGACCAGAAATTTGAGCTCCAGGTTTGGAACTCTATCCAAGAAAAGTTGTTTGGCCATTCAGAAGATGGGCCCTCGGCCTTGTAGGAGAGTTCCACACTACACCAGGAAAGAGGAAACACCTCCTCATAGCAACGGATAACTTTACCAAATGGGTCGAAGCTGTTCCTTTATGTCGCATACGTGAAGACAAAGTCATCAAGTTTATATGGGAAACCATCATAATAGGGTTTGGCTCCCCCCATCTCATCAGAATCAACAATGGACCTCAGTTCATTGGTTCCAAAGTAGTTGAGTTCCTCAACCAACATAATAGCATCCACACACCTTCCAATCCATATTACCCACAAGGAAATGGTCAGGCCAAAATTTCTAATCGAACTATCGTCGACAAAATCAAAAGGCGCATGATAGAGAAGAATAGAAATTGAGTGCAAGAACTTTCACACGTATTATGAGCGTATTGAATAACGCCTTGAGTATCGAATAGTTGCATGCCATTCCTGCTGGCATACGGTACTGAAAAAATTATCCCTACTCAATATTATCACTCATTGCACGACCATACCATGACAGGCGAAGAGAACGGATTTCAGTTGGCATATAATATGAATTGGATCGATGAAATAAGAGATTGCGCAATCATGAACTTGAAAAGATATCATCAGGTTCTTACTAGATCCTTTAATAAACGAGTTTGTCATCGAGAGTTTGAAATTAATGATCTCTTCCTTCGAGAGATCCCAAAGCACGGAAAGGAAGTCAATGTTGGAAAACTCATAGAAAATTGGAAAGGTCATTTTATCATTGTTGAAAAAAGTGGACTTGGTTGTTATGATCTCGCCACCAAACATGGGGAGCGAGTACCTAATCCTTGGAACAAATGGAGATTGAAGCTATATCATAGATAATAATCTTATCGCAGTGTATTTTTTTAATAAATCTATCATCTTGTACGTCGGTCTTACATCGATGAGACACTTATGTTTGATTGCCCTACATCAAAGCACTTTCTAATATTTTATACAATACTCTATCTAACGTTCTCTATACGTCAATGTTATAACAATAAGAGATTTGTATTCAGTTGCCCTATATTAGAGTATTTTCTAATATTTTATACACTACTCTATCTAACATTCTTTGTACGTCAATCTTACAACAATAAAAAAAAATTGTTCGGTTGCCCTATATTATAGTACTTTTCTTATATATCATATAAGTACTTTTATATAAAGGTTACAAATATCACAGTTTGTTTATTACTTTACCGAACTGATCTTCTATTATAGATCATTTGTTGCTTCAGCCAAACTGATCTTCCATTGCAGATCGTTTGTTGCTTTAGCCGAATTGATCCTCTATAATATTACCGATCGTTTATTACTTCAGCCGAACTGATCTTCTGTTACATATCGTTTGTTACTTCGGTCGAACTGATTTTCTATTACATATAGTTTGTTAATTCAACCGAACTAATCTTCTATTACACTACAGGTGGTTTGTTGCTTTAGCTGAACTGATTTTCTATTATATTACAGATCATTTGTTGCTTCTACCAAATTGAATTTTTTGTATGTTACAATTCGTTCGCTACAAAGCGCTTCTCATTTCAGCCAAACGAATCATCTACTCTATGGTAAGATGATCAGTAGTTCTACCAAATGACTACCAGACTTCTGTAACATAAATGGTTCATCAAAAATGTCAGTACAAATATACTATTACATTCTATCTACTATATTTTTATTAGTATAGTACGAATAATCCCTTCTACCAATCATAACGCCTCATCAATCACTCGAGCTATCACTCATACTGTCACTTGAGCTATCAGGACACACATTACTACACAAACTTTCTCCACGAAGTCGTAAGCGCATGAACTCTGGCATCCTCCCATTCACAATTAGTTTTCCTTTTTTAATCATATTCTTTGTAAGAGCACCAATTTTTTCCATCATGGGATCCAGGTACTAAGATCATATTAACCGCATCCCACATTGCACACCATTACCAACCAAACTGTCATATACAATTTTGCTCTCCACTTCTAGTCTCTTGAATTCAGACACAAATAAGGAGAGCACTGCCATTATTTCTCTCTCATGAATATTACCAGCCTTACATTTCACCTTATCAGGAAGAACAAACTCGGTAAGCTTTCCTTTAGCCTCCTTTAGCATAGCTTATTTCAGCCTTGAAAAAATTTACCTCTGATTTGGTCTTTGCATCACGCATTTCCACATTTTCTGATTTATACTCTAACACGTCTAACCTCAACATTTGAACATTATGCTCTAAAGCACAGATCGTGATCCAATCCTTATTTATCATTTTTTTTTATTCACTATGGGCCTCTTTTATCTCTTTTAACATAATGTTCATAACATACCACAATGTTTTAAATTTATGAGTACGATCATTTATCTCTTCGATAGCTACTCGCGCACCAAATCTCTTCGCCTCGAGCGTGTTAATCTTAAATTACAAGTCTTTCACATTATTTTCTTCCTTCAATAACACCGCCAACAGCTCTGTAATTTAAGTTCGTGCATATGTCTACTCCGCCACTTGTTGGTTGATTTGGACCGAAGTACCCAAAATTTCTACATCCTTTTTCCTTATAACTTCATTTAATCCCTCCATATTTTGTTATTTAATGGCTAGCTCAGCCTCTTTATCTTCCAGTTGTTTGGTCAAACGAGTAACTGTGCTTCGTTCCCCTACTATTATCACTTCCATCTTTTCTTTTAACTCAGTAATATTTTTTATTATTTCCTGCTGGAGATTCCGATCAGCATTTAATTTTTCATTTGAAACATCTAACTCTTCATACTACTCCTAAACCTCTGTCAGTTAACCCTGCAGTAATAGTTAACATTCACATAACTACTAATTTACATATTCAAACAGATTATATATCACAGTGAATAAAAGTTTACTCAAGAACATAATATTTAAGTAATATCGATACATTAATCTATCTATATAATTATCACAGAGAACAGATTTCATTCAACATCAAAAAAGGTTTACACAGATCTAATGGACATGCAAGTTTGATAAGTAACTGAACTAATCTACTTACGCCTTTTTGAGCTACGTGAAGATTGCCCCTCGTTTCTCGCACTCTTTGAGTTTTCTACACGAACATCTATAGGAGCTATAATGGTCACCACCTCTTGCTGGCGTTCCATTCACCGTGACCGTGGTACCAAGCGCTTGACCTCCTCATCGTACTCTTTTGAGATATTTCCTCTCGGTCCAGGAATGGGTTTTTTAACAACCTTTTCCTCCTCATCTTTTGTAAACCACACGTTTTTCCACTTTTACATTCTTCACATCAAAATCCTTATCACAATCAGTTACGACCTGTCTAAATCCATTTTCTACCCCTACCAATTCCCCTCCATAAAAATCAATAACACTTTGTATATGACGCTCGTGCTCCATTCGAGCTGCGACTTTTGCTCGTGACGGATATAGATGTTCCTTCAACTAGATATGCACACTATGCAGACGCGTATACGATTCCTTTTACAATACACCTAAAGCCCTCATATCACCTTTTATCTTCTTTCGAGCACTTCTTTTGATAATTGAGCCGCTAAAGATATTTTTTGCTTCGCATGTTATGACAATGCATCTTGCAACTCCTTTAACTCACCCTCAAACTTCTGTTAAACCTTTATTTGCTTTTTCCTTATCCTAAAAAACATAATCCTCATTGCCCTTCAGTCCTACATAAATCTAAGAACATCAGATAAAGGTTCTATATCACCCCATATAACGAATACCCCAGCTCGTGTTGAATATTTTTTTGCATCTACACTATGATGATTACATGCTTTTTGAGTTAGAAACATTACTCGAGCTAGGTCAGGTATTATACCCTTTTCCTTTAAGAGCTCTACATAAGCTTCGTTTAAACCACGTTCATTATCTACTTCAACCTCAAAATACAATGTCAGAGCTACCAACCGCATCTGACATTTAGCTTTATCACTCGGGTCATTAAAACAAGTTAGCTCTTTCAGTTTTTGTGCTAACGCCTTCTTTTCCTCTTCCTTTCTTAAAACCCTATCCCTTTCTATTTTTATCTTAACATATCTATACTGGAAGTCATATAATTCTTTAAAAATCTTCATTGAGTTAGACTTATATTATCTTTTTTCATACTCAGTTTTATTTAATACCTGTTGAACATGAGCCACCGAATCCCTCGCTCTACTCAACCATCTTTCCAGGTCAAAAATAGTTTTTCTCAACTGGTTTACCTCTTATAAAGATTACAAATATCTTATTATCATACAGACATTCAAGCATAACATATTAAAAGGCGTCTATCAAACTTAACAGTATTAAGACCATATAGAGTACAATCCCATCAAAGTTAAACAAACTATATAGTTTGAAACAGAATACCACAGCGTAATTAAAGATTCTTGCTAATCTCTACCCCAGATGGAGGATCCAATGTCTTATCAGCAACTAGAACTGGTTCAGTGGGTGAAGTAGATATATTGGCTGGATCAACAGCATCAGCCACCACTTCATCTTCTACTTCCAAAGGAAAGACTATATCATTGTATTTGCCAGTTCGGCCCAGCTCTACGTCAGCGGGAGTTGTCCCAAAGGAGTAATAAGATTTGACAAAAAAAAAATTCCACCTTCAAGGCGCAGTGTATACTCATGATATAATATCATCATGCTCAAACAGTAATGTATACCGCTCTTCAGCAGCCTTTGTATCTTTTACTCTCTTATTTTCTTTACTTTGGGTCCATCATCGAGCTCCTTTACTCAAGCCGTTTGAGCATCCAACCTATGAGTAAGATCTTCAAACTCCTGGCTCATCGTCTCAATAAAATTTGTCGCCCCCTTCATCAGTATCAAGAGCTGTCAATACATACCGCAAAAGTATGTTCTTGATACCGTAAATTCAGAGCAACAGATCGTATTCCAAATACATCACATCATAAATTTTAATACATACCGCAAAAGTATGTTCTTGATACACCTTATCAAACTACTGCAGATTAGCCCCCGCCATCGTGCAGTATTGTTGCTCTAGCTCTCTTATCTTGGCTGCAGCCTTGGTATTCGTATGAGCACTACCCTCAATCTTGTGCCATTTTCTTTTTATCGAACTCCTCTCTGCCTCAGAAAGATTATCGTCGTTTACCTCCTGCCCTCTACCACGTCTTTAGCAGCAGGTTTAACAATTTCTTTATCTGGGATCACCACCACAGTAGCGGGCGTAGTTCCCAGAGCTAGTTTTCTCGACCTCTGGGTCATCCATTTCACGTTCGTATTTTCTGGCGTAGGCGGAAGAAGACTAGTGACATCATCAATAAACAAACGGGCCTTCTTCCCTGCAATGGCTCGATTCTCGTAAGCTCGCTAAACTTTAGGCACTATGAAATCTACCATCTTATCCCTCTAGATACCTAACTCACCAAGTACTTTCTTTAACACGACCTACTTCTGAGCTATGCAATCGAGCAAGCTAGTATTATTAGGAGCCAATGTAGGATTGGGACCTGACAAACAAGAAATAAGAACATGATTAAAAGCTCGAAGATACGCTAATGGGTCGGTCAAAGTTGACAAATGTTACTTACTCGGATTATAATATTTATAGTTCAGGAAGAACGCTGGTTCATCTGGAACCTACAAACAATTGTCCCTTACTCATACAAGGTGGTCATTCCATGGTCTACCCTCAGATTCAAAGTCAAAAAATTCTAGCCTCGAAGAACCACTATACATATAGCCACAATTATGACCTCTGACATATTTCAGTTTATAAAATTTCAACACGTCATCAACTTCGAACTTATAATGGCATATTTTCAAGGAGGATAATATTTGCCAATAATTTTAGTAAGGATGATGCAATAACAAGTTTAAACGAATAAGATTTTACGTGGAAACTTAGTAAAGGCTGAGAAAAACCACGACCTCGAGGAGGGATTTGATGTAAAATCCAATAAGTTGCTAGTTATTACAATTTGTGGTGTGACAGTGAAGTAAAGATGAGTGAATGGTAAAATTGTGGATCAGAATAATCTATTCTCAGCCTACATTTATAGTAGATACAGGCAGTTTACAAAAAGAAAAGCAATTTCCTATTTCGGGGGTAGTGGGCGAACTTCGTGGATCTCTAACAGCTTTTTCTTGACCAGGCACAACAACTACTTTTAGTAGGTCGAGGACTTGTGGTTGTAGATGAAGCATATTCTTGAATGCTAGACTGTCTTCAACTATGTTATGCTAGCTTATCCTTGTCGAATCTAGAAAATATGCTACTACAATCACCCCATTCTAGACAGAAATACTTGTGCTTGTGTCGAGATGAAATTGGAAGCTGTAGAGGTTGTCGAATGTTCACAAAAGTCTTCATGTTATCATTTCCAAGGTCAAAGTCAAGTGAATCTAGTCATGTTTTTCCTGAGGAGTATTTAATGCGGATCATTGGATTTTATAACTAGATGTGAAGGCTATAAATAGACGGAGAGATGAGGGTTTGTTCGGTAGTAGAATTGTTTGGTAGCTTTGATGATAAAGATGTCACCCCAAGAGTGTGTTGATGAGTGGTCGGAGGGTACAGACAGTTACCATATCTACTATTCAGATATAAAGTTTGGTTTAAAGATACTGTTGTTGGTAAATCTGGTGTCAATGGTTATGAGAGTTGGGATAGTTGAGGGAGGTGAAGGTAGGGAGTGTACACGCGTAGTGTATCCTTTGGAATTAGTATCAGTTATATTGTGGAAGGTTGTGGAGATCACCAAATGTTCGAAGAAGTAGTTTCTACTTATATTGAAGATGATGATGTGAAGGTTGGTTTGGCGTCCTGTGGATCTTGTCGACCCAAAGAATTTCTTGCAATTTTCTACTACTGTCTTTCTGTACAGGCAGTTTAGTTTAGAAGTTCCCTGACCTAAGATTCTTTGAGTTTCTTAGGATATCGTCGCCCTTTTTGTTAGAGCTAATGTCAGATTCTGGTAAAATGAAGTACATGGCATTTAGTCCTTTATATCGAATAATAGTTGTAAATGTAGTTGGATGTAATATAATCGAAGGAGTGAATTGACGATTGTAAAATCTAACAGATTGTTTATGAATAAACCTTGTTCTTGATCTTTATTGTGTTTATAGTTTGTCATCTTGAAGGTTAAAATAAACAAGTAATCGAAGTTTTTGGTATTGAGGTAGATTTTGCTGAATGTATAGAATCTTGATTGTAATAGATCTCGATGTGTAGTTTGTTTCGTGTGAGGCCAGGAACGGTTTCTGGGGATGTTGTATTTGACTTTAAAAGTGTATGCTTTGACTAGTCGTGTTTACTGCGTATATAAATTTCAGGCTAATAACTGTTGTTATGGTGAGAGTGGAGATGGTCAAGACGAGAGTACAAGTTTGGGAGGATGAGCGATGGAATCGTGTGCATATGAGAGTTTTTGGATAGTTATTTTTATAAGAGTTGTGCAAATGGGCAGGTATTGGTGTCAGTGGAACCCAAATATAATGAGTTGAGTGAAGTGGAGGGGAAGGAGGCTAAAGAGGAGTATGAAGTCCACCTGAAATTGGAATCTTTGAGTCCTCCAGAACGCATTGGCAAGATAAGGAACCGAGCAAGGGATTTTTAAAAGAAAGAAGATGAGTTGGTTGGTCAAAAGTTAGAATAAATGAGTGTAGATTGTAATAAATGAGTATGTGTAAGGTGTAGTTGAAAGAAATGAATATATTTTTTGTCGATGTGTATGAGTTTAAATTTCTCAAATATAATCTGACTTGTGTGAGTGAATGAAAATTATTGCGATAATGTTGAATGAATATGGGAGCAATCGATTAGTCAAATCTGGAAATTGTTGGTCGAATAAAATTTAAAATTTGAAATTCTTGTTTAAGATTTCCCGAGAATATAGGAGAATTGTAAATAAAAAATTTATGTAATGAGATAATGAAAATGGCTTGATATGCTCCTGTAGGTGATATTTTAAAGTATAAGGAAATGGATGTACATCATCTCTTTCAAAAAATAGTCTGTGCTTTGTCAAGTATGGAAAGATCAGAGGATGTTCAAAGTGATATGGAAGGGTTGAAGCAACAATGAATGGGTTTATTAGCTTTTAGAAGGTGAAGAAGTAAAGACTTTGAGAAAAGATGGGTAAGGCGTTATGCTCGAGTACTCGAACGGTCGCAAAGTGGTACAATAAATAGTCGCATGGGGTCTATAAATAGCCCTGTGGTAGGTGACTGTTCACATTTCACAAACTTTGAAAAAAATTCTTCAGGTGTGAATTCCTTATCCTCGTCACTAGAATCATTGTCAACAATTAGAAAGGAGGAGATAAGTGTTTTAATTGAGTGGGCAAAGCATGCTAAGCAAAGGGATATCGAGGCAACGCAAATCCAAGGTTAGTGGTTTTGTTGATTTTATTGTTATCTTTAGATTTTACTCAGATCCTTAGTAGTTGTAGGTATGATAATGATAGTGTATGAAGGAATTGTGATTAGGAAGGGTATAGTAGAAGGAATTTGAGATTTACTGTTGCAAGGCTTTTATTAAATTTTGTATGTTGAATGTATATTTTGTGTGACTGTGGCAATGCTGTCATGAATGTTTTAGGGGTATTTGAGATAGAGAGGTTGCTGGAAATGTGTGGTGATGAGTGGAGATAGTGATTGGTAGGTTTCGCAATCATTACGGCATGACAGTAGAGGAATTTGTCAAATTTGTGAGGAGTTCGGTAATGGAATACTAGATTGTGTGTGATGTGGCCGGGTTTTACGCATGAAAAACTGGATTCCCATATATATTTTTTTGAATTTGATTCTTTTGACGAGAAACAAATGAAGTGTACTCGAGAAGTTTGAGGTTCCTATATAATGAGAAACGACATGAGTATAGTAATCGATGTTTTAGTACTTAGAAAAAATAGTAATGAAATATTGTATCGAGAACTAAATATAGTAAGTACATTTGGGTAGTAATAATATCCATCTGATAGTATTTATAATAATGAGAGAATGATGTGTTGGAAAGTAAACTCGACTATTATTTGAATATGAGCATATGAATATATAATGTATCAGATATGATAGATACTAATTGTTGTAAAAAAAAATAGAATCTGATTTTCAGGTTCATAAAAATGACTGAACCTATCCATATTGATGATAAAGATATATACGAGAACCTTCAATATGCAGAGCCCCTGATGATTGATGTAACAACCTGTGCTCAACAGTTGGGCAGTAGATATAAAGTGGGGTCGAGTAGTACTAAAATAGCTAGTGTCGACTAGTTTAGGGTGGCACACAGGATTGTGGAAGTTTCTGATGATGAGGGTACCGACATAGATGTGGATTACGAGCCACAGGCTAGTGATCGAGAAGGTAGTAGGAGTGGGGAAGAAGATGTTGAGGAGGGGGAGGAGGTTTGTTATGGTGAGGGGACAAAAGCAAAAGAGATATTGAGTTTTAAGAAAAAGTATGGTATTCCTCAAGATATTAGGTTAGAGGAATATCAAAATGATATGATCGATCAGGAAATACCCTTGGGCGGGATTCTCGTTCATCGAGAATAAATTAAGAAGGGGTTAAAGCTTTTTCTTCGAACTGAACAGAAGAAGTTGTTGAATTTTTTAACATTGGACCTGGTCAGTTCAACCCAAATGTGTATGATCTCTTTCATGTATGTGAGGTGATAAATGGTCGATTAAAGGTAAGGGGTGAGGAGTTGATCACGGTGGATGATTTATTTGTGTATTACGCACTCAAACAAAATCTACAGAAGGTAGGATAATGGTACTTGGCGAGGCTTTTGAAGAGACCCTATTTTATGATATGGTTTCAATAGGAGAGCAGCATAGTGATGAGCATCTTTTGGTATCAGGGAATTATGAGTTTGACAAGAAGGATCTAGAGGAGCCCTTGAAAAGGAAAGCTTTCCATTTAGGTGTGTAGTTAGGTAACATTAATATCGATGTTTTGAATTTGTGTATTTGATTAAATTGTTTGTAACTTTTATTGGTGTTTACGAAGTTTTGAAAGAGATCAATAGGAATTCCGAAGTACAAGGTCAACTCTACAATATCAGGAAGGGTTTCTATGGTAGGATCGACAACCTTGTCATCGACCAAGAAAAAGTGGGTACTTTGTTTCAAGAGGCAGGCGTAAAGAGGTCGAGGGCTAAAAGGGGTAAAAGTTTTGGTAATTGATGGAAAGATGTCTACGAGGAACAAAAGGGTTGTAGAGTTTATTTTTCCTTTAGAAAATCCTTTGCTAGCTGGCTATACAACGAACTCTATAACGTCTGAGAGAAATACGATGTTTACAGAAGTTTTGGGGAAAGGAAAAAAGAAGAGGGCGGCTAGCCAAGTTGTTGCTCTGTTGCAACCTCCAAAGAGGCACTCTCGAAAGTCAAACATTGAGGAAGACGCAAAGGTCGAAACACCAATTGATGTTCATGGTGGTCGATCTCTACTAGCCTCGACAAGTATGCTTCCGAAGAAGAAGAAGGCTTCATAATCTTTAAAAAAATATGTCGAAGAATCTGAGACTGAGGTCTAAAGGACCATAGAGGCATATGTATCCTGTACAAATGTGTTGGAGGTAGAAGTGGATAACTATTTGGTCGGGGCAGAGAGTTTGATAACTTTTCTCAGCGAGGGTCATCGAAACATGTCGAAGGTAAGAAATTTTTTTGCTTTGGTTCGCTTAATGAATCTGGTACCTCACTCGAATACTCATATTATGAATATAATGTAGATCAAGAAGTTGTTGACTAAGGCCAAAGGTCGAATTGTCGGTGGTGGTACACTGGCAAATCAGTTGGTTACTTGCAAGAATATCGAGAAAGATCTTACAAAGGAGAAGGAAGATCTGATCGAGGAAAAGAAGAAGCTAAATGCAAAGTTGAATAGGTACAAGCTAGATGTTGGCAAGGCTCAGGAAGTTTCCCTTTGGGATGCAAAGAAAACATAGGGCAAGCAGGTCGAAGAGCTAAAAGCCAACTTGGCAAAGGATAAAAAGGAAGCTCTGGCATTGCTGAGAATGAATTTTAAGTGGGATATGCAAAAGATGATTAATAATGCTTGAAAGTCGATGGAGATGGAGCATGGGAAGGTGCTGGAGGAGGTAAGGGCTGAACTTATACAAGACTTCTTGGAAGCTTGTAAGAAAATGAAGGCTAACATTGTAAGGCAATTTGATGTGATAGAGCAGAGGAAAGATTATTACAAAGCATTGGCTATAGCTGGGAATTTAGATTTTGATAATTCAGATGAAAAGGACAAGGTTCCGGAAACTCCTGAAGTTCCAAGTAAGATGGAAGTTGTCGATGATATTGCAATGATAAATTCCGATGGTTTACATCCCGAGGAAATACTAGATGTGCTTGCTCCAGGTGGATTAATGAAGGTTGATGATGTAGTGTATCCCCCCTGCTGAGTAAGTCATGTTTGAAAAATAGATATGTTTGTGATGAAAGAAGTAAAAATGGCCGATGGGACCAAAACAATATTATGCTATGTTTTGACTTATGATGTTTATGGTTTTGAAGAATTTGTTTAAAAAATGTTGAGCATAGATTGTGTAAATTTATCCATTTGTTGATATTTGTGTCAAATAATATGTAAAAGTAGTGTATGCATAGTTTTGTCAAATTTATGCTTAGTGTGTATATTCGATAAGATGAATAGAATATAATATGATGCAGATTGCGTTAGGATAGCTTGGAATCAAGAGTTTAAAATGATATAAAGAGGGCCATGTAATGGCTTTCTAATGATGACCACATACCTCAATGGGATATCTGGGTTTTGATTGAGGTTACCAGATGTTATTTCTTGATGGTATAACATAAAAAGGAAATGATGACCAGATGTTATTCCTCAATAGGATATCTGGGTTTTGATTGAGATTACCAGATGTTTTTTTATTTTTTTGCAAAAAGTTTAGTAATATATATCCAACCAAACATTTACTAGATAAAGGAAAAACAATCATACCATACTCTAGTACATATCACTAGAGCATATGCATATGGGTTCTCTTCAAACATAAGGAAATACATAAGAAATTAACAAGGAAATTGCACTCATCACGACCAATTCGTTCGAAAGAGTCCATAGTCGTTTGAACGGCAGGAGAAAGCCTTGTTCGAACAACCTCCACTGTCGTTCGAGCAAAAAATGAAAAACTAGAAATTGTCGTCTTTCTCGGCAAATAGAATTTACGGCTTTGAGATGAACGTCCAAGTCGCTCAAATGACTTCAAATTCCGTTCGAACGAACTGTTGAAATTTGCCTTCAAACTTGCTGTTTGTCTCGATAATTTGTAAAAGTACCTATTTCGTTCAAACGGCATCCTACTTCGTTCGAATGACTTTCCACTCGAAATGTACATTCAACCAGTTCAGCGTGATTTCCTGACACTGAAGTAGTCTGTGACATGGTCCTCAATATTTTGTAAGTAATCTAGTTTGCCATTTGTCTATTCTTCTGCTGCTGGTATGGGTCTGACCCTCTCCTTGCAATTTGA
Organism: Kingdonia uniflora; assembly: GCA_014058105.1. Lineage (NCBI taxonomy): Eukaryota > Viridiplantae > Streptophyta > Magnoliopsida > Ranunculales > Circaeasteraceae > Kingdonia > Kingdonia uniflora. The sequence goes on along the minus strand of JACGCM010002030.1, from coordinate 1,367,415 downwards.
TCTGCCGAGAAGTTGCATTTTCTTCATACATGGCTGAATCAGATTTACAGAAGGTGGGGGATGATAAGTTCCCAAGAAATTTAAAGCGTCTAGGGTATTTTATCTTTGATGAACACTTCAATTGCGGCAGTCGAGTCGGATACTACCCACAATCTTCTTCACCCTTGTGTTACCGCTCTCTGAACTCTTGTAATAATTGAAGTAATCTCAGCAATGAAGTCCGTAGCTTGCACAATGGATTTATTGTATGTACTCAAGACTTGCCCTTTATTGTTCCTATAAATAATGCTTATACCTACTGTACCGAGATTGCCTAGAGCCGATCCATCACAACAGATTTTTACCTCATCTTGAGTAGGAATCCCCCATTTACAGCTCTATATGTTGTTGCCTATTCTCGGTTTGTACTAAACATTAAGTTCCTTGATGATCCTGAGGTCCAGAATGGTGTTGATCATTGTGTTTTTGGAGAGGAGAGAGGCATCTGCAACGTCAGTCAGGATGTGTAGCGTAGTTTGCTGGATATGGGTTTTGACTCTATCAAACTGCCATTTGTTTCTAGCTCTCCAAATGCTGCTGCAGATTATGAAAACCATGGCCACCCATAGATCAACAATGTATGAACTGGATGTTTTACCTCTCTATAGTATGGTTCTCCAGTTGTCTGATGGAGTGATATGTGCATACGAGAAACATGTCGCAGCCTTCTGCCATAGAGAGACTGTGAAAGAACATTGCAGCAAAGTATGAAACTTTGTTTCTAAAGCATTATGGCATTGGTGGCATACCGACACAATAGAGATGCCTCACTTCATTATGGCGCCATCCATTGGAAGTATATGGTTCAGCAAGCGTCAAGCAAAGCCTCCTAGTCCAGGGTGGATTGCTTGTCTCCAGACGTACTTCCACCACCATGCCGAATCTTCCTTACTGCGCAATGTTTCATATGCATTATTGGTGGAGAAAATACCTTAGATATCTAGTTTCCAGATCATTGTATCATGGGAATTGGGATTGCATTGGATGTTCTATATGTTGATTACTAGTGCCAGCAATAGAAGCAATATATCACTAGTAAAATGCCAGTCTCGTGGGTTGATAAAATTTATGAGCATTCTTTTGCAATTTTTCCATAAGTGTCAAGGCAGATTAATATGTTCCATGAGTGGGACATCTGTTGCCCAGGTGTCTCACCAGAAATCAATTTTCCGTCCGTCTCCAATGCGCCATCCTATGTGTGGTTTTGAAATGGCCACTCCGGTCTGCATTCCCGTCCATAAAGTTGATTATTTATAATATTAAATAGGATCCCCGTTCTTGCTGCTAAATTTGGATTTGAGAAATTTTGCCCACTCCTTTGTTCCTTGTTTAAAAACCCAGTGAAGATTTACCTGATATTATTCCTTGATGGGATAACGTAAAAAGGAAATGATGACCAGATGTTATTCCTCAATGGGATATCCGGGCTTCCATTACCATATATTTTATTCCTCGATGGAATATCTGGGTTTTGATTGGAATCGACAAATCATGACATGTTTTTTCTATTAATAATGATTGCAAATAAGATCCTGTATTTGGATAGTGTTTGTCAAAGAAAAGAATGATAGTTCACGATGCATATATATGCATCGATACTAAATGAAAGTGAAGATGGTAAAAATGATTGTTAGATAGATGTATTGGAAAGTAAAGATAACTTTATTGGAATCAACCAAAAGGAGTTATAGTTGTCATCTGTAAAAAAAAATTAGTTGGGCAGTGTTCCATGGAAATTCGAACTGTACTTCGCCATTGGTCATCAACCAGCAAGTCCCACTATCGGTTTGTCACTGATACTATAAGTTCCCTCCCAGTTTTCAGACAATTTTCTAAAAAAATTAGGTCGAGTACTGTCTCGAATTCGTCGAACGACAAGGTACTAAATGCTAAACTTTCAAGTTTGAACCTTTTTGTTGTAAGCTTTCTCAAGGGTATCATGGTATCGCCTCAAGTTTTCTATAGCTTTGTCTCGAGTTTCTTTAATATAGTTGAGGTTATAGAGGAGTCCTAATTCATTATCTTCATCTGTGACTTTTCTTTGATTACTAGGTAGGTCGAGGTCTCAAGGCATGACAGCTTCGGTGCCAAAGGCCATCATAAATGGAGTACAGCCTATGGATGTTCGAGGAGTAGTTCGATATGCCCATAGAAAACTTAACAACTCATCGACCTATCTGCCTTTTTCTCATCGAGGTGCTTGCGTAATCCTGACTTCTATGGAGGAAAGTGAGGACTTACAGCTAATGAATTACTAGCCATTGTTGGATCATTTCATTTGTGGGCAGCCAAATTTGATTATAATGTTCTCCCAAGGGAACTTGATGACTTCATTTTCATCGGTATGACATAGTGGAACTGCTTCGACCCATTTTGTGAAGTAGTCTGTGGCCACAAGGATGAATTTTCTACTTCCTGAAGCAGGGTGGAAAGGTCCAATGATATCGTTCCCCAATCTTCTGAATGGTCATAGAACGTTGCTAACATGTAAGTCAAGTGTTGAGATTTTGATGTCTTGAGCATGGATTTGGCATTTGTAGCACATACGTACAAAATCTTTACAGTTTTATTGCATCTTCGGCCAGTATACTCCTTATATGAATGCCCGTTGGGCCAATGATCATTCTGAAATATGGGCCGCACATATTCCTTCGTGAAGTTCTTTGATTTTGATCTGAGCCTATTTTTGAGATATGCATTCAATAAGGGATCTCCCTCCTGTGATGTGATTGATATAAGACTTTATCTTGAACTATAAATCTGGGTCATTTTGCTAAGAGTGAGCGGGCTTCTTCTTTGCTACTCAGGAGGATGTTGGAATTGAGGTATGCATAGAATGGTCTTCTCTAGTCTTCATTGTCTTCATCTTCAGTAATAGTAATTTGCATTATGGACTGGATATCGAGAATTGAATTTTTGATGACCTCGATGTCTAAAGTTCTCTTTTCACTGTCCTCAAGCATGGCAGCGATGTAAGCTAAGGCGCCAGCGTGGTGGTTTTTTGTTTGAGGTAGGTAAGAGATTGTTGTTGACTTGAATTTGCTCATTTTCTTTTCGACCAAAGCCGTATAATCAACTATCTTGCCTGATGCCTTGAACATCTTATTGTAATGATTGGCAATAAGTAAGGAGTTGACATATACAGCTATTTCTTCCGGCCCAAGAGCTATAGCAAGATCCAGTCCATGAAGGATAGCTTCATATTCTATTTTAATGTTGGTGGCATAGAATTGGAGTTTAATAGCTTTCTCAGTTCGATGATTTGATGGTGCAAGGTGAACGATGTCGATTCCTAACCCTCGTGGTCTAGCAGATCCATCCGTGAAGAGTTTCCATCCCGTGCTTCGTGACCAGGCATCTGGCGCAGCAATTGAGTCATCAACCAATACTTCTTTAAGTTCTTCCCAATCAGGGTCTTCAACTAGAAAATCTTCCAAGAAATCAGCTATAGCTTGATCTTTGATTGATATTTGAGGCTCGAATGAGATGTCATATTCGCTGAGGAATACAGACTATTGCTGAACTCTTCGAGATTTTTCCTTTTTAGAGAGTACAAGTTTGAGAGGATATATAAAAATGATTTTGATGGGATGAGCTTGGAAATAAGGCTAAAGTTTTTTAGAGTTGTAGACCAAGGCATGTTGTTATTTTTCAGTTGTTGTATATCTTTTTTCTGCTGGCATAAGAGTCTTGCTGATGAAGTAGATTGGTTTTTCTACACCATCGTCTTCTCAAATAAGTCAGAGCTAATAGAATCATCAATTGTGGATAAGTACATTATCAGTATTTCACCATCAACTGGAGTACTTGTAATATGAGGATACCTCAAGTATTGTTAAAGATCTTGGAAAGTTAATTTACAGTCTGGAGTCCAAACAATTTCCTTGGTCTATTTTTTAGACAGTAGAGTTGGATTTCCACAAAGAAGGAGGTAAAGAAGTTTGCATCAATCAAATGACTTTGAAATAAACCTATGAATAGCAGCAATCTTGCCGGCGAATTTTTGAACATCTTTCTTTGTTCAAGGAGATGGCATTGCCATGAATGTTTTAATTTATGCCAGATTGATTTCAATTCCTCTTTTACTAACCATATGCCCAAAAAATTTACTGGATTCAACACCGAATTAGTATTTTTTAGGGTTGAGTTTCATCTGGTAGGTACGAGGGATATCGAATATGGTTCAAAGGTTGTTGCAATAATCTTCACATTTTAAGCTTTTGCATATCATATCATCGATGTACACCTCCATGATTTTCTCTAAATGATTTTTATATATTTTTGTGACGAGTCGTTGGTAAGTGGCTCCTGTATTCTTTAACCTAAAAGGCATTACTGTGTAATAGCAAGGACCTGTTTATGTGATAAAACTTATCTTTATCTAATCTTCTTTTGCGAGAGGAACCTGATTATAACCAGAAGCTGTATCCTTTATCAAAAGAAGTTCGTGTCTTACGACAGAGTCGAGGAGTTGTGGGATCAGTGGGAGAGAAAAGTTATCTTTTGGGGTAAACTTGTTGGGTTCTATAAAATTAACGCAAACTCTGATTTTTCCCATTTTTTTTTGGAACTGCTACTATGTTAGAAACCTACTACGGATAAATCTTACGTAAAAGAGTTTATCAATTTCCCCATTTACAACTTCACGAAGAAGAGAAGCTAGATTTTGATATTTATGTACAACTGTTTTGCTGTCTGGAAGAAGGTTGAGTTTGTGGTATACGATCAAAAGATTAATGTCGGGCATCTCTTGAAAGGACCATGCAAAGACGTCGATGTTTTTCTTCAGGAGTTGGATCATGGATTCTTTTTTATTGGATGGTAGTTTGGAGCCAATGAAGGTGCTATGCCTAGGTCCATCGAGCTCGGTAGATTCGACTTCCTCAGTATCATGCTGCTCGAATGTGAGGGGTGTTTCCTACAATAGTTGCTATACTTTGAGAAGTTTCGCTGTAAAGGTTGGTTGTGGTATTCTCGCTCCAATCTCGTGAAACATTTACATCTTAACCCAAAAAGTTAACCCTATATATTCTCGTACTATAGTTGTTATGCTTTGGGAAGTTTCGCTGTATGAAGATCTCTTCATCTTATCCTTCTTTGATCATTCAAATTCGATGTAGTTATCAACAACATCAATCATCTCTGTCACCATTCTAGATTTGAGCAAGGTAGGCTCTTCTCAAACTTTGGAGTAGATATGCAGGGCTGAGGTAAATGCTGGAACGAGAGTTTTAGAATCCGAGTTCCCAATTTTTTTTATTTCCTACAAGAAACGTTTATAAAAGCTTGTCAAGGTTTCTTTTGAGCCTTACTCAAAGAAGAACAAAGAATCCACAGTTATCTCTCATTCCATAGCATGAGCACAATTTGACTTGAAGAGATGATGTAATTGGCTGAATGTGGTGATAGAGCCTTCAGGGATAGTATGAAACCATTTGAGTGGTTCCTCATTCAGGTTCATGTTGAATAATCTGCATAGCTTGTGATCGAGTTTGGAGTACAATCCAACTGTAGCTTTGAAGTGTCAAACGTGGGTGAGAGGGTTAGTGAGACCTACATACTGAATAAATTTTAGCATGTGAAAATTATCTGGAATGGGCATAACTTTGAGATGAGGAGAAATGGGGTTTGTCTCGATTCTGTCGAGGGCAGACCTTCGGCCTGGGATATTATAGTTAATAGACTAGAAACTATTGTTTAGGTCATCCAAGGTAATGAACTATGGTGGAGGAATTAGTATGGCTACAACTTGTGGATCAAAGTCTTCATGTCCTTCAGGTCCCAATCGGTCTCTGATTGGTCTTCTTTCTAGTAGTGGGGGAGTTTGATGACGCGTTCGTCAACTTCCTTGAGTTATTGAGGCTGAGGATGTAAGTCTGAAGTGTCGAGAAACCCTATCTGGATCGAGAAGTTCGTACTCATTCCTTTCTTGGCTGATTTTCTCTCTGGGTCGCCCTGGATCGATGATCACTTCGAGCTTGTGGAGGTGATATTTGACAGCCAGTGTATCTAACTTTACTGGTCCAAGGATTTTCTCCTTTCGTCTTTTTCCACCTGATGAGCCAGAGTGTGAATGCGCTGTCTTCCAACCTCTAGACTCGGTCGGATTCCATTTGTCCCTGCAATTCAACCACTACAGCGTACAGATCAACAGTTTCTGGTATTGGGAATATTTTATGATTCCTCAGTATACTATAATGGCTTGGGAGATTCATGTTTGTCATCAGATTATTTTTGAATTAGAGGTGGTAAAGAAAAATAAGGTTTTCCCACAGACAACACCAATTGTAATAGCGCGTTTTCCGGGAAGGTAATCTTCGCCAATACTTTTAGAAAGGATGTGGCAATAACAAGTTTAAACGAATAGGGTTTACATTGAAACTCAGCAAAGGCTGAGAAAACTACGACCTCGAGGAGGGTTTCGATGTAAAATCCAATAGGTTCCTAGTTATTATAATTTGTGGTATGACAGTGAAGTAAGGAAGAGTAAATAGTAAAATTGTGGATATGAATAATTTATTCTCAGCCTGTATTTATAGTAGATACAGGAAGTTTACAAAAAGAAAAATTATTCCTATTTTGGGGGTAGTGGGCAAACTTTGCGGATCTCTAACAACTTTTTTTTAACCAGGCACAATGGTTACTTTTACTAGGTCGAGGACTTGTAGTTGTAAACGTAGCATCTTCTTGAATGTTGAACTGTCTTCGACTATGTTATGTTGACTTATCCTTGTCGAATCTGGGAAATATCCTACTATAGAACTGCTTGGTAGTCCCTTCCCTTCTGTATTTCTCATTCAGAGCTTCACACACCCTCATCATCTCATAAACATTCCCATTTAGTTGGCTAGGGTAGCACTGCAATACATTCATAACCCCTTTCTAAAAGAAAGTCAGAGGAATTCTAAGGCCATAAATGACCTGATTCAGATAACATTAAAACCCATCATTCGGGCCTGATAACCCAATACCATATTAGTACGAGATTATAACAACCTCACTAATCCCTTTTTCTCTTTTCCACTTATCCAAATAGGGGACTTGATAGTATGTCGCCTCATCCCCTTTTCCTTGGATATAGGCCCTAAACCAGCAACCTTGGTCTATCATGTAATTTCCCCATTCTCCTGGTAATTTCTTTATATGTTTCAGAAATTCCTTTCTTATATCTACTCCCTTAGGATATATGAAAAACAATTTATCTTTCTCTTTTTTATCTTCTTTCTCTATAACTTTCTCTACTTTACGGGATTCCACAACCTCAACATCTATAGTAACGTTTATCTTATCAATAGTCTCTTCTATTACATTACAATCATCCTCCCTCCCTGATGATGATGCTTCCTTTTAACTTGATGCTACTACAAATTTACTCATAGGATTTACAGGTTTTGAACGCATACTGGACCTACAGATACACAAAATATTTTATCATTATCTCTATGTTACATGCTACACCTTACACACCGTAAAAACCACCCCACCCATATTTCTTCCCAGTCAATACATTTATTTTCCAATTTTCTAAAACAATAGACAATCATTTTAATTTTTCCTCTTCTTCTCCAAAAAAGCATTTTCTCTCTATATAGTGTGTTCATATACCCAAAGCTTGTGTACTACAAAACATTACAGGCAATTACTTAAAATCTTAACACCCTACATTCTCAACTTTGTTCTCCCTAAATCAAAAGTGATAAACAAACAATATCAAATACAGATTACAGCATACGAAAATAAAACAGAAGCATATATCATTAACCTGTACTCGAAGAACCGCAATCTTCTGCTTTACCCAAATGTTTCACAGAGATTGACCGCTCCTGCCATTTATCTAACATTTTTTTCTCAACAGATGCAGCCATCCCTAACAAATCACAATCAAAACTCAAGCGTCTCGTCTCTGCAGAGATATGGGTTACACCACTTTTTTCTCGGGAGAGAGATACGAGTTTTTATACTCTCCCTCAGTTTACAAAATGGCGGCTCCATCAAACACGTATCAGTCACCCCTACTGTCTCAACAGGCACGTGTTTTCATCTTATGGCATCACCATGGCATCTGTGAGAACGCATACTATCATCACGTCTCTCTAGTGTCTGCCATTAAAAATTATGCTCCTTTTTCTCAAAGCAGTATATACGACCAATCACCTTACTTTTATACTATACCAAGATAGTACGACATTCCTAAAAAAGCTCCATATTTAAATTTGAAACTATCTACATAATTGTTAAAATCAAATATATGTCATCCACAATATCTGCCACACAAATTATAAAATAGAATACTTTATTCTTATTTATTTTAGTTCGCCACATCAACATGCCTCATTCTATATTTAACATAATACTAAAAATAGATTATTTATTTATTTTCGAGCTCTCACGGTTCAAAATTATAATCACATATAGTTACATTTAAAACAGCCCGGATGATTCACCACACCATATGGTATTATTTCCCCTTCTACTGCCCTCTCATCTTCTACAACGAGCAAATCCCGTGCAATCTCTCGAACAGCTTCTTCTCATAAAATTGCATATAACAACAACTCACGAAATACATTATACCAGAAAAATTGATTAACCTCTTATGCACACGTTGAGAGCGTGTCCTCGCTATGGTTACTCACTCTACCTCAACACCAAAATTATCACTGGCAGAAGATATAAAACATAGCTACCAAGGTTCACTACTTTATATAGCCAAAATAAAGATCTCTAAAAATCTAAGTCTCCCCGTAGATTTTGCTTAAAGATATATCGCACAAATTTTCAGAAACATAAATATCAGTAAAAGACATAAAATATTGTGACATGTCATACATTCCATCTTATGAAATATCTTCTCAGATTTTATGCATACAGATATGGATATCAAGTCAAGCATGTCCAGTGGTGACACCTACATGCAGATATCAGTTACTTGCATACGACCAGACATTGCCCAGCCAGTTCAAATCAGTAGCTCGCAGACATACACATACCCTCAAAACCACCCAATCATCTTAAACCACTTGTTTACTTACTCTTACCACACAACCTCTTTACATTTTTAAACTCCTCTATTTTTTTCAAACCTCAACTTCCACTACCCTTTACAAATATACAAACTGAGATCCTAACAGTTCGATTTGTCCAACAATACCCCATGATAAACTTACGTCCCTCATACCTACATATTTATAGACTTTTATTTTTGAGCAGAAAGCTATATATACAAATTGAGAAGTTTGAAACATAACATCAAAATAACATAACGATGGCATTTCATTAGTTTGAAAAATCCTTATAGAATTCTTTACAGATAACAAGTGTTCCAAATAACTCACAGATTACTTTACAAAATACATTAAGTTACAATTCGAAACACTTCTCAGCAGCCACCGAGGAAGAAGATACAAAATTAAAGCAACTTTTAAACCCCGGTTCCCTGCACGAATGGGTTGGGTAACCCGAGAACTGGAAATCACCAAAAAAGTTATGGCACCGACAGAAGGATCTTCTTCAAAACCAATATCTATGGTCCCTGGAAGAAAAACCTCCTCCACCACCATTTTTTCCACCATAACCCCCACCCCCCGGTAATAGAGAAGGAAAAAGGGCCCTATTTTTTAGACAGGACCCACTCACCAACAGGGTACCGACGAGACTCCCTCAGACGAACACTTGCCGCTTCATCTTCATCTGTAATAGCTTCCTCTGCCAACAGCCGCAACCCATTTTGACGCTCCATCTCCGATATCTACCGATAATGGAAATGGACCATTTGGAAATGGTCATCCTTTGCCTACAACACCTCCTCATATGTTATCCCATGAAATGTAGGAGACACTAGAATTGGCATCGGCATATATAAGGGTTGGTAACCAAAAAATCTGATGCAGAGTTCTTCCATCTTCATTCGAATCCTAGATTCCTGAGACTGTTGCCTTGTCGTCAGCATGTTCTCAATACTCAGAAGTCTCTAAATTACAGTAAGGTAGTTAACATAAGAAAGATACAAGAAAAAATTCAAGGAAAACACTTGGGTCATCACACACCAATCAGAATGCTCTTTATACTGCGATCAGCATTAAAGCTAACCCTCCAAATTCCCAGCATCAGGAGGATTTCCCATGCAGCAAAATTGACTAGAACCATTGGTTCTAGAAAACCCAAAAGCTACAAATAGATATTCATGAAGATGCTTTGGAACTGATTCCCCAATATTAATTGTATTTTTAAATAAATCTTTTTAACCAACACCACTCACCCACAATGTTTCTCGTACTATTGGTTAAGAGGGGGCGGTTGCAGTGGCTTATTCCGCATCACAGACTCATGCTTCATCTTCAACCATTAGACGACCACTCGACCTTATCAGCATAGCCCATGGCATTATTGAAGACACATTATAGTTACAGAGTTCTAGTCTTTACTTTCGACCTCTACATTAATAGTTCGTGTTAAGCAAACGGACCATCATCAATGAAGCCGTTACAAAATAGTAAGATCAGACCGTTGCATAATCCATTCAAAGATTATCAAATATATATTATAACGTCCACCATTAAGGATAATAATGGTTGCCAAATAGTCATATTATAAGACCTATATATAGGACCAGAGAATCCCAGATGAAGGACGGATAAATACTCACTCAATCTCTATAATAAAATAATTAAAGCATCTTTTATAATATCTAACAGCTATCAATAAACTTCTTTTTTTCTAAATCCTCAAGAATGGTTGTGGTTTTTAACCTTTTCAAAGATTTTCCACACTAAACTTTGTGTTAATATTCATTTATTATTTATCTAGACGCTCTGAATATTCTTGGTGTTAAGGCTAAGGTCAAGATATAAAATTAGGTTATTATACCATTATTGTGTTTGAAGCAGAGTGTTTGATGATAGGTGGAAACGATTGCTTCTATGTTATGAATTCTACAGTTGCCCATAATTCTGAGATAATGAGATTTGGCGCTGATAACGTAGAAGACTACGTTGATTGTGGCTGGTCCAGTAGTAATAAGTAAGATGATCTTGCCTACTCGTTCTTATTTGGAACTATTAAATCAACTAATATTGCTATCGTTTGGAATAACTTGATCGGCCAATCCCATCTGGTCGATTATTCTCTAAAAGAGAATCTCAATACCGCTTTCAGTATCGATCATCATTATATGTATGAGAAACTTCTTCATTTTGAGCATTATGACTAACGCATCGTAATATGGAAATTTGACATGACTAATGTCAGAAATCTTCGAATGAGATCCCAAGCCGACGATTGCTCGACTCTGGTAGAAGCTTGGCTTCTTCATCCTGAGATGTGAGATCGTAATATTTTGATAGTCTTTTGCACTTGAATCTGCAAGAGTTGTTGATCTGATGAATTTTAATCATGTTGTTGAGGTACATATGGTAAAGATGTTTCTCCTCAGTTTGATCTTCGATCTGGACTACCTCGAGATACTTTATATAGCTGCCATCTTTGTAAGACTCCAGGTTGATAATGTATTCATACATCTGCCCTTCCTTGAAAATGAATTCCTGAAACCTCTGTAAAGCATAGAAGTTTTCAGTAGAATGAAAATTTACCTTGTGATGCATGCAGTACGGATAGCTTTCGATTTGTTCCAATGGTTGAGATAGACGGTATAGCTTATCCTTGGATAGAATTAGAAATATTGTGGAGATTCAAACATTCATCTTCGGGGAGGCCGGATTAGGTAATGTACCACCTTTCTGTGGATTGCCAACATTGCCCTGGGAGAACTTTTGATCATCTTGATCCTCTTTTTGCTCATTGCTTCGATCTATAATTGGACCTTTAGTGGTTAGGATATATTTAGTAGATTAATGCCTTTCGAACATCATCCTTTCCAAATTGACATATCCATTGGTCTTGGTAATTATATCCTCTAAGGTCGCAGGTTTGTTGTGGAATAGGTGCTCTTTAGCCTTGCAGTCGAGCTGGAGCGCGTTGGCAAAAGCTGCAACAACTATTTTCTTATCGAGATTGTCTACTTTCTGTGCGAGCTCCAAAAACTTTTTTGCAAAAGCCTCGAGCTTCTCTCCTTGTGATTGTTTAAGACTAATAATAGAATATAAATTCTCATCTTTGTCTCTATTGTAGGCATACGTTTTGATGAATTCTTTCAGCAGCTGATCAAATGTGAGTATGGAATATTTATGTAAATAGTGGAACCACTGGAGTGGTTCTTCCTGTAAACTTGTTGCGAATAGACAGCAGAGGATGTGGTTGAGATTGGAGTACAATCCCAATGAATCATGGTATTGTTGAATGTGCTACTTTGAATTGGTGCCCTTGTATTTACGAATTTTTGGAGTATGGAAACCTTTTAAAACTTCCATATCAAATATTTTTTTGGCAATCAGACTTCCTTGTATCTTGGTAAGGTCATCATTAGTGCCTAGAACTTGTACTTCAATTAAATCCTTAATGTGTTGATCCATATGCTCTTATGTGACGTATTGACGTATTGCTTAAGTGGCTTGATGAGGTGGTTAAGGATTATGAGTACCTGTACCTTCATACAAGCAATCACGTACTGGAATTTGAGGTTGAGGTCGTTGTTCTTCTTCCTGACGTTTGGAAAATTGGAGGCCTCTACTGATTTTAAACTAAACTTTACCACCCAATTGAATGGAAGGCTGATATTCGTGCTGAATATTTTAGCAAATAGCTTTACTTGTGGCTCCTCGGTGTTCCAATCTATCCTGCACAAAAACCATGGAGATCTCTGGAACTTGATCGCGATCTCTAGTTTGAGGAACATGTTGAGTATCTTGTAGAGCCTATAACATTGTCTGTATGGTTCTCATCTGGTCTTCATGTCATTTGAACGCTGTCACAGGAGCTTGTCACTCAGCTTCGAGCTCCTTCTCGCAGAGCTCTCGGTCAAGAGTTAACTCACGTTCGAGCTCATTACGTTTCTCTATTTCGGCATGGAGGTTCGCCCGTAGTTCTGTAAGTTGCTCTGGCTTAACTTAAAGATCAAGTTGGATTCCGGTTGTTGGTCGTCTGGAAGTGACCATGATTGGAGTTTGATAGTAGGTTGAATGTATGCCTTAGGATATCATGAAAAATGTCTTCTTTCCTACAGACGGCGCCAAATGTAATGGCCTAATTCCGTAAGCTCGAGATGGCTCAGAATTAGCTCTTACACCAATGTTCATGTGACAAAAATTAATTTATAGCAAGAAATGAAACATGTAATTTAGCATGAAAAACATTTTAATAGGTAAAAAAAACTATGACCTCGAGTTGAGGGTTTTAGTAATATTAAATTTTATTACTTGAGGCTGATGTCTTATTACAAGTGATTTCTTAAACTATAAATACTTGATCTTGTAAATAAGAAATTTGGTATTTTGAGAAAAGAAAATCTAGTTTTCATTGTGATTTCTTATATATTTTTCTGGTCCCTGTCTCTTTTAAAACTTTTTCTTTATATAGGTTTTACCCGCAACTCGTTATCGTGCTAAAGCATGTTCTCTAAATAGTGAGATAAGTGGTGTTTGACAGAGTAACTGATGAGTTCGCGGGAGACAGGTGTCTTGACTTGTTCATATTTTTCTATTGTACACGATCCACATTATTTATTAGTTTGTGGGCTAGGAGGCAATGTGGAATGTTCATGTCACGTGTTAAATTTGTGAGTCCGATATGGAGGTAGTTCGAATTAAAAGTAGTTTGAATAGGCTTAGGTCGAAGGGTAGGCCCTTCTACCGCTACCTCCAATCCCATAAAACCTCTTATTTATAATTCTCACTACCTTTTTCCAAGATTTATCCCTCTGATAGAACCTTAAACGCCCAAAAGAAAAACTCCCCCTCACATAAATTGGAGGTAAATGTCATAACACTTAAGAATAGCTCTAACATATCAGACACTAATGTAAGTGTTTTGTCACATATATGATGGAGTTCCAATAGCTAAAACTTTGGTAATTATTTTACTATTATACCATATAATGATGATTTAGTAACTCACAAAGTTAAGTGATAGGAGACTTAAGCCATATTAGCAGCCATCATTTCAGTACGAATTCATAAAAATTAAATTACCTTTTTGGCATAATCATTAATAGCCCTTACATATCAATAAGACCATGCATCTATTACCATCTTAGTTTGGTCCACCTCAGTAGATAGCTAAAATTCCAGATATAGGCTCCAAACCTGCAAAGCAATAATGAAAGCATACCATAAGATCTCAATACCAAGCAAGATTTCTTTTTCAAAAGCGTTATCCCCATCTTTGAAACATCAACCACGTTGCCCTACATTATAAGGACTTGCACATTCACTTAAAACTTAATTATTAACATAAGTTGCCCTACATTATAAGTGTTAAAGTTACCTTGTATAGCCCAATGGGCTTTTATATCTTTTTACCTATCTTTACTCTTTTCCCTTTTGTAAAGGTTGTTGCCTTGACCCTAACTTTTAACATATATTTTAATTATAAGAGAGTGTTCTTCTCCGTACAATATCATGGTATTAAGAGCAAGATTTTTTCTCGGTCCTCATTGAAGATGTTGTAATGGCGTGCTTTCCCTGATGGTAAACTTCGCCAATACATCAGTAAGGTGGTTGCAATTCTAAGCTAGAACATACTAGATTTCATGTGGAAACTCAGTAAACCTAAGAAAAACTATAACCTCGATGAGGGTTTGATGGTAAAATCCAATATATGCTAGGTATTACAATTGTTGAAAGATAGAACAGATGCAAAAATAGTAAGAACAAAACAAAGTTCTCGGATCTCTTTTATCATGAGCTCTACCAGTATTTATAATGGATACCGTCATTTACAAATAATTGGTCTCCTATTTTAATAAGTGGTGGAAAACTTCATAGATCTCTTGCAATGGCTCTATTTGGCCAAGTGTAATGGCTACTATAGAGGATCAAGAACTATAGTTGTGGACTTGACATCTTCTCAACTTATAAGGTATCTTTGACTTGGTTTTACTAGTTGTTCCTTATCGAATCTGGGGAGCATGCTACCATAATATCTTCTCGAATGATTAGATACCTTCAACTCAACTCTATTATAGTTTGTCTTTATCGAATCTGGGGAATGCTACTACAATCACCCTATTCTTGACATAATTACTTGTTGTGTCGAGAAGCAAATCTGATTTGGTAAAGTTTCTCGAACTGTTTGGCAGTTTAAAGGTTGTTTGTCATTTCCAACGTGGGTTGACCAGGTCATTGTATGGATCTAATGCACATTAATGGCATACTATGGGGAATGTAACCTTGAGGGTGGCATTTTATAAATAGCCTTGTAAAAAGATAGGAAGGTATTCCAGTTTCTTTGGTAATATGCTGAAGACACGATTTTAGACTCTGCATGAGGACTTGGTGAGGCATGCGAATGCCAGGTATTAGGAATTGAAGGGGTAATATTTTGTCTGGCTGTCGCTGTCGTCGTAGATGCCCCAACCTACTAAACCATCATATGAAGGAATGACAGAGTTGGATGTCTTCTTCCAGTATAGTATCAATATGTACTACTGACGGTGGTGGAGTGTATTAACAGTCTTTATGAGTTAGCATATACGACGGTGGAAGATGAAGATATTCTGGTTGGCAGGGCAAGCTGTGGCGGCTATTCTGGCCGTTGTCATCTTTGTAATTTGTGTGGTGTATAAGGCAGTGGGGGTTACAGAGAAAGAGACGGTGGTGGTGGTTTCAGATTGGAAATATGCTTCTGTTATAACCATCTTTGTTTTCTTGAAGAAGTGTTTTACGCGGGAGGAGCTCCTTGTAGCGGAGTAGAAGCAATTTGTAACTGCTATATAATGTAACCTATAAATTGATTTATAATGTTTGTCGATGTAATAAATAATAAATGTTTGAATATAATGTTTAACGAAGTTTGAGTAATGAGGAAAGGTTATCGAATATATGAATATTCTGAGTTTTGAATTATGGATACAAATATCCCTAAAAAATATAAATTGGATATAAAAGGAAAGATACGATGGTATGTGGTCAAATCTATTAAAAATGGCTAGATGTGTTCCAGTAGGTCAAGTATTAAGGTACAAGGAACTAGACGTGAAGTCTCTGTTTGTAAATATAAGAAATGCACTGAGGAAAATAGATAAAACTGAGGATGTAGAGATGTATTTAGATGATTTAGAGCAACAATGTAATGGTTTGTTGGCTGTAAGAGATGGAGGCTACAGGACTTTGAGAAGAGGTGTCCCATACATTCTGTTAGGTGAGTAGCAGAAGGATCTTGAAGGGGTATGATGAACAGTCGTGTAGTCCCTATAAATGCCCTTGTATGTGGCAACTATTCATACACCATTATTTTTGAAAATTTGTCTGTGTTCTCTGATTCTCTTTCCCCATCTTCTGTTCTTGTTTCCAATATTGGTACAGAGGAGAATAGTTATCTCTTTGAGAGAGCCAAAGTCACAAGGAAGAGAGATATCCAAATAGCATGTTGTAAAGGTCAGTATCTATCTATATTTCTCTTGTATGCCAAGTGTTGTTTTGTTTTTGTAATGAATAATTAAAACCCTTTATAGATAGTAGTTGTACATAGGTCATGGAGGAAAGAATTTTAGTATGCAGTTTGTTTTTCGAAGAAATTCAAAAAAATTGTGTTTTTATGGTTTGCTTTCGTTTATGCGTTATGGGTAAAATTAAAATGTGCATTATGTGGATAATGTGTCGTCTGGGAATAATGGGGCTTGAGGGTTTGTTCAGATTTGGGGGGACGTGGAGAGAGAACAAATTTCAGGTATCGTAAGTTATATAGATGTAGGGGATTTCTGAGAAAATGGGGTCATGGGAAGTGGTGAGAGTATGAGTAAAGTATTTTACTGGATGTACGACGTATTTTGACAGATTTCGTGCCAGAGATAGGGAAATTTTCAAAAAAAATTAAGGGAGCTCTCTTCTGGCGGAAAACTAAATCGTCTTTGAGAAGCTTTATCCTCTAGAAAAACTTTGAGATAAAGTGTAAGAGTTAAAAAGTCATTGTAAAATTAAAATAAAATAATGTCGATGTTAGATGTAAATATCATAGAGTAGTAAAGATGTCGAATATAGTAACAGATAGAAGGATGTGCCGGAGAGTAAGACTCGACAAGTGATGTATACTTTAACAACTAAGAATCAATAGTATATAAGATATCATACCATGCTAACTTAAAAAGGGAATATGATTAAATAAATGGTTGAACCAGTTCAAAATGCTAACTGCCCTGACGCTGACTCAGTGGGAATTTTTAAAAATCTCGTCGATGTAGAACCGTTAATAATGGATGTTACTTCCTACGCGCAAGGATTTGGTAGTTAGTTTAGAGTGTTAAAAAATAGTACAGAGGTTACTCATCAAAATCGAGCGGATTTGGAGGTTAAGGTTGTTGAGGTTTCTAATAGAAACTGATGTGGAACATAAGCCATAGAAAAATGATCAAGAAGATTGAACTGATGGAGGTGGAGAAGGAGTAGAGGGGGAAGGAGAGATGGATTTTGATGAGGAATGTTACGGGGATGCCCCTGAAACAAATGAATCCCTGAGGTTTAAAAAGAAGTATGGCATCCCTAAGGATGTGATATTGGAGGAGTATCTTTGGGTGATGATAGACCAAAAGCTCCCAATGGATAGGATTCTCGTATATTGAGAACAAATAAAGAAGGGGTTGAAATTGCCTCTCCGAGCTTACCAGATTTTAAAAAAAAAATTATATGATGTTACCCCTGGTCAATTTAATTTGAATGTATACAACCTTTTTAGGGTTGTAGCTGCGATAAATGGTCGTTTAGCATAAAGAGGGGAGGAAGTGATATCTATGGATGACTTATGTGTATATTACACATTAAAGCAGAATCCTCAGAAAGTGGGTTATAGGTATTTAGCGAGAGCTCTTAAGAGATCGCACTTTTATGAGATGGTATCGACTGGGGGTAGTATTTCGTGGATAAGCTGCTGGTACCTAGGAACTATGATTTTGATCCCAAAAGACCCAGGGGAGCCCTTCAAGAGAAAAGGTTTTCACTTAGGTCTATATGGAAACTATAATGTATATGTTGCCAAACTTTGTTTTGCTGCCTAATTGATGATGTTCTAACTCATGTTGTTTTGTGTACAGCTTTAAAGGAGATTGGTATAGAATCTTCAGTAAAGGGAAAGTTGTATAATCTGAGAGCCAACTATTTTGAATGAATTGATTCGCTAGTCAAAGACCAAGAGAAGGTCGAAGGTTTATTTTAGGAGGCTAGGCAGAAGGGAACCTGAACTAAAGGGTCAGAGATTTCAATTATTGACTGGAAGATGTCAGTGAAAAATAAAAGGGCCACTGGAGCAAGTATTCCCCTCGAGAACCCTGCTCTGAGTGGGTATACAACTTACTCTACTGTTACAGAGGTAGGAGCTCTTCTGACAGGGGTTTTTGGAAAGAGCAAAAGGAAAAGAGCTACCAATTCTCCTTTAGCCCTACACAACCATCGAGGAGATTGCTTTACCAACCTCCAGTGGAGAGGACAGAAAAAGAGGAAGGTTCGGGGCCAAGGACTGCCAATGTCCCATAAGGCTGACCATCTATGAAGGCTGTTGCTATACAGCAGAGAGCTACAGCAGGGAAGAAAAGTCCCTTTGACTTGTTAAAGTAGAAAGCTGGGAAAAATTTTGAAAGTTTAGAAGAGGAAACGCAGCGGACGATTGAGTCTTATGCGTCTGGGGCTAACTCTTTAGAAGAAGAGCTTGTCAACTGTCTTATTAGGGCTGAGAGTTAGTCAACCTTTTTTATCGAAGGTTACCGCACGATGAACAAGGTGGGGAATTTTTATGCTGTAACTCATTTAATGACTTTGGTTCTGTCATTGAGATCTTATGTTTGTACTATAATGCAAATCAAGAAGCTTATTTTTGACACCAAGCCTCAAATGCTTGGTGGTCAGAGTCTCGCCAATGAGCTCCTTGTCTCTAAAAACATTCAGAAGGAGCTCACCATAGAAAAAGATGAGCTGATGAGAGAGAAGAAAGATCCAGAGGCCAAGTTGGATAAGCTTAGGCTTGGTTCGATCAAAATGAAGGACACTACTATTTGGGACACGAAGCTGATGTGTTTGGGGGAGAAAAGGAAAGAGATAGAGAAGATCAGAACTGAACTGATAAAGGAAAAGGAGGAGGCCTTATCTCTACAAAAGTCCACCTTCGAGGATGATGTTCATGAGATGCGAAGGTCGATTAATATGGGGAAGGCCAAGGTGCTGGCCCTAGCCAAAGAAGAATCTGATCACCATCTTTTCGAGTCACTGAAGCAGATGAAGTCCAACTTTTCAACTTAATCCAAGGTGATAGAGGAGTGGAAAGACGTCTACAAGGGTCTTGCCGCTACAGCCATTCTAACTTTCGTGGATTCTGATGCTGAGAATAAGGTCCCAAAGATGGAAGCTTTGATGCATGTAATGGCCAAAGGTAATGTTCAAGAAGAAGTGCTCGACGCTCTGACTCCTGGGTTAACCGTGAAGCTTCCTTCGCCAGCTCTTCCCCTGGAATAGTAAGCAGTTTTAGTCTTTGCTGCTGAAATATTTTTATTTTGAAAGACTTTCTGATGTACAAGTAGTCGATGGGACCGGTAAACTTTAATTCGAAGAAAACGTTTTGGAAAAACTTGGTAAATATCTTTTTTGATGTTAATGATTTTTGTTATCGTTAATTGAATATATCGATATCCAATATTATGAATGAATTTCCCAAGTGTATGACTGGAGATGATCATAAAAGTATCAGATATTAAATTATAAGTGTGCAAAAATTGTGCCTTTTGGTAATTGGATTCTGACAAGGTAATAGAATAACCATGTGATGGCTTTTGTAACTGTAAAGGATTGCCAGATGTCAATCATCTATGGGATATCTAGTCATGGTAAGACAAAATAAGTTATTCCTTGTTGACTGCAGTAAAGATTGTAAACAATTTTCCTTTAATTGGATTACGTTTGTCGAAGAAATGGAAACTTAGTTTTGACAAATACTTTGTAAGTGATGTCAAAAGAAGGAACGTAGAATGGATGTCATAATGATTGGAACGAAGATTTATTTATTGATAATAAATTAAATAGAATATAGCTTTTATCTGTAGAACATCTTCAGATAGGTTGTGCTCCATAGGAACTCGAGTTGTACATCATTTTCAGCCATCAACCAGTAATTGTCACTGTCTATCTTATCACAAATAATTTATGGCCCTTCCTAATTCTTTAATAATTTACCACAATTTCTTAGTCGAGTGTAGTCTTGAATTCGTCGAGGTACGAGATCGCCAATGACAAATGTATGTTTCCACACTTTTTTATTGTACGTCTATTTTAGGATGTCATGGTATCGTCCCAAGTTTGCAATTGCATGATCTCAAGTTTTTTTAATCTAATTGAGATTACAGTGAAGTCCAAGTTCATTTTCTTCATCTATGATTTGTCTTTGAGCAGTCTCGAGGTCGAGGTTGGAGGGGATCATAGTATCAGTTTCAAAGATCATCATAAATAGGGTACAGCCTATGGACATTCGAGGTGTGGTCCTATATTCCCATAAAACATTAAGTTGTTCTTCCGTTCATCTTCACTTCTTGTCATCGAGGCACTTTCGTAACCCAGACTTGATACTTTTATTTATAGCTTCAGCTTGGCCATTTCCTTAGGGATAATAAGGTGTCGAAGTAGTCAAGCAGATTTTGTATTTATTGAGGAAGTTGAGGAATTTGTTGTTGATGAACTATTTCCCATTATTGGATCGTATTATTTGTGGATAACCAAATCTGGCGATGATGTACTCCCAATGAAATTTGATAACTTCATTTTCGTCAGTATGACAGAGTAGTACGGCTTTGAGCTATTTTGTGAAGTAGTCTACAACCATAAGAATTAGCCTTCAATTGCATGATGCTGGGTATAAGGGACCAATGATGTCAATTGCCCATCTTTTGAATGGCTAAAGAACATTACTAACATGTAAGTCAAGTACTAGACTTTTGATGTCTTAAGCGTGGATCTGGCATTTGTAGTACTTTCTAACAAAGTCTTCACAATCTTATTACAACTTAAGTCAGTATAAACCCTGTGTGAATGCTCATTGTATGAGCAACCATCATGAAATGTTAGCTACATAAATTCCTTTGTGAAGTTCCTAAATTTTAACTTGAGCTTGCTTTTGCGAGATACATTCGATTAACGGGCCTCTACCAGTAATGCGGTATAGGATTCCGCTTTGAACTTTGAATTGGGGATACTTTGCCAACAGAGATTGAGCCTCCTCTTTATTTTTGGGGAGGGTATTAGAGTTGAAATAATTAAAGAATGGCTTTCTCCAATCTTTAGAATCTTTATCTTTGGCAACTTGAATTTGTATGGTATATGACTTATATCGAGACTAGAATGTTGGATAACTTTGATCTCTAATATTCTCTTCTCACTATCCCCGAGCATGGCAGTGATGTATGCTAATACATCGGCATGGCAGTGCTCGGCTCGAGGTAGATAGGAAATTGTTATTGTCATAAAAAAAATTATCTTTTCTTTGACCAGTGTCGCGTTATCAGCCATTTTTCTTGATGTTTTGAATGTTTTGTTTTAGTAATTGGCCCCTAATAATGAATCTACGTAGACCATTATTTCTTCCACTCCAAGTGCCAATACGAGATCTAGACCATGCAAGATAGCTTTATATTCTATTTCATTGTTTGTTGCATAGAACTTGAGTTTGATGGCTTTATCAATTCAATGATTGGAGGGTGTTACTAGGACGATGCCAATTTTGGACCCATATTCTAGCAAAGTAATCTATAAATAATCACCATCTTACATTTTTAAACACAGCATCTGGTTCGGCAATTAAGTCATCTGTCAGCACTTCTTAGAGCTCTTCCCATTCTGGGTCTTCAACGAGAAAGTCTGCCAAAAAGTTTGCCACTCCTTGTCTTTTCACTGAAATTTGTGGTTCGAGATTTTGTATTTACCTAAGAACATAAACCATTGTTGGACCCTTATGGACTTCTCTTTTTTGGAAAGAACTAGTTTTAGGGAGAATTTGGTAATAACTTTGATGAGGTGTGCCTAGAAGTAAGGTTGAAGATTTGGGGAAGTATACACAAGAGCTATAAACTATTTTTCAGTGGTGGTGTACCATTTTTCTACAGGCATGAGAGTTTGGAGGATGAAGTAAATACATTTTTCCACACCATTATCATTTCGAATAAAAATATAACTAATTGAGTCATCTGTTATCGATAAATACATTGCTAATATTTTACTTTTAACAAGAGTACTCATAGTAGGAGGACGCCCCAAGTATCTTTTAAGATCTTGAAAAGCTAATTCTCATTCTGGGGTCTAGATGATTTCCATGGGTTGTTGCTTTATCATCGGTAATGGGTTTCCTCGAAGGAGGTAAATAAGTTTGGATCGATCAGAAGATTTCAAGATGAACCTATGTAATGCGGTAACCTTTTCGGTAAGTTTTTGGATAGCTTTTTTGGTTCGTGGCGATAGCATGGCCATAAGTGCTTTGATTTACGTTAGATCAATTTCTATTCCTCTCTTGCAAACTAAATGGCTCCAAAAATTTCCAAATGCAACTCCAAATTGGCATTTCTCAGGATCGAGCTTCATGCGGTAAGTTCGAAGGATGTCGAAGATAGATTATAGATTGTTGTAATGATCCTCTCATTTTAGGATCTTACAGATCATGTCATTAATGCGTACTTCCATGATTTTACCCAAGTGAACTTTAAACATTCTTGTGACGAGTCGTTGGTTTGTGGCTCCTACATTTTTTAAACAAAATGGCATGGCCGTGTAATACTAAAGGCCCATTTCTGTTACAAATGGTGTCTTTTCTTGATCCTCTTCTGCAAGAGGGACTTAGTTATATCGTGAAGCTTCATCCATCATGGAAAGAAGTTTGCGTCCTGCTACATAGTCAAGGAGTTGAGGAATCAACGAGAGTAGAACATTATCTTTGGGTGTGAACTTATTTGGTTCAGTAAAGTCAACATACACACTGATTTTCCCATTCTTTTTTAGGGCTGCCATTATGTTCGAGACCCATTTTGGATATTTTGCTTCTAGAATGAATCCAACACAAAGTAATTCGTCAATATCTTCATTAACTGCCTCTCAAAACCTGAAAGCTAGGTTACGACGCTTTTGTACTACTGCTTGATTGTCTAATACAAAGTTTAGCTTATGGCAAGCAATAAAAGGATTGATTCCTGACATTTCTTGGATAGACTATGTTAAGACGTCGACATTCTTCTTAAAAAGCTAAAGTTCCAATAAAAGTTTGTCTGATGAGAGCTTAGTTCCAATAAAAGTATTTCTTTTTAAACCATTGAGCTCTACGGATTCAACTACTAGGTATTACGTTGCTCGAACATTGGATTTGGCTCTTACTGTAATTGTTATGCTTTCAGGAGCTTAAAGGCATGTGAGTTTGTGGTGGTATTTTTACACATTCGTTACACGGCCTGACTCCCTTTGATTTCATAGATACCATGATCTATTGATAAATGTAGTGCCAGATGGTATGTCGATGGTACCACTTTGATAGAATTGAGCCAACTTCTTCCCAAGATTCCCAAGTATTTTGATTCAGCATCGATAACAATGAATTTGACGAACGTGGTCTCCGGCCCAACTTGAACGGGCAAAGTGATCTCTCCTAAGGCCAATTCCTTTGAACCATTAAATCATGCGATGGTTGTGGTAGAGGCTTTGACCGAATCTTTGGGGCCTAAAACGTCAATTTCTCTTTTGAAGAGTACATTAGCTGCACTACCAGTGTCGACGAGAAGTGTATATAAATATTCCTGTCCTACTTTGAGCATTATCACCAATAAGTTAATGGATGATTGCATTCTTTCTTCCATAGGTAGGCTTTCCCTCTGGATAGCTCGTAACGGATGATCACTTCGGGTCTGTGGAGGTAATCCTTGCCAGCCAGTGAGTCGATCTTTTTGCTTTCGTAGACTTTCTATTTCTTTTTAATGAATTTGGCTCTGTTGTTCTAGGGACTTCCTCCTCTAATCCCTCTCAACTTTGAGGGCTTGAGCATAACTCCTCTGAACCTCCAGTCACTGGTTCCTGTCAGACTCCATCTGCCTCTGGAGCTCGAAAATAGTATTATAGAAATTAACAGTCTCTGGCAGAATGGTGACTGAAATGTCCTCATTGTTTCTCTGTGTATTGGATGAACTTCTGAGGTTAATGTTAGTCATGAAAATGATTAGGTAGAATGAGTATTTGGTAAAGAAAAAGTAGAATTATTCCCACAGACGGCACCAATTATAATAGCATGTTTTCCCTGATGGTAAAATTCACCAATACTTTAGTAAGGAGGTTACAATTCTAAGCTAGAACACACTAGATTTTACATAGAAACTTAGTAAACCTGAGAAAAACCATGACCTCGATGAGGGTTTAATGATGAAATCCAATATGTGCTAGTTATTATAATTGTTGAAAGATAGAACAGATGCAAAAATAGTAGGAAAGAAACATAGTTTTCATATTCCTTTTATCATGTACTCTGCCATTATTTATAATGGATACCGGCAGTTACAAATAATTGGTCTCCTATCTTAATGGGTGGTGGGCAAACTTCATGGATCTCTTACAACGGCTCTATTTAACCAAGTGAAACGGCTACTGTAGATGATCAAGATCTATAGTTGTGGACTTAGCATCTTCTCGACATAGGGTGTCTTTGACTTAGTTTTGCTAGCTTCTCCTTGTCGAATCTGGGGAGCAGGCTTCCTTAACATCTTCTTGAATGATTAGATACCTTCGGCTTGACTCTATTATAGTTTATCTTTATCGAATCTGGGGAATATGCTACTATATATGTTACCCTCTCTCTCTCTCCAAACCTAACGCATCTTTCACACCAGTTTTTACTTTTTCCTCTCGAATTTACTCGATAGGTGATTGTTTTGGAAAAAAATTTAGATTATTTATATATGTTCAATCAAAGATTACAAGAGAATTTCAACCCTCACATACTTAAAAGAAGAGTTGATCATTCCTCTATTCGAATAGACTAATAGTTTATTCGAATAAAGTTGTATTCGAATAAAGTAATAATCTATGTTCAATCAAAGATTACAAGAGAATTACAACCCTCACACACTCAAAAGAAGAGCTGGTCATTCCTCTATTAGAATTCGAATAAAGTTGTAATCGAATAAAGTTGTATTCAAATAAAGTAACAATCTATTCGAATAAAACTGCCCAGGCATAAATCAATTTGAACATAATGAATTATATTCGAATAAAACTGCCGAGTCAGAAATCTATTCGAACATAAATAATTATATTCGAATAAAACACTCAATCTAGAGTGTATTCGAATAGAACAGGACAAGTTCTATTCGAATAAAAACACTCAGTCACTAGTGTATTCGATTGGTGATCGATTGAGGGAGGGTTAGAACTTGAATTTATCTTCCTTTTACTATTTGGTATTGATTTCACGAGTTTGACGCATTCTCTCCATGGATTTCTTCAGTGTGGGCTCGTTCTATGGCTTTTTGATTAGTTTGTATTAAGAGTTTTTTCTTCAATTTTATCAATTACTCTTGTTATCTCTTTACACTAATCATGGTAAGCTCAAATCTTTACTCTATTGCCTTGAAAATGTGACATTGGGTTTATCGAAGGTGGTGTTTTGGTAAATCCTTCTTGGGTTCTGGTAGTTTAATTGGACTATATTGGTGATTCTAAGTGCTTGTTGGTGCTATGATTGAATTAGGTTTGGGGTTGGTTTATGTGTATACGATTTTGCTGCCCAATTTACTACAGGTTTGATGAAGCTTGGTGATTGCGGATTGTATTTTTGTTTGTACTGTCGGCATTAGGTTTTTTTGCAGGTGGGATTTCAAGTTATGTTTGTTGGGTTTGTGATTGTGATTATCTGGGGTTACAAATAGTAATTAGATTACTTTTTGGTGTTTTTTGGTTTGAGTTGGTATAATCTGTTTATGTAGCTTTGTGGGATTGAATTCTTATAGTTGAATTTGTATTTTGTATTAATTATGATTAATGAAAAATTAGATTTCCAAGGGATTAGTTTAAAATAAATGGGACTTAATTATGGGTATTGGGCCAATACAATGACCCACTTCATGATAGGTCAAGGGTTGTAGGATTATGTTGATGGAACAACTACAAAGCCATCGGATCCTGAAAAATTGACATATGCAGCTTATTTAAAAAAAAATTGCAAATGAATAACTCAAAGATTATTACGTGGATCGGCAATTTGGTTGAGATCTTAATTGGTATTCAATTAACCAAATTTTAAACATCGAAGGAGCGGTGGGATCACTTGAAAAAGATATTTACTAAATCAAATTTTGTTCGACAATATCAGTTGGAAGTTGACGTTAAAGGGGTTTAACAAAATGATCATAGTGTTCAATAGTTTTATAATATGATGACTAGTTAGTAGAATCAGCTAGCCTTGATAGAGCCATCAGGACATACTGTTTGCACTTATTGGATCAAATATAGAGAGTAACAACGATTAGTGCAGTATCTAGTTGTATTACGTGATGATTTTGAGTCTCTTCAAGATTCAATTCTTCATAGAAATCCTCTTCCTAGTGCTGATTATGTAGTTCATAAGCTTCTTATATAGGAGGATCATTTGAAGACGCAGATAGGAATGGTGGTTCTTACTATACCTACTCAGTTAGTTTTAACGGTTCGGTCAATGCATCAGTCTCGGGCTTCTTGTCTACAACCTTGTGATAAATGTGCATTTTGTCATCAAAAAGGTCATTGGAAGAATCAGTGCCCAAATAGGTCATTACAGCAATCCCGAGGGTCAGCATCATTACCACCCTCACAATAGTATAAAGGTCTTTCCCATTCTTAGTCTTATAGAGGAACACCTCCACAATAGTACTTTAGACCCCCATCACAAAATCCACATCGTCCACCTACGCCTCTACCTAATCACGCACATCCTACTCAGTTTGTAGCATTATCATACAGTGATGCATCTTTTTTTGATGTTGCAACACAGATAGAGTATTTTTACTTCAAAGTCCTAATATTATTCTACATGCTGGTTCTACCTCATCTGGTGCAGCATCAGGTTGATGTCATGCAACTTGGATTTTTGATTCTGGTGCCACACATCATATGACCCGTGATCGGTCTATCTTTTCAAGTCCTATACATCCTTCGTTCATCATTAGTGTTACTGCAGATAATGGGTCATCTATACCCTTAGTTGGAGTTGGACGTATCTCCACACCACACTTGTCCCTTACTGATGTTAATTTCCTTCCCCATCTCACTTTAAGTTTGATTTCTTCCAGTCAATTGTGTCTTTCTGGATAATTTTTAACTTTTTTTATCATCATTGTTTTGTGTAGGACCGTCACACTCAAAAGCTTATTAGAACCGGTTGTTGAGATGGCGGCCTGTACATTTAAGAAAAAATTTAGCCATCTGCTAGAACAATTTTGGTAAGTTTTTCTGTTGATATTTCTTCTTTCCGTTTAGAATCTAAGTCAAGCATATTTCATTTATGGCATGCAAGATTAGGTCATGTGTCAGGATCTCAATTAAAGTATTTAGTTTTGATTTTTATTTTAGAAAATATTTATTGTCATGATATTGAATAGTGTTCTAGTTGTAAACTCGAAAAATTTTATACTTTACCATTTTATGTTAGTACGTCTGTCACTTTTGCATCTTTTGATCTAGTTCACTCATACGTATGGGGTCCTACTCCCCATCCCATAAAGGGGGGTCTAGCTATTATGTTTCATTTATTGATAATTAATCTCATTACTACTAGGTGTTTTTGATAAAATGATGATCTGAGTTTCTTTTAATTTGTAAAGCATTTAAAGCTTTGGTTTAAGCACATTTTTTTACTGTTATCAAATGCTTTCGAGGTGACTTAAGAGGAGAGTATATCTCTGAAGATTTTACAGATTTACTTGCCTCAGATGGGACTATCCACCAGTCTTCTTATATTGAAACTCCTCAACAAAATGGTGTTGCTGAAAGAAAACATCGTCATATAATATAGACTGCATGATCTATGCTTCTTTATGTATCTGTTCTAAGTATCTTTTGATGCGAGGTAGTCATTACAGTTGTTCATCTAATCAATAGGGTTCTAACAATTATAACTTCTGGCATTACTCCTTATGTGCATTTGTTCGGCAAACCTCCATATTATTCGTCCTTGAGGGTTTTTGGCTGTACATGCTTTTTAATATTCCACAATGTTGACCGAAGTAAGATTTCTCAACGACCTATTATGTGTGTTTTTCTTGGCTACAGTGATACTCAAAAAGTTTTAGATGTTATGATCCCATTGGCCAAAAGTTAAATGTCTCCCGCCACGTAGTCTTTTTGGAGCGTATCCCATGGTAATTGATTCCTAACTGATCACGAGAGATTCACAAATCAGAGTCACTTTATGTTGATTATTTCCCTACTAATGATACTAGTTCTGATACATCCAATGCGTTAGCTACATTGCCAATTCCTGAGCATGTCCCAATGACCCCTATTTCAGTTGGACCAGCTCCTCGACGTTATCTGGTGCGTGATCGTCGTTTTCCTAATAAATTGGGTTTTTCCAACTCTTGTTATTCTACTGAGTTTGCTTCTTTTTAGCAACTGTTCATGGTCATTTTAAGACATCTATTTACAAAGAGGCATGTCTTGATCCTCTTTGGCACCAGGCCATGGATAAGGAACTATCTTCTTTACACCAAACTAGGACATAAGATTTGATACCTGTCACTCCCCAAAATCCAGTAATTGATAGCTTGACCGATTACTAGATTCTAGGTAGTCCAGGTCGGGAAATCTAAAGATTCTACCCCACAAATAGCCAAGCTGTAGACAAATTTTAGCCCAGCTATTCACATATAGCAATAATCATCAGAGTAAAAAAATAATATTAACAATAAAACGCTGAAGCAAAAGATATATATATATATATATATATATATATATATATATATATACACATCAGAAGAAAATGTAATACAATATCTCGAAATAAACTCAATGACATATGCTGAGAACACCTACAAAAATCTAGAGCTGGAAGAAATCTGCAGCGGCAAATCTATCTCTGAACTGACCAACCACTCGACAGTCCAAGCTAATCAACCTCTAAAATGGTTAAAACATGAGAGTGAGCAAACCACGGCTCACTAAACCCAACAGAACTAAAAATCCTACTAATAAACCTATACTTAAAATAGAGGTAAATATGAATATAAAGCAGAAATAAGTAAATACAGTCTGACAATATACTAAATGATCACAAAGGATAAAGAGTTGATAAGGAAAAGAGTTAGAGTCAAGAATATAAGAGGAGAAAGATTTAATGATAAGAGGATATGCAATGCCATGACGTGACGTGATGACTAGGATAATCCCATACTTATCCAAGGTGCAATGTGAAGTGATGCTGCAAAATCGATACTCGTAATTCCTAAGAAGTAGGTTGATCAACCGCTAACATCTAATTTCTCAAAGAGATCAGTAAGGGGACACACTAGTACGATTTGGTTAAGCTCGACCAAGCTAAGGATAGGTCTCACTTGATCAAAGTGGTAATGGGAGTTTCCAACCCAACGGAGCAATAATCTGCATCATTTCAAGGAATTTCAACCTCACCGTGGAATAAGTTGGGATCTCCATGACTCTGTCTCATACCATTCCACACTCCTGAGTGGTCAAATTAGATATGATAGTGTTATTCCCAATCTCACCAAATCTTTTAACACATTCTTAGGACTCCTTGGATCCTATCAGAGGTTAACCGAAACAGAGTGTTCGTGTATCCAATCTCAATAAGTTTTGAAAAAATATTATTATAAGCAATAAGATACAACAGGTGCACAAGAAAACCAATACAGCTGCCGCTCACACAGCAATACAAACCAGATGAATAGGGACTCGGTTGCACCGACTAAGCATAGCCGACACATCAACCTAACCGTCACTACATCTAACGCATCAATCTCTTAAGGTTGGAAGGGACATTCAGGGGCAAAGCCACGAGAACACTAACCCAGCCACAACTAACTGAGCTCGGGTCCTATACGAACCAAAAAAACCAAGCTCCTGAATCAAACAAACCTAAACTATAAGTTAACAAAATAACCGAATAATTCCTAGGTTAAATTATAGTTAATTACATAGCATCCCTAAGTCCAATTTAACACTTTAAAATAATACTCATAAATTATTATAGAAACTTAGTAATGATGGGATAAAACTCGCCTGATAATAATCCAAGTCCGGCAGAAACCAACTCGGAAAACTGAACCTAGGATCGACGATGAGGCAATCGGAACAACGAACAAGATACCACAACCAATAACAACAACAAGTAAACAATCAATTCAAGAAAACGACATCAAACCCAAACCCTAGAAATCAGACCTACGCCGAAATCGAGCGAAATGAACGAAAAAGGAATCAGGAATTACTTACCGAGGATAGAAGCAAAGCTTGCGACGAAGCGGGCGAAGAATCCTCGAACGATGGGGAAGAGTGGATCAATAGTATGGAGGAGAGGGGAATAGGTTAGGGAGAGGAGAGAGAAAGAGAAAAAAAAAAAAAAAAAAAAAAAAGGAAAGTAAGGAAAGGAGAGATTAAAACCCAACCAAAGTTGAAAACGCGCCTCTGTTCGAATAGGAAATGATCCTGTTCGAATAGAGTGAATCGTATTCGAACAAAGAAGAATCCTGTTTGAAAACAAGGGATTCTATTCAAAGAGAAATGGTCCTGTTCGAATAGAACTGGTCCTGCCCCAAAAATAAAACCCCGGAAACACAACAGATTGCCCCGGACACCCCGGAATCACCCCAAACCACCAACACCAACACCCAAACACTACTACGAACTCAACAAATATTTTCCAAAGTAGAAACACCACCTCCACCGCCTCACGGCCACTAAAATGCCTAAAACCCCAAAAAGGAATCTTTTCCTCGGGAAACTCCAGAAACCTATCGGCCAATCCAACGGCACACTGGAACCACCCCAAACCACACACACATTAAACAAACATCACTACCAACCCATCTAAGGTTTCCCAAGGCCACAACGCCACCTCCTCTTCCGAATAACCTCCGAACCGCCAAAACTACAAAAAAGAATCTAATACTAAACCACCGAAAGGAATAAATGGATGCATAATGGATGAATAATGGATGAAAAAGTATATGCATAATATGAATGTGGAACTTAACGTGAAATAAAGGAATCTAATATGCCGATGAGATGAAGAATAGGAATATATAAGCAAAAATGGAATATGAGCGAATAAACGGAATAAATAAAATACGGGTCATTACAATACCGCTACCTTTGAGGAAGCATCTTGTTAGTAGCCATTGGATTTACAAAATAAAGATAAAATTTGATGGATCAGTTGAGCGACAGAAGGCCCACCTTGTTGCTCATGGTTTTATGCAAGAGTATGGGATATATTATGAGGAGACTTTTGCTCCCATTGAAAAGATGACCACAATTTATCTCTTAATTTCTATTGCGTCAACTTAACAATGGGAGTTACATCAGCTGGATGTAAAGAATACCGTTTTGCATGGTGATTTGACTGAGAAAGTGTATATGACTCCTCCTCCAGGAGTTTCTCATTCGCCTGGTAAAGTTTATAAACTTTGTAAGGCTCTGTGTGGTCTCAAACAAGCACCTCATGCTTGGTTTGAAAAGCTTTCATCTGTTATTTGTCAGTATGATTTTCGGAGTAGCGACCATAATTCTGCTTTGTTTCTGCGTACAACAGTAGCGGAGAGTATTTTTTTTTGTTATATGTTGATGATATGATTTTTACCGGTAATGATAGTATTGGCATCTCCACTTTGAAACTTCAGTCACATCGTGAGTTTGAGATGAAAGATCTAGGTTCTCTTCATTATTTTTTGGGCATTGAGGTGGCCTTATCTCATGTAGATGTTATTGAGAAAGCACGATTTACTTATACACAGACTAGTGGTACTCCTCTTAAGCTTTATGTACGTCTTACTCCTTCTGATGGTGTACCTTTGGGAGATCCTACTTTGTACCGAGTCATTAATGGTAGCCTTGTATAATTGACTATCACTCAACCTGATATTTCATATGTTGTTCATATTGTCTGTCAGTTTGTTTTGGCTCCTAGAACTGTGTATTGGGCCGCTATCATTCATATTCCAAGGTACATTTACAGTACTTTATTTAAGACCTTATTGATTCCATCATCATCATCATTAGTTCTTCGAGATTATTTTAATGTTGATTGAGCGGGGGATCCTATTGACCGTCGATCGACCACCTGCCTTTGCGTATATTTGGGTGATTCTCTTATATCTTGGCAGAGTAAGAAGCGGGATGTTATTTCTTGATCTTCTGCTGAGGCTGAGTACTGTATTATGGTTGTGACTGCAGTTGAGATAATTTGGTTCCACTGGCTTCTTGCTGACTTAGGAGTTTCTCTCTCTTGTCCTACCCTTATGTATTATGATAAAAAAAATGGCATTCAAATTGCTCACAATTAAATATTTCATGAGCGAGCAAAGTACATTAAAATTGACTGTCACTTTACTCTCCATCATTTTTAGAAGGAGACCTTATCTTTACCTTACATTCAGTCTCAGTTGAACCTGGTTAATTTCTTCATGAAGTCTTAAACTATACACCGCTTCTATTTTTTACTTAGCAAACTCTCAATATTACTTGTTATACCATCAAGAGTTTGACGGGGGGTACTAGAGTTATCTTGTATATCCCAAGGGCATTTGTGTCTTTTTACCTATCTTTACTCTTTCCCTTTTGTAAAGGTTTGTTACCTTAACCCTAACTTTTAGAATATATTCTAATTATCAGAGAGTGTTCTTCTCCTTCTGTTATCAATAAGGACTAGCACATTCACTTAAAGCTTCATTATTAGCATAGTACATATCCTTATTATCAATATATGAGCAAAATTAAGGTTTTCGATGTGAAATAAGATATATACAACTCGATGCTTAGTTAGACTACGCTAACATAGGAAGAATATTAAATTTAAGCAATTGATTGCTAATCCAGTCCATGTGCCAACACCTACAAAAACCCTTGAGAGACTACTTCACATTCTTTAACAAACTTTGGCCCTGCAAGGAACTACAACGACGCAACTTTAGCATATAGAATAACAATTTTCCAAAAATTAAATTAAAAAGAAAATGTTTAGCTTCTACAATGTCCATGGTGATGGTGATTTTTGCTTTCTTTGAAGATCCTGTAATCAATCAGAAATGTATAGGTAAATGCCAAAGTTATCATATACATTAATATGAAGTAAACATTTGCAAAACTTATATACTAGCAGGCCTAGAATAGAATTTAGTTTTATGTTCATCCATGCTCAACTTATCTAGCTTGAAGCTCTTAATTGTAACCTCTTTTTCTCCTACTACAATTTATAGGCTATAGCATTAACCTACATCTTCATTAATATTTATATATATCCTTAAATAATCATGGAGAAAGAGAGTGAGAGAAATAGTCAAACTATCCATAAATTATCGTTAAAAAATATTAAAGTATTAAAGAGAAATTAAAAAGGACTAACCCGTGAAATTCAACGAGAAAATTGAGGAGTAATTTTAATAGTGAGAAAACAATCTACTTTCACGCCTTTCCTCCTTCTGTAACTAGAGTTTAAAGATTTCATCATTTATCATGAGGACACAAAGTTTATAGTAGATTGAAGGGATGTACTATTTGGTTTGGTTCTCAAACGATGCACATATATTGTTTTAGCAATATAACCCCTTGATGAAACGCAGTGGCGCCTAAACTATGTTTACTAGTGTCCTTGAGCGAATACCTCAAATTGTTAGTGTGGCAGCAGGATAGGGATCTTTCTCAAGTGATGTGCACCTTTATCTAGCATTATATATATGAAAACAAACCATAATACTATCTGTGAACTATATGAATATGCAACAAAAGATTCGAATGTACAATTGTTTCCCCACACCAAAATAGTAACTCTAAATTATATGAGTATGTACCTGAAGTCCCGAACATTCAACTATGTTTCTCTAGTTATATGAATATTAACTCAAACTTAAATAGTAAATTATACATTTCTTGTATGCATATGTAAACAACCAATTGTACGAATACACAGCCAAACAATCAACTATATTTCTTACTAATCAAAAGGCATACATAGAGGAAAGATTTTTGGTAGAAACAGGTTTAAGAGATGTGAGAAAAGATTTTGGGGAATGGAGAAGATTTGCAACGCGGTCGATAATGATATTTGGTACAACTTATGATTTATAAAATCACATATCTGTGAAATAGTGATACAAGTGGTAAATCATGGATTGAAACAAATTATTTAACTGTTCGAATTAGCCAGTATTGCCATAGTAAATAAGGGCATCCTTCCTACAAAGCATTATTTGTATAACCCTCTTCCAACTATTTGGCAGCAAAAGTATTAAATTAATTTCTGATTCTAGGAATCATAAAAAATTTAATCTACTGCCTTGATCACCAACAAATCAATGAACCAGTTAACATTTATGTAATAGCCTAATTTTAAAGCTTGAAATAGCTTGAAATTAGATCTTACACCAAATATATTTGTGACAAGAATTAATATAATACAAGAAATGACATAGGTGATTTTACCATGGAAAACCTTTGAATAAGTAAAAAAAACACGACCCCGAGTTGAGGATTTAGTAACTGTAACTTTTATTTCTTGAGGCTGATATCTTATTATAAGTGATTTCTTGTGCTAGAAATACTTGATCTTGAAAGATAAGAATTATTGTGGTCTTAGAATGTAGATTTCTTGGTCCTATCTCCTTTGGAACTCTTCCTTTTTATAGACCTCACTCTCAGTTCGATATCATGGAGAGACACATTCTCTTGAAAATGAGGTAGGTGGCAGTTGAATGTATAACTATTAGTTCATGGGAGACAGGTATCTTTGACTTGTTCATATTTTCCGTAGTGCTCAAGCCACGTTTCCTATCAGTTCATAGTATAGGTGCCAATGCAGATTGTATGTATCATGTGTATAATGCGTGAGTCTGGTATTGAGGTAGTTCGAGTTTGGACTAGGTCAAGGGATAGGTTCCTATAATTTCCCCCTCGCAACTGAAGGCACAGGTAGCTTTAGTTAAGAAAAAACTTGTGGAATGCTTGTATTGGAATTTGGAAAGGAATGTTGTAGAAGTTGACTGGCTGGGAACTTGTCATTTCTTTATTAAAGACCATATTCTGGCATTTAAAGTCTGGGAAAGGATTGATTTATCTGGCATTTGGGTTTTCCAGTAAAGGTTGTTCTTAAATGATAACAATTTTGGAAATACTTCCTTACATTGAATACGGTCTGATATAAATAGTGTTTGTATTGTATCATTTGTTATATCTGTGAAAGTACTTTGTCTCTGGGAATATCTGGTGGTTCTAGGTGTCTTGGGAATGGTGATGACCAAGTGTTAGGCATATAAAGCCAGGGTGACTGCGGAAGTGCAGAAGCTGCAGTTGCATTACTTTGGTAGCCAATCTCAGGAGATGCCCACTCTTATACCTGTGCCACCAACATACTATGGGATGACGGAGGAGGAAGCAGCGAAGGCTGAGGATGACTATTATC
Source organism: Kingdonia uniflora (assembly GCA_014058105.1). Lineage (NCBI taxonomy): Eukaryota > Viridiplantae > Streptophyta > Magnoliopsida > Ranunculales > Circaeasteraceae > Kingdonia > Kingdonia uniflora. The sequence continues at coordinate 1,331,673 of JACGCM010002030.1, read as the reverse complement.
ATATGTGGCATTTCCACTATCTTATTATGTTAGGTGAGCAACATCGGGTACGTTTTTGTCTGCTTGTAAAAGATAAGATTGAGGGGGAAAATGTGAAAGCCGGTGTACGTACCAAGAAGTACTAACATTATCCTAGGAGGGATTGGGCTCTATAAAAGTAGAATCATTCTTATTTCTCTACTAATCGGAGGTGGTGGGGGTTATGGAGGAAGAGACGGTGGTGGTGGAGACGGAGATTATAAATTTTCTTCCGTACAATCATCGTTATTCTTCTTGAATGAGTATTTTATGCTCGGGGTTAGTTCAGGCTCTGTTACAACCATCTTCTAGCCTTTTCTCGCATAAGAGTTTCATTTTTGAGGTACATGTACCTTTAACAAAAAACTGAAATGTAATGTAACTTGTAGATCGATCTGTAGGAAGGTTCTAAAAAATTGTGTTCTGCAAAGTATTTTGTACGTAATATTCGAGCAAATAAAAAAAAATTCTATGAAAATAAGTATGGTAATTCAAACTAAAAATACATTTAGCATACTGAAATGTAATTCTCTATTTGAGAAAATAAACTAAAAATGAGTATGATAATGCGAACTATGGCTAGTTCAAGTGATGTGTGATAGAAAGTCGATATAATAAAAATAGCATAAAAGAAATTTGAAGGTCAAGTTAAAAATATAAAAAATTTATAATGTAATTTTGTATAATGTGTTAGTCGACCTATTGGAAAGATATATGAAGATGTAACAGGTACTTGTGTCGAACTAAAAGAAATTTATTAACTCGAGCTATAAGACATCATCTTGTAGTAGAAGTGAATTTACTGAAACCAAAAATTTAAGCTTTGTAGAAAATGTTGATGTATGTAAAATAGTTGAGAGATGTGAGAAATGAATTTGAAAAAGATATGGTCGAAATGAAATGAAGTCACTATAGAAAGATTAACTTAAACAAATGTTTAGCGTGATCTTAGGGTTGTCGGTTGTAGATAAGGGGAATTTTGAGTATTATTCTAAATGCTAAATGGGGGGAAACTACTGTTATCGTAATCTGTTTGTATAAATAATACTTGAAATGTGATGTAGAGAGGAGGAAAAAATAAAAAATGTTAAGGACTCATTCTCAAAAAGCTCGCCATGCGTCGGAGAGGTGCTTAGAAATAAAGGTTGCAAAAGTTTAGGAGAGGATCTTTGGGCAATTAGATTATGATGCAAACTTACCAGAATCTCCAATACGGCTTGATGGGTTGACTGCGAGGGTGAGGGAGAATGAGGTTGGGCGTCACGTGTATTTCGAGATATTTCATGAATTGGTGCTGGAGTTTGAAGCTCAAAAAGCTACTATGAAGGAAATTACAATAGAAGAAATAACTGAGGAAAATGAGAGGATTGCTCAGTGTAAACTGATCAGGTGTGGCATTCTAGGGTATCTTGGATGTTTCATGTGTGATTATATCTTATAGAGCGAACTGTGTAGGGTTGAATAACTGTATTTTGAATAGATGGAGAATACTTCTTCCGAATTTATTCTTGTTTTGTTGTGAATGTTGTTTGAAATTTTAAAAGAAAATTTAAATTTTGAAATGTGGTATCATTGAAAATGACATCAGTAGTTCTATAAGTAACAAAAATATGAGTAAAAAAAATAGATCATCTGTACTTTTTGTCTCTTGTGTGAGGATAAGGAAAATTTAGTTGCGTGTGAGAAGAAAATCATAATGAGTGTGGGAAGGTCTGAGAGGAATTTGGGTAGGAGAGAGATAAATATATTTAAATATAAGATATGGGATAATGATGGGAAGGCATTTCTACCCAAAAGGTACGAAACGTCTGACATTAATACTGGAAGGGATACCTCGGTTCCAAAACCGAAGGTAGCTTATGTGAGCCCCAATAACTGTCAACAGTTAGAGATAGAAAGTATAAATAAGTTTTCTTCTTCTTCATTCAAACGTTTGTTAAATACAGAGAAACAAAAAACTAGAGAGAGAGAAAATAAATTGAGTTACAGAGATTCGAGAGAGAGTTAGCGAAAGTAAGCATCACAGCCGAAGAAAAAAAAGGGTTGTTATTGTAAATGCAGATCAGAGACCTTTGTGGCGCAGTGCCGTGGTAAAAGAGGGATTGTGTGTTATTTCAGACTCATATTCAGACATTGAAGATTAGTAGTTTTGATTGATTTGGCTCATTTTCCATTGTGATTTAGGATAATCGTGTGATGTTTGATGTGCAGAGGAACATATATTTGTGTTTATTCAAAATTTGAAAAGTTTGCTATTTTAAGTAAACCTGTGAAAATTTTGTTTTGCATAGAAAAGTATATATATGTATATGATATATGTATGTGTTAAAGTATAGACAAATAATAATGATAAAGAAAATTGATTGAATACCTAGACATGTATGTAGGTTGAGGTGTGAGAAGGCTCTGTTATAGAAATAAGCCTCATCCTCAAGCTTATCCTTGATATGGAGACATTAACCTCTGGTCATTTGATCGAGCTAATATCTGTTGAATCTGATAATGTAGATGTTGTGGGGGGAAACCTAAGAATGGAGGTCCCTGACATTATAGAGATTAATTCAAAGAGGAAGGACAAAGTAGAATTTCCAGATTTCCCTGGTAATCTTGTATCCCACCCTGCAGATTCAGATGCATTTAAGGAGTTTTGTAAAATAAAAGGTAATTTAGGTGGTAGATGGGGTAATATAATAGAACATTCTGGGAGATCGTTTAGGGGACCTATTGTTCCAAATGGAGAACAATACTTGTTCTTGTTACCTGACTTAGAACAGGTGAAAGTTGATGGGGGAGTAGAGGAGTTGATTTCTTTTGAGTACTTCAATAGGGGTATCCAAAGTGATCTAGACTGGGGATTTTTGTGTTATCTGTCTCAATTAGAATTCGGACTGATATTATCTTTTACCAATCTTGCTAAAGGTATTTTGAATATCATAGAGGATTATCCCGCCAAACTAAATGGGAATATGTGGGAAGTGATAAATGTCTATGATAACCTGAATAGATTGTGGGCTAAAAAAGAGGTGGAGAAGATAATAAATCTTGTAGATTTTTTGCAGTATTATACTATGAAATACTATGCCGTGACTAGAGGTGCATACTTTTTTTCTAGTTCGTCTCGACCTCAGTTCTTAGACTTGAATTCATCAAGGCGAGTGTGGAATGGTAATTTGAAATGGGTGAAAGGTGATTGTCTCTAAAGAAAGGACGAAAAACCTATGGATCTTATATATAAAACTCTGAAGAAAAATAAGTAATAGTGTATGATATCAAGCTATTGTTGATGTGGCAGCACTTATATGTATATAACTTTATGTTGGGTTTTACATGTCCCCGATCACAAGTGGCAAAGAAAGAATCGCTAATAGACATTGTAGGTCGAGAAGGTTTTGAGCTTAAGATTGTTTTGATAGAGCTCAAAATAAGTAGATTAAAAAGAGCTAACAGTAGGTCAGAGAAAGTGTAGAATTCTCAAGTAAAAAGATAGATGACAGGAACTAGAGCTGGAAGGAGGGCAGCACTGGACGGTAAAGAACGTCCAGTATTGCAGAAGGCTGCACCAATATCTTTGAAGACAATTTCTAGGGGGCTACGTCAAGCAAGCTAGTCCAAAGGCACCCCAAAAGGAAGACTATAAAGGGTGGCTCGACCTCGGTTACTACGGAGAGTGGAGAGCTCGAGATGAGTACAAAAAAGAAGAAGTTATATGCTTCTACTATAGTATGTGAGGCAAAGGAAGCGATGAGTTGTCCTACTGCAGAGGACGAGATGCTAGCTATGGAGAACAAGCTGAAGGCTGCAGCTCGAGTAGGTGTTGAGGAGCTTAACACGCCTGCGCAGTTAGAGCTGCGTAGGAAAAGTTTAAATTCTTTGTATGATTTGAATTTCATGTAACTTGCGAACTGAAATGCTATTTTATTTTTAGTTTCCTTTGAGCCTAAATGTGTTCTTTTTTTCTATGACAGGCTATTCGCGTGTTAATAGGCATCTGTCTTGAGTTCGAGGATGGAAGGGCTGAAGTCGAGAAAAGAGTGGCTCAACTTGAGGCTGATTAAGCTTTGGAAATGGAGCGTTCGATCTCTGCAAAGGATTCACATTGGGTGATGATGCTCGAACTCGCAGAGGAGGCGAAGAAGTATATCAGGGAAGTTGCAGCTACACACGACAGCCTCAGACAGAAGCTCCTTAAAGTTGGATATTTTGTGGCTGATATTGAAGCAATCATAGAGGGGAGGTATGTTGAAGAGGGCGAAGCTGATAATGAACCCAATATTGATGGTAGCTCTCCCCAAGGTGTTGTTATAGGTTTGAATGTAGTGTCCTCTAGAACTGATATAGAGAACTGTAGAGGAGATGAAGTGAAGGTAGAGTAAAAAACTTTTTGAAATTTGTTTGTGTGAGTTGAAAACTGTGATTGGTTTGGTAAATTGTTGGAGGATAAATTCATAGTTGTCTAAAAGATGTTGTAAATATAAATTTATAGGAACGTAAATGTATGCGCCTCAGAATTGAGGAATTAGAAAAGGAGCAAAAATCCTCAACAACTCTGTTAACTTTACAAATAGAGCTACAGGTTAGAAAATAGTTTAAACCTCTTTGCTTGTAGGTTTTGCCACACAAGAGCTACAAAGTAATGTTAAAAGGCATATAAAAATCATAATTAATGAAAGTAATTCAAGTATAATTAGACCATTTCGGAGTGTTAGAAAATGAGAGCATAGAAAATGTATACCATTAAATAGGATGAGATGTAAACCTTATTGCCATTAGTGTAAGATAACTTCGTAACTTGAGGGCGAAGTATAATATCATATTGTTGGCTTGTGAGAAACTGAAATCTATTAGAATTGTGTAAAGTTAACTGTATTTATTGATTGCATATGTAAAGTATTGTTGATTCAAACTGGTTTATGTAGGTTGAGTTAGAAATTGTACGTTCGAGTAAACAACAAATGCTTCAGTACAATCATGAGTTTGCAGCTCAATTTGACTTGATTAAGGGAGGGAGAATAAGTATGTCAAAGTTGAGCTCCAGCTTATTGAGGCAAAGAAAACTATGAATGATCTGACGTAACAGATCGAAAGTAAAGATGTTGATTCAGTAAAACTATAGGGGGAGCCTGTAAGTACGCAGAGCGAAGTAGCAAAGCGTAATAGTAGGATAGACTTGTTGATGGTGAACGGTAAAGAAGCGGATGCCGCTTAATATCGTATCAAATCGTTAGAGGCGGTAAATTAAGAGTTCTAGGATAATGTGGCTAGTTTGACGGGTCAAGTGGCCTGGAAAGAAAGCAAACTTGTGAAGGCACGAGCTGATTTAGCAAATTCCGAAAGTGTGGTTGAGCAGTTGAGTAAGGCCATGCAAGGTAAAGATTTTGACCTTTGGGTCACCTAAATTCGGTGTGACAAATTGAACGAATGAGTTATGAGGTTGAAGGCAGACTTGGTCAGTTCGCGTGCCAAAAAGCTTGAGGCTGAATAGCGGTTAAAGAAGAAAAAAAATGATGTCGAGGTCTCGACTGCCAAGGGTGATATTATTAAGGCATCAGTTTGAATTAAAGAGTTGGAGGTAGATCTAGTTTTTATTCGAGCTACCATAAAGAAAGTAAATTAACAAACTAGAGAGAGTGATTATAAGTTAGAGAATGTTCTTCGTAAAGAGCAAGAGTTACAGGTAGCTATCAAGAGGAAGGATGAGCTGCTTAATAAAGCTTGTGCTGGGAGAGGTGATGTAAATGAGTTGGAGTTGGTGGTACTTTATGGTGAAGTGGAGGAGTTAAGAACAAAAAATCGTACTGAGCAAGGCGAAGCGACGGAGCTGATAGTGAAGCTAACCGAGGTGATATCGAGGTTAGAGGAATGCATAGGGCGGGCAGACTCCCATTATGCGAAGATGGATAATCATTATAAGTTACTAAAAGTACAATTTGCTAAGTTGGCCATGCCATACCAAAATAGGATGTCCCTGGATGAGGTACACTCAAGGGAAATATTGGTGGTCATCACCTATTTTGTGAAAGAAGTAAAGAGGCTTGGGCATGAAAGGGATACCTTACATGACTATATGGTACTTAGAGGTTGTATCTATAATGTTGATATAGATTGAGGAAATTGCCTGAATGCCATGGAAACCAAGTTAGGCTCCTGACCTGCAGAACTAATAGAGCAAGGAAAGAAAATTGTAATTGCTTGAGCTCTAGAGTTTATGCCTGTACGACCTCCTACATGGGGGAAAGCATGACTGATCTCTAAAAAAACTTGTAAAAGCGATCTATGTATTCTATATTTGAAGACAGTAGAGAGATAAAAGCTAGTATTACCTTTACTTTATATTGTATCTTAGAGATAGTAGAGATCATTAATTGAAAACTAGTATTACCTTTGGTTTAATCGTTGATATATGTATAGATGGGCGATTGAAAGCTAATATTACCTTTGCTTTAATCTTTGTATAGATGGGTCAACTGAAAGCTAGTATTACCTTTGCTTTAGTCTTTGAGATTTAGTAGATTCTACATGTATGTAGAGAGTAATGTGAGAAAAAACTTGAAAGTTTTCATTTAGTAGAAAAAAAATGTACACTGTTGAAGATCAAAATCTTACTTTTGGAATTTAAAGAACGAGAATAAAGTAATCTGTAAGGAGAATTAGAGATTTAGCGATAATATTATTTTAATATCCTAGTGTTCTAGGGATTTGGTATGTGAATACCTTTCTCTGTCATGAAGTAGTATGATCCAAGGCATATGCAACCAATAATGAGGAAAGGACCTTCCTAATTTTCTAAGAGCTTCCCAACATATAACTTTTTTCTGCTCTGCGGGATTTCCCAGCGAACGAGATCATCGATTTAGAAATCATGACTTCGAAATCTTCTGTTGTACGAGCTGGCTAACATATGATTATATCGACCTAGGTTGGCAATAGTTCAAGCTCATGTCTCATTAATCCTGTTCATATTACAGGCTAACTCGAAATCATTTTCTTTGTCTGTCAGCTCATGATCTTTGATAGGATGGTGGTATTCTGTTGGAATGATGGCTTCGGTGCCGTAAGCCAAGAGGAAGGGGGAACAGCCAGTTGAATGTCTTAGTGCAGTCTAGTATGCCCATAATACATGAGGAAGCTCCCGTATCCAATTTCCTTTCTTTTGCGATTGATGTCAATTCTTGAGTCCATCCACTATTGTTTTGTTGGTGATTTCGGCCTGTCTATTACCCTGTGGGTAGTATGGATTGGATAGGGAATAAATGATGTTATATTTTTTTTTAAAAGCCACGACCTTTTCTTCAACAAACTGTGGCCCGCTATCGATCCGAATCAGGTGGAGGCATCCAAACCGTGTGATAATATGTTCCCAAATAAAATAGATGACCTGCTCTTCTCTAGTTCAAAAAAGAGGAACTGCTTCCACACATTTCGTAAAATAAATCTATCTCCACGAGTAAAAAATATCGGTTACCTGGTGTATTGGGAAATTTACCCATGAAATTGAGCGCCCACCGCTTGACAGACCATAATACCTTATTTGCATAGAGTTTGAGTGCAGGAGCTCATATCATGTGTCCATGTCATTGATATGTGTCGCATCTTTGTGAATACTATTCTGCTTGCTTACACATTCCCAGCCAGAATACTCCTTGTGTAATTGTTCTGTTTACAAGTGACCAACTTACAGCATGGGAGCCACAAGTTTCTTTATGTAGCTTTTTGAGCATTCCATCAGCTTTCTTCTAGGAAAGGTACTTGAGATAAGGCCTTGTTACTGATAGGCGATATAAACGGCCATTCTGAATTGTATAGAATTTTGAGTTTTCGATTAACTATCGGCGCTCTTTTTGATTTACTGGAAGGGGCCTGTCATATTCATTCTTCAGGCTGAGGTAGGCAATAAAAGGTTTCCTCCAATCATAGTCTTCCTCTTCATCGCCCCAAGTATTGATCGTGCATACAGAGTGAAGATCAATGTTGGGGGTGGACATCACTTCCATCTGCAGATATTGAGCTTCTGTACCTAAGACCCCAACTAAGTAAGCCAAGGAATCGGCATATTTATTCTTACCTCGTGGTAAATAGTCAAGAGTTGCTTTCACAAATTTTCTCATCCTATCAGTAATGAGGGTTGCATATTCAACTATCTTTCCATTTTTCTTATATTCTGATCTTGAAAAGCTTGCAAAGCAGTCTGTATAGTTGTCATCTATTCTTCATGTCTCTTGAATGTTGTTAGACGACTTGACGCTCGCTTTCGAGCTCTTTGTTGCGGAGCTCTTTGTTGCGGAGCTCATGATCAAGAATTAACTGACACTCGAGCTCATTACGCTTATTTGTCTCGGCGTAGAGATTCACCCTTAGTTTAGCAAGTTGTTCTGGTTCAACTAAAAGATTGAGCTAGACTCCTGTTACTAGTTGCTTAGAAGTGACCATGATTAGAAATGGATAGTAGAGTGAATATATGCATTAGGATATCGTAGAAATGTTTTCTTTTCCACAGACGACACCAAATATAATGGCATAATTTTGTAGCTTAAAATAGCTCAAAATCAGATCATACACCAAATGCACGTGTGACAAGAATTAGTATAGCACAAGAAATGACATAGGTGATTTTAGCATGAAAAACCTTTGAATAGGTCAAAAAACTACCACCCCAAGTTGAGGATTTATTAACTGTAACTTTTATTGCTTGAGGCTGATATCTTATTACAAGTGATTTCTTGAGCAAGAAATACTTGATCTTGAAAGATAAGAATTCTTGTGGTCTTAGAATGTATAATTCATGGTCCTATTTCCTTTGGGGCTCATCCTTTTTATAGACCTCACTCTCAGTTCGATATCATGTAGAGGCATGCTCTCCATAAAATGGGGCAGGTGGCAGTTGAATGTGTCACTACTTATTCATGGGAGACAGGTATCTTTAACTTATTCATATTTTCTATAATGTTCGAGCTACGTTCCTTATCAGTTCATAGTCTAGGTGTCAATGATGATTGTATATATCACGTGAATAATGCGTTAGTCTGGTATTGAGGTAATTCGAGTTTGGACTTGGTCAAGAGATAGGTTCCTATAATATATATGAATAGTCCTTATTCCTTAAGATTGTGGCAAAACTTTAAAATGGCGATGATGGGTAAAGAGTTATTATTCCTCAAGACTGTGGCAAATCTTCAAAATGAACGAAATCTAGAAATAGAGGGGGAAATGGAGAAAACATTTATATACCCTGAAGGAAAATTGAAGATTTGCAAAATATACCTATTATTTTACCCTGAAGGCTAATCAGTTGGGCACATCTACTATAAAAAAAATTGTGAGAAACATACATAACTAACCTGAGAGATCAATGCGACCTTATAATTGAGAGTAAAATGATATGACCTCCAAAATTATCTTAGTAACATCAACGAAAATGTGAAAAATGTTACCAGCAAGCATCCTTAAACATTACAAAATATACTACCTTAAGTTCAGAGGCTATAAAAACAATTATAGCATAAATGAAGCTCTTTAGTACTGCTACTTACCATAGAGACTTGTACTTCAATTGAACACAAACTCATATTATTTAATAGATAACTTTAAGAGACCAAAATGTAAGCATTTTTTAACACACTTTACAATATAAGCTAGCAGTTGGCTAGCAAAATACCTGAGTACATTAATGTATATATGGTTTCACTCTTCTTGTAACATTATTATGAAGGGAATTATTTCTTAAAATTTAATCTTAAAATATATCCACTTAGATGTGTTAATATAGTTAATTTGATTGACCAAGTTTGTGCATAGTATTATCAAGAAAACGTGTATCCATCGCATAGACTTGCTTATTTCTTTATATTCTACATGTCCTGGACTTTGCTTAATAAACCTGCTAGAAACTTATGTGGCAGACCATTCAAAAAAATAGTTGGTGAAACATAGAGTTGCGAAGTAAATAAAGATAGATAAAGTGATTACTTGAGTTGTTAAAGGCTATCTTGAATAAGTGGAACTATTCTCTAATGGCCAATGAATTTTCTCTAAAAATTGTGCTGCTTAACATCTACTTCAAAGTTGGAATAAGCCCTTAAGTAACCCCCACACCAGAAAAGATTTAAGATATGAATCTTGAGTATTTTTAGAACCGCAGCCGAATGAACAATACTTAGTCCTGATAAAAGAATATGAAAAAGGTCATTAAGGAGTTCAATATTAAGAAATTTTTCATTGATATTACTCAATAGTAAGCCAACATAAGCCAATAACATAAAAGAAAATCATAGTGATGATAAATAAGAATCAAATGGAAAATATAGGTTTCAAAACCTGCAATATCAGCAAGCAACTGACAAAGATATCAGATTTTACCCAATTTAGCATTTGTCATCTTAGAAACCCTGGCGTGGAAGAAGCAAACACCATATATACCTGAGAATATATTAGAAGTTACAGAAAAATGGGAAATTAAATCATGAAGAGAGCGGGGATTAGGAGAGATATGTAGAAAGAGACCTAAAATTATTCCACCATCATAACTTCTATATATCTATATAACCCCCCCCCCCCCCCCCCCCCCCCCCCAATCCTCTTTGAATGTAATAATGGCATCAAGTATCACGGGCCAAACTTCAATATGAAGAACAAAAATAAAATCTAAATAGACAATGTAAGAAACTTGTGATAAGAAATAGTTTTGGTATCACTTGTTAAATTATAAAGCACCTCAGGATTGTAATGAATATGTCATGATTTGATGCATAATGAAAATAATATTACATTGGCAAGCCACATTCATATGCTGTTTAACCAATATGAAAATTTTAAGAGACTTCAATACATGTTTTTTTTCTAAAGCCAATATATGTCTTATACTCTTATTCATTATGGTTGTTCAGGTGTTAACAAATCAACAGCCCACATCCCACAAAAGAACTATGATAATTTTTCATTACAACACCAGCAACACCACTATATTCTGATACCCATTCAAATTTGGTAAATTTCATAAAGTGGGTTTCTTCCTATCAAATCATGTGCCTCTAGCTCAATCAACCATCAAACCCATGCTCAATTTCTAAGTTTTCTCATACGAAACAAAAGGTGATAATAGTTTAAGATGAAATCAGAAACTCTGAACTGGAGAAAGAGTTAGAGAGAGAGATCAATACCTTCGAGTGATAAAGAAAAGAGGAAGATAATCAAATCTTAAAGTCCAATGATCACGAATGTTTATAGACAAAAATAGGTCCCAAGAACTATGAGAGAACAAAAAAATATTATAATGATGATCTTTGTAATATAAAATTTGTTGGTAGAAAATTGTTTGAATGTTAATGGCTAGGAATGAGTAGAAAGTGAGCTTTTGGGGAAGGTCGTGACTCTTGAAGAAATGGAAAATATCTTTTAGCAAAGAGTAGAAAGAATTTGAGGTGAAGAAATAAATACCTACTCAAGAGACAGAATGAACCTTGGGTTTGGTATACTTTGTATTTCGTCTTCTTTAGACTGGCTACACTTAAAGATTATTACAGTATACCCAAAACATCAACCCAATGTGCAAAGTAATCTTAGTCAAAACATCCAACTTCTTTGTTAAAGAAAAGACAAAGTAGAAGCTTAGTTTGGAAACAATAAGATCCAAAAATTAATTAAATTTTATCAATGAACAGTCCTTTAAAGTTGTTGCATCCCTCCACCATTAGGGAATGGGATGTAAAACATGAGACCGATGGACTTAACAGGAAGAATATATTCATCAAAACAAAGATATCATATTTTTTTATACCGCTTTTCTCTATACGTGTCATATGTTGAATATGCACCAAGGAAGAATCCATCAATTATTTTGAGGTATAGAAAGTTTAATAGATCACCATCCTTAAAGATAAAGTATCATAACTTTTTTTAGAGAGAGTCGTACCAAAAATAAAGTAAAGAGATTCAAGTTCTTACATGCTTGTGACATGATAATTGGTCTTGTTGGAGAAATAACAATTTCTCATTATAATGCAAGTAGCTTTAAAAGCGGTGCTTCAAATTTAATACCTCAAATAACTTCTCTTCCGGCTTTTGTTTGACATCTAAAATTCCATTTTTGCATGTATCAAACAATCATGGTGGGTTTGAACAACCATTTCTTAAGATGTTCAATATATAAAATCATATTCTCAAGCGCTCTTCTATCTGAGCTAAAGATTCAATAATAATAAGCAACATTGCGAATAATGTTTTTTAATATAAAGCAGTACATACTTATTTCTACCTTTATTAGTTCTTATTCATACTTGTATTTTACATCTAGACAATAGGATCATGGTGGGTTAAAATCACTATCTCATGAAATATGCAATACAAACTTGAATTCCTTAGTACTTATCAATTTAAATTTTAAATCCAATATGGTATGTAAGGGTGAGAGGAGATATCTATGTAAGACAATTAATTTATTGTGAGTTTTTTTTAGGAAAATAAACTAATGACAATGACATATTTGTAGAAATTGGAAACCTCACATCTTAGATAACTAAAAGTTTTTACTTACCTTATGCGTGAGTCCAGGTGCCATATAATAATAATAATCTTTAGAAGTTTCACCACACAACCTATATATTTTTTCAATCCTTTAAAAGCTTCCATCTCCATGTACTAATAAGTAGTTAGTTTGAACCCTCTATTATATCACAATAACTCAAACAATACCTCATAATAATCATTATCATATAATAGAAATGGAGGTGGAGAAATAAAGACTAAGCATCTGAATAAAGAAAAAGAGAGGAAAAATTAAAACCATGTAAGAAAAACTAAGGGTGGAGGATATGTAAAACAGATAAGGGAGAAAGTCAAACCTGATTTTGGAGATATAGAGATGTTCAATTTTATCGCATGTAAATATATAATACCGATTAAAATTAGTAGTCGTGTCTAGCATACGATAATTATTTTATTTTTTCCCTTTTTCAATTTTTATGATCGTATAAGATATTGAATTTTGAAGAATGTAGAGATTTTTTGATCACATAAAGATGTTAACCACGAGGTTAAGGACATTTAGCAGACATAGACAGATATAGCAATTGAAGTCATGCAAAATGTGATTAAAAGAAAAGGGGGGGTGAACGTGGCCATTATACATATACCTAAAAATATGTATCAATGGCTTTTGAGAACTCATGCAACTAGACAGAAAAACAAAAAACTTTGTCGTTGAACACAGAGAATTACAATTGCTAGAAAGATGCCTACGAATATGGAAAATTTGTGAAAAATATTATTGGCTTCAGTTGAATCTGAACTGTACGAAGGCATAGATCCGTAAATGTTGGGAGAGTCAACTGCAACTTTGGTTGTCATCTTCCAAAAACCTCAAAAATATCAATCTTAAGAATAGTAACTCATATAAAAAATTGAAAAGATATTGATATCACTATAAAAAATGGACCTTTTATTGAAAAGGAGAAAGCATAAATACATACCTCAATTATTGTATATGATATCTATGTTGCATTCAAAGAACATAATGTTGGCGATCCAAAAACCAAGTGACACATTGCTAAGAATAATTAAAACCAAAGAGGAGATTAAAGTGATGATGAATAAGAACCAAATGAAATATTTTAATGCAAAAGATCTATCTTACAAATGAAGCTCTAGAGTAAAGGATTATTACAAAACAAACATATGAATTACCTTATTTTCTATCTGAATATATAGGTTTTAGAACATGTAATATCAGTAACCAATCGGACTATGGAATCAAATCCAATTTTGTATTTAACATCTTTAAAAACCCTTGGTAAGGAAGAAGTAAAGATAAGTGATCCCATGACAAAATCATATAAGAAATTCAAAGATTATTAAAAATATCAAACATAAAACTAAGATAGATACCATAATACATTTTCTTAACAAAGCAGCAAGAAACCGCTTTAAGCGAGACTCGTCAGCCTCATTGCGTGTAAAGATGGCACCACTTTGAAAGTGCAACAAAATCAGTAAACATCCAATGTAGCAAGCTTAAGTCAATTAAATTAAAGGAGCCAAAAAAATACATATTGTTATATTTCTTAGCCAATATGTTTGCGCTTTTACTTTAAAAAATTCTTCATACACCAAAAACATTAACTCTAAATTATTTCAACATGAACCCGATAGACTATGTGAATAGTCTAAAACAATCATATGAGATAGTAGAAAAAAGTAAAATTCATCATGTCAAAACCCCTTATTGTCAAAAATAACATCTTTCCTTAAGGCTTTTATACCACATTTTCCAGAAATCTAGAAACAAAAGCACCTTTAAATCACAAGAATGCAAGATTTATATCATATAAATAAATACCACAATACAATACACTGGATCACAGATACGTTTAGAACCTTGGTTTATGTTAAAGATGATCATAGTAAAATCCCCAATTATTTTTTGTTTAAATAACATCTCCCTTTATCGCTTGATGCCTAGGTATGATGGAGAGAGTCTGACATTTCAACTTTGCACTTTTAATCATGTTTACTAAACTTCTGACCGTTTACTAATAAAGTAATCACTTTATTTTATAATATTTTATGTTTCTCTATTTAAATCTCAACTCTTTGTTCCAAAGATGTTAGGTCAATATCAAGATTCATATATTGTATATATTCTAAATGAAGATCAAATATTTAGTAGATATTATAAATTTTAATGGGAGGATTAGAAATAAAAAAAAATTAAACACCAGATAATTACAATTATCTGCGAATGAAAATGAGAAATTCACGGAAGGAAAAGTCCTGTAATTGGGATTGATTTGTACTTATATTTTAACAACCTAAACTAACCCTCAGACGGGCATTAAAGAATCACTTGATTGCAGCACTCCGTAAATTGAATCATAACTTAGGCTCTGCTTGGTCTCTTAAGAATGCATCCACAAATGAAGCATTTTTGTTTATTTCCTTGATTCAATGGTTGGCAACAGATGGATCGAAAGAAATAAATGGAATTCCTTGATATGTGGTTCCCAGGATACCAAGCAGAGCCCTAGTAACAATAAATTCCATAAAATTGAATACCCAAAGTAATTGCTCTAGGTGGAGTGTTACCAAGGTCTGACCTTCCAATAGAAGTAGTGGATGACTAACTTGGCATTAATCGTCACTAAATTCCTAAAGCCACCATGTAAAGTGGAAACAACAATAAACCTTTTTCAATATAATACATTTGGTGTCAACCAAGTTAATGACAAAATTTGATGAAATGAAAGGCGGTGGTGGATCTTTAAGAAAATGTGGAACCTATGGTGTACAAACCCTATTCAAATGTGAACATACCTAATATTATAGATAGTTATAATGAGGGTTTGGCACGATGGTCTTGTATTATACCTTGAGAAGTCGAAATTATGCAATTGAATCATCACCAAATATAATAAATAGTAACTTATTCAAAATGGTAAAACATTGGCTAAACTCAATAAAATCAACATCTTATAACTTGATAACTAAACAAAAAATCTTAAATTTTTGATAAACTAAATAAAGGATAGACATAAACAAATTGACATTCTGAATTATAAGGAACTTTCTAAAGCTCTGACACCAAGGAGAAAACGAAAGTCAAAATGTAAATCAAGGGAAATAGAGTACCTAATTTGATAAATCCCTTAATTAAATTGGAAAAACCATGATTATATCTCTAACCCCAGTGCCTACAAAAAATGGTAGTTGACACAAATATGGGGTATTTCATAAGCTATGAAGCACCATAGGCATTAAAACCAACCATGAGCAGCAATTACTGAAAGAAGGTCATACCTTCTCATGGATAAAATTCTATTTACTTGTAACTCACCCTTTACCAAACTTAATCACACTCCATGAGAGCATTGTGGTCAGAGACATGAGAACCTAAACTTTACATTACTCCCCAACATCATAGAACTCCAACCAAATCAAGAAAACATATCCAATACTGAAATCATGATATCTTCAATATGAAACATAACCTAGCCGCAATCAATACCAAACATTGTAATTAGAATCTTCAAGTAATTTCTAGAGCGACATGTAGGGCAACATATCTTGGATAGAGAGAGAGATGGTTGAAAACATAGGGTAAATCGATATGATTGAAGATATTTGGTAAATTTTACCTTGGTGATGTTGAAAGCAACACTTGCCTACTGTGCCTCCAAAAGCTTAAATAAGAGAGAGAGATGGACCATACCCAAACGACCAAACATTTAGGTTGGTTAAGAGTTTAGAGAGATTCTCTGAGAAAAGGGTCATTAGTAAGATCCGCAACTTCCAGAACATAGAGAATTGGGGACGATGATAATTTTGAGCGCGCCAAGAAATGTGTATGATTAGAAATAGAAGAAAGCATTTCAGATTTAAGAGCAACGCAAAGAGATGTATCTTTTAAGAGTTTTGGCTGTGTAAAATGTTTCTCTATTTCAAAAGAGGAGAGAGAGGTAGGAGAATTAGAGGGTTATGGAGAATGAGAATTAAAGTAAAATTTGTGAGGGGAAATAGCTGATGTGGCATTCATATTTATATGACACATGTCACAACAGAATCCAATTCTATAGCTACTCTACAATTATATGTTTATATAGATAGTAGAGTTAAGCATCCCTCATAACCAATATGGGAATAAAAACACTTAGTTCCACCATTCTAACAAAAGAAAACCGAACTCTTATTGTATTTTCCAACAATATACAAATAGAAACTTTCCAAACTACCCCAATAATCTTTAATGATTTATGAGGTAGCATAGTTTTATATTCTTTTGCCAGATGGTGCATCTAAATCGAAGCGTGGTAGTTGATTGGAATGGCTACCAATACGGATGAAAAACAACTCCTCACGAACAGTCTACTATAAGTCAATTGGTTACAATATGATCCCTCAAGCTTTCTTGAAGCTTTAATGAAGTCACTCAACCCTAGTTTTCTCTATAATTAAACTCGCCCAAGATAACTTAAGAAATGCACTAAGTATATGTTATATAGTTGGGAGGTTATTATATCAATTATAACTCAAAGTACGGATCACAAGGTAAGCCAACGTCTTCACTACAACCTTCAAAAACTATGTTTAAGAAGTTTATTCGAACAGAATTTAGAGTTTATTCAAACAAAATGTGTTATGAGACTTCTATTCGAATAGACTCAAAAGTCTATTTGAATAAAGCATGTTCTACTTCTTCTGTTCCAACAGACCAAATTTTATTTGAATAAAATACTAAAATTTCATATTTTCCTTCCGCCTTCGATCCTTGCTCGTCCCACGAACTCCAATGAACATCCACGAACGTAATTTGAGTTCATTCCTAAACAATCCCCCACTTGAAATTGAATCTACTGTAGCCCATCCCTAGATCTTATACCATCAATCATAAAAACCCATAGAAGTTGTACATGTCGTCAACTTCTGAAACGTCACCACCTTCGTAAACATATCGGCTGGATTCACATCAGTGTGAATCCTTGCAAGCTTTAACACATTGTCCTAAAGAAGTGGGTGAATATAATGATATTGAATATCAATATGCTTGGTCTTAGAGTGAAAAGTCGTATTCATTGCTAAGTGTATCTTTACTGAGCTCCTTCATCAATACTTTAAGTCAAACCATATCCTTACACGCTTCCTTAGCCACAACATATTCCACCTCCATCGTAGATAAAGCTAAAATCTTTAATAGCCTCAAAACCTATGTGATTGCACCGCTTCCCAATGAAAATACGAAACCACTAGTACTCTTCTACCTATCAATGTCACCCGCCATATCATAATCAATAAAACCCAGGAAGCACATCTAAGGACACCCATAACATAATGTCATATCTTAAGTCCCCTTTAGATACCTAAGTATCAATTTCACAGCCCTCTAATGCTCCTTGCTTAAATTACTCATATACCTACTAAAAACTCTCACTGCATGGGCAATATCTGGTCTCGTGTAAATCATAGCGTACATAGGGCATCCAACTATTGATTGATAAGGAACCTTTCGCATCTCATCGCGATTCTTTTACGTCTTCGGGCAATACTGCTTTGATCATTTAAAGTGACCTCCCAATGGTGTATTAACAACCTTAGAACCATCCATATTAAACATCTTAAGTATTTTACCGATGTACTCAGTTTGAGATAACTTCAATTCTCGCTGCTTTCAATCTCGTATAACATGTATACCAAGAACTTGTTTTGAAGTATCCAAGTCCTTCATAGAAAATACCCAGGGCAACTGTTCTTTCAAGTTGACAATCTCTCCTATGTCAGCACTTGCTACCAACATATCATTTATATACAAAAGTAGAATGATATATGAGTTTCCCATATTCTTGATAAAATAACAGTGATCCGTATTGCATTTCGAATAACCATTTCAAGACATGAATTGATCAAACTTCAGATACCACTGCCTCGATGCTTGTTTTAAGCCATATAAGCTCTTTGTAAGCCTACATACTAGATCTTCTTTCCCTTTAACTGAATAACCTTCTAGCTGCTTCATATAAAAAATTATCAAGATTGTCGTGAAGAAATGTTGTCTTGACATCAAGCTCCTCAAGATGTAAATCTTCAACTGCAACTATATTCATCACAACTCGAATATATACATCTCTATAATAGGAGCAAAGATCTCACCAAAATTAATGCCTTCTTTCTGCTGAAAGCCCTTTACCACAAGTCTAACCTTAAATCTCCTTAAACCATCAGATTCCTACTTTAGTCTATATACCTACTTGTTATGCAATGTTCTCTTCCATTTCAATAACCAAACTAAATCCCAAGTTAAATTTACTGAAAATGATTGCATCTCATCACTCATAGTACGCTCCCACTTGCTATTGGCTTCTACATCTAAAGCCTCCTTATAGTTTTCTTGTTCACCACTATCCGTAAATAATAAGTGATGTAGAGAGTTAACGTACCTAGCCCGAGTTTTGTATTTCTCAGCTCCTTTCAAAGTGTTATTAGAATGTCTAGATCATTAGGTTCCTCGCCTTAATCCAGTGCATCAAACTTAACCATGACTTTTTATTTAACCTCATGAAAGGGTTCAAATTCAATGTCGACACTTTCTACTGCTTCACTTCGATTTTTTCCATAGGTACAGTCTTTATACAAACCTCCTCATTAAATTTAGCATAACGGCTCCGGATGACTTTCTGATTCTTTACATCTTAAAATTGGTACCCAAACTCATCA
This sequence comes from Kingdonia uniflora, assembly GCA_014058105.1. NCBI lineage: Eukaryota > Viridiplantae > Streptophyta > Magnoliopsida > Ranunculales > Circaeasteraceae > Kingdonia > Kingdonia uniflora. The sequence goes on along the minus strand of JACGCM010002030.1, from coordinate 1,312,464 downwards.
CCATCATATCCAATTAATATGCACTTCTTTGACTTTGCATCCAACTTTGTCTTTGTATCTAAATTATCAACCACATATGAGGTACAACCAAAAATATGTAAGTGAGAAAGGTTTACCTCTTTACCGGTCCATGCTTCTTAAGGCAATCCAAAGTCCAAAGTTGTTAAAAGTCCTCTATTAATCAAGTATGCTGCCATACTAGCCGTATCCGCCCAAAAACATTTTGGCAATCCTACGTTAAATCTCATACTCCTCGCTCTTCCATTTATGGTTTGGTTCATGCGTTTCACAACACAATTTTGTTATAGTGTTCCAGGAATAGTCTTTTGATACCTAATCCTATTTGTTGCACAATAGTCTTCAAACTCGTCACTACAGTGCTCGCACCCACATTCTTACCTAATACACTTCATTTTTAAGTCGGTTTAATTTTCTGCTAGAGCCCTCCACTTCATAAACTTATTAAACACATCCGATTTGTTCTTCACAAAGTAGACCCACAGTTTACGAGTAGCATCATCGATGAAAGTAATATAATAATGAGAACCACCAAGAGAAGAAACCCTGGTTAGCCCCCAAATGTCTGTATGAACAAGATCTAGCTTATGAGATTTCCTAAATCTTCCAGTTATTTTAAAACTAACATTCTTCTGTTTAGCAAGAATACATTTTTTACAAAACTTAAGATCCACCTCATCAAGACTTTCTAGCTTTCCCGTACTAACCATCATCTTTATCGCTTTCTCATTAATATGACTGAGCCGTTTGTGCCAAGTACTTGTATCAACCCCCAAAGTGGTTGCACATATAGTAGAAATTGTACCATGTGTTGTATACAACGTTCCTTATCTTAAGCCCCGAGCTACTACCATAGCTCCCTTTGTGACCTTCCAGAAATTATCACCAAAGGTGCTTACATATTCACCATCATCCAACAATTGGCTAACCGAGATAAGGTTACACCCCAATTTGGGTACAAGTCGCACATTCTTCAAAATGAATGTCACCCCCAAAAGCAACTTCAACCTAGCATTTCCCTTTCTAATAATATTGCGCGTACTCTTGTCTATAAGGAAGACCATACCAAAGTAGCCTTTAACAATATTGGCTAGGAAACCTTCATTTGTAGTCATATGGAATGAGGCACCCAAATCAATTATCTATGATTCGTTAACATCATCGTACGAAAGAAGTAAAGCCCCATTAGAACTAAACTCCTCAGTAAGGTTCATTACATCTGTCACCTTATCATTAACTTTCTTAGAAGAATTACAATCACGCCTGAAGTAATCCTTCTTTCTACAGGTCCAACATGCACCGGGCCACTTGGACTTTTCCCTTGACTATGAACGACCCCTTCCATTCTTTGGCCCCTTTCTATAGAGCCTACCTCTTTCCTAGATGTTTAACGCACTGTTGTTTGCACTCGAAGAGAGTTCTTGTGATTTACGCCTATTCTCTTCGCTCATAATCAAAAATACTATAGTGTTAAATTTAATATCTTCCTTCCCTGATGAATTGTTCACTGTATTAATAAACCCTTCCTAACTCTCAGGCATTTGCCCCAAAAGAACCCAGGCTCTCACCTCCACAGTGAAACTAATTCTTACGAATTCTAACTAAGCTTAAATCGTATTGAACTCACTAATGTGAGCTTGCATACTACCACTTTCTTTCATCTTAAAGATAAATAAATAGCGTAATAAATATACCTTATTTGCCCCGGACGGTTCCGAGTACATTGAGGATAAAGTCTCCATAAAATCCTACGTTGTCACAACTTTGGAGATTATATATAGAATTTGAGATGATAGCGTCATCCTAACGGTTCCAAACACCTTGCAATCCAATCACACACATTTTATAGCATTATGATCTATTGGCATCATCTTAATCCCACCCAGTGGTAAGTCAAGATCCTTCTGACAGAGAATCTTCTATTATGTATCTTCTACACTCTAATATTTAAACTATTAAACTTCGATATCTTTACCACAAAAGCCCTAAAACAAGCATTCTGATACCAGTTGTTGAGAATTGAGGTAGTTAATTTCGCTTCTACGACAATAACGAATTAAGGAAATTGTCAAACAAGTAATAAACCAAATGAAGAACAAAACAAGGACAAAGGATTTACCTGAATAAGGAAAGTATAAAACCCTTTCGGATAAAAAACCACTCCCCCCAAACATTTTACTATAATTCAATAGGTTACAATGCGATCTCTCGAGCTTTCTTGAAGCTTTAATGGAGTCTTTCAAGCCCTAGTTCTCTCTAGAATTAAACTCACTCAAGATTACCTAATAAATACACTAAGTATCCCTTATATAGTTGGGAGGTTATTACATCAATTAGAACTCAAAGTACGGATCACAAGGGAATTCAACGTCTTCACTCCAACCTTCTAAAACTGTATTTACGAAGTCTATTTGAATAGATTTTAGAGTCTATTCGAACATAATGTATTCTGAGACTTCTATTGAAATAGACTTAAGAGAGACTCATAAGTCTATCAAATAAAGCCTATTCTACCTTTTTTGTTCGAGCAAAAGTCTATTCAACTGAAAATTCATATTTTCCTTCCGTCTTCAATCCTTGCTTGTCCCACGGACTCCAATGAGCATCCACAAATATAATTTGAGTTCATTCCTCAATATTTGATGGTGTGGGAAAAGCTTCTAGTATTGCTGCTGAGAAAGCGTCACCTCGAGAGATAGAGAGAGCTAGCCAAGGGTTGTATTAGGCTTGTAACCTCTGTCAATTTGATCTTCTGAAGTGTTCTGTTAGTAGTTTTGATTTTTAATTGTTGTGAAGTTGAAACAATATTTGAGGAAACTGTTGATTTTGAAGGGAATGATTATCAATAAGCTAGTTTTTGACTCTATGAATAATGTAGAATTTGTCATTTTTGTAGGGCATAGAGAAGCTGAGGATAACTGCAGATAGTCTACAAAGAGCATTGAATAGAGCTAGAAATGCCTTGAGTCGTGCTCATAAGGTAATAACTCAATCTGAATATCAAATAAGGTATCATAAATCCTTGTTAGATAAGTACTGATAAAAGTTATGTGATATTCAGTTTAAATTTGCTAAGGAAAAAATATAAAAGAATGAGTCTATTAGGAAAGAGTATGATAGGTTTAACACACTCAAAAAAGCGTTGAAAGAAATCTTATTGAAAGATGAGTGTGAGAAGGTGTTACTAACCATAACGCTTTATTTTAAGGAAAAAGTCGATAGTAAAATAGGCTTAAAGGATGTGTATATACACATATTAGAAGAGAGGGGTGTGGTACCAAATCTAGCTCGAGTTTAATCTTTGGTGACTGCAACAATAAATCGTCATAGTACAAAGGCAAAAGAATGTTTAGCTCGAGCTGGTACATCTGTAATTTATAAGACTTAATGATATGGGGCAAGTGCATTTAGATGTTTGAACCTATGTATTCAATCATTTTGTAGGATCAAAGATCTATGAGAATATTGTGTTTCAAAATAAACAAAGAACATAAACACTTGTAAACTGATTTAGAGAATGAGCCCCAAATGGCTTAAGAAACTTTAAACCACTGCAAGGAACAGAATATTCGGCTCGCGACGCGAGTTACAGAGGATATATCGCTAAGAAAATAGGAGGAAAAGAGATGGGAAAAAATATAAATAGAGGAAAAGCAAACTCGTGATCGGCTAAAGAATTGTTGCTAAAGACCCGCAGAAGTTACATGTAGGCTTATCACTGCCTTTTATGGTGAGGAATTGAAAAGAGTCAAGAGTGGGTTTAAGAAATATTTGGTTGACTATGGCAAGGACTATCATTTGGAGATTACAAAGGCTGAATATCTTTGGTTTTTAAATAAGAAGAACAAAATTGTTTATGTTGAGGATCATGCTACTGTATCTATGGAAGATTTGTCATATGAAGACGAGGTCGAGGGTCTAGTACCTCACTCCCATCGATCATGACGTAAAGAAGATATCATAAGATTTCATCCTCCAGGGGTTACTACTTCTAGCCATGCAGGTAGCTCGTCTGGAGGTGGGAAAAAGAAGTAGTCTACTCAGTAGGCAACGAGAAGAAGTAGAAAGTAAAATTATAACATGCCTAGATCATCCTATTATGGATACTTATTACGTTAACTGTGTGCTGTAATATAGTAGATGAATTGACCTCTTTATATTCAAAATTATATTAGATGTATACTTTTACTTCCAACCATGAATAGATGTTCGAAATTATATTAGATGTATGCGCTGACCAAACATAAGTATTTCATTAATGTAGTAAGTAACGAACATAGAAATGGAGAATAATTCTCATTTTTTGAATGTAGAAAAAAAAATGCTCGAAATTATATTAGATGTATACTTTTACGTCTAGCCATGAATAGATGTTCGAAATTATATTAGATGTATACGCTGACCAAACATAAGTATTTTATTAATGTAGTGAGCAACGAACATAGAAATGGAGAATAATTCTCCTTTTTTTAATGTAGAAAATAAAAACAAAAAAAACATCGAATTGTAAAATAAGTTTATCGGTAATATGTTTTCAACCTTCTCGTATTCCAAGGGTTTGGAACTCAAACTCCTTTTGTGATCAGGTCATATGATCCGAGGTTTAGTCCTTCTTAGTTTTCAGCAAGCTTCCCAGTATTTAATTCCTTCCTATGTTTGGTATTTCCATCTTGGATGTCGAATTCCATGTTGCAAACTCTTTTGTTATAGAATTTGTCCAATGCCTGATAACATCTTCCAAGATTTACAATGGCTCGGTCTCTCGTTTCTTCAATCCAATTCATATTACATGCTAGCTGAAATTCATTTTCCTCAACCGTCATTTCGTGATCGCGTACGGGGTGATGATATTTGGTTGGGATAATAACTTCCGTTCCATAAGCTAAAAGGAAATGGGTATACCCTGTAGATACTCGTGGGGTTGTTCGGTACTCCCTAAATACATGTTGTAATTCTTAAATCTAATTTCCTTTCTTGTCGTTCAAACATTTTGTATCTCATCGATTGTCATCTTGTTAATGATCTCTACCAGACCGTTACCTTATGGTAATAAGGGTTTGAAGGAGAGTAGATGATGTTATATTTGTTAAGGAACTCGACCACCTTTTGCCAATGAATTGTGGGCCATTATTAATCCGGATGAGGTATGGGCAACCAAACCTGGTGATAACATTCTCCCATATAAATTTGATGATTTCATCTTCCCGTGTTCGACATAAAGGGACAGTTTCTACCCATTTTGTAAAGTAATCAGCTCTTACTAATAGATAACTCCTTTTCCCGGGAGTGTTCAGTAATTCTCCCATTATGTCTAGAGCCCATCTTTGAAAAGGCTAATATACTTTTCTCGCGTGATAATCCAGAGTTGAAGCTAAAATTTTAAATCCATGTCGTTGACAGGCATCATATTTCTTTGCATATTATTCTGCCTATGTTTTTATTCTAGGCCAAAAAAACTCCCTAAGTAATTGCTCGATTGACTAAGGACCAACCTGCGGCATGTGATCCGCATGTTCCTTCGCGTAATACCCTCAATAAGTCATTGGCATCTTTTTACTGACCTTTTTGTAAAGCTCATTGTCGATAACTATGTATCGTTTTGCATTGTCTATCAGTCTTCTTCTCACATTGACGTCATCTGGGAGCTCACATTTAAAATCATTATGGGGATCAATATATTTTTTAAAAGGCAACCTCCAATCGCCCACTCCGGGTTCATCGACCCTAATATTAATTGCATTCGAGTTAACAAGATTAACATTGGGGGTAGATATGATTTCAATTTTTAAATATCGAACTTCTATTCCGAGAATCTCAGTGAAATAAGCGAGGGAGTCTGCATGTCTATTTTCTTCCCAAGGTAGACACTCAATCGTAGCCTTCTAAAATTTGTGCATTCTTCCAGCTACTAGGGCGGCATATTTTACCATCTTTCCATTCTTTTGATATTATTTTATGTAATGGTTTACCATCAACAGAGAGTCGGTATATATAGAAAGTTTAGATACTCCGAGCTCTGATGCCATGTCCAAACCATAGATTAATGCCTCGTACTCTGTTTTATTGTTTTTTCAATCAAAATTGAGTTGAATTAATTTTTTAATCCTGTCATTTCTAGAGTCTGATAAGAATGATCCCGATTCTTGATCCTCCTAGCCCAGCGGACCCATCGGTCAAAAAACATCACCCATCTTCGATACCCAATCAGCCTTTTCTTTAAATTGTTCTTCAACTATGTTAGGATTGTATTCTTCCCAATCCGGATCTTCTCCTAGGAAATACGCTAAAAAAATAGCTACCAACTACCCTTTCTTAGAAAGTCTTTGTTCAAAATGTATATCATAACTAACTGACCATTATTGTACTCGTCTGGATTTTTCTTTCTTAGATAAGATCTCTGGAGGGGGATAATTTGTCATTACTCAAATTGAATGAGCTTGAAAATATTGTTTTAGCTTCTACGAGGTGTAAACAAGGGTAAGGAGTAGCTTTTCAACTTTAATGTACCGTGATTCTACTGGAGTAAAAGTTTTGTTGATGAAATCACAGGCTTTTCAGTTTTCCCATCAAGTCAAATAAGTACCAAACTGAGTGAGTTCTCTGTAACAGCAAGGTATGTTGTAAGTTCTTCCCCCTCTGTTGGGATACTCATGATGGGAGGTTTTCCTAAATATTTCTTAAAGTCTTGGAATGTTGCTTCATACTCGTTATTCCATTCGATCTCAGGTTCCTTCTTATTTTTTCCATTTCATGTCCCTTCACATAGCAGCTTAAATAACCATCTACACCGATCTGATGACATTAACACAAATCTATTACTCACTACAATCTTTCCAGCTAACTTTTGCACGTCTTTCTTGGCTTTTGGTAATGGAATTCATAAAAGAGCTTAAATGCGGTCAGGGTCAGCTATGATTCCCATTTTGCTAATCAAGTACCCCAAGAATTTTTTTGATTGGAACCCAAATTGGTATTTATCAGGGTTAAGCTTTATTCTGTAAGACCAAAGAATTTTGAAAACTGTGTGAAGATCAGTAAGGTGATCTCCTTTCTTGAGGCTTTTACAAAGCATGTCATCAATATATACTTCCATTATTTTCTCAAGGTAGTCTTTGAATATTTGGCCCATCAATCTTTGATAAGTTACTCCAGCATTCTTAAGTCATAAAGGCATGACTTTATAGTAGTATAATCCTTGCTCTGTGATGAATGTTGTTTTCTCATGATCGTCAGGTAGGAGTAGAATCTGATTATAACCTGATACGGCATCTATCATGAATAGAAGATTGTGCCCAATAATTAAATCAAAAAAATGATAGATTATTGAGAGGGGAAAACTACCTTTTGGAGTATATTTATTCATATCAATGAAATTTATGAAAACTTTGATCTTGTCATTTTTCATCAGATCCGCTATGATTATAACTATGTACGTTAGTACCCAGACTTTGGGAAGAAGTGAACAAAGAAATTGATAAGCTTATTAAAGCTAGATTCATCAGGAAAGTAGATTACCTTAATTGGCCTCAACTCGATCTGCTAGACCTATCTATTCGAGTGTATTATGAAAAAGTACTTTAATAGTGCTTCTAGTATCCACCATCATCGTGTGTATTATAAAGTTCTTTATTTTCAACATGATAACTAGTGCCTCATGGTAAGCAAATTTTACATGGTTAACGTCACAATCCTTGAAGGGGATCCCGGCTCTGCTGCTACTAGACTCTGGAAGCAATCGAGCTTCCATTTCTACTACGAATAGGTTGCGACATTGAATGAGTTGGCGTCTTTTGAATCTGACTAATCTATTTACTCTGCGTATCTTAATAAAGTGACTGAGGCGAAAATGATAGAGGTGTTTCACTTCAGTATCTTCTTCAATCTGGATGACTTCATTATCTTTTTTTTAGCTCACGTTCTTATAACTTTTCACGTTGACAATATACTCATGCATTCTTCCATCTTTAAGTATATATTCCATGAGTCTTTGTAGAGAATAACATCATTTTGTATCGTGATGTCCAACTTTGTGATGATTGCAATATGGTTTTCCTTCTATTAGCTCGAGGGGTTACGTATTTCTGAAGAATTTATCTTTCCGAAGCGTAGGATAGATGTCATCTAACTTAGCAGTCAATCTCGGGAGACAATGTTTTGGAAGATTATTTCCTTTTCAAGGTTGGTCTCCTTCGGACGTAACACGTTTCTATCACCTCGAGTATTTGTAGTGCGCTTGAATTCTCGTTCTATGTTTTGCCCTTTAGTTGTGAGAACAAATTTTGCACGCTTTTGCCTCTCAGACATCATTCTTTTAATATCGATGTAATTGTTTACCTTCTCGACCATCTCTTTAAGAGTTGCTAATTTATTTAAGATGAGGTACTTCTTCGCTCTGCTCTCAATAAGTAAAGTGTTCGTAAAGGCTAACACTGTGATTTTCTGGTCTAGACTATCTACTCTTCTAGCTAGATCAAAACACTTTTGGTAAATACTTCAAGCTTCTCTCCTGGCATTTGTTTGAGACTAATAAGGGTGTAAAGATTCTTCTCGTTATCAAAAGAATGGATTGATCCTTTGTCCAACGAGTGAAACCATCGCAAAGGCTCGCCCTGGAAGCTGGTGGGGAATAACCTACATAAAATGTGGATCGACGTCGAATGCAATCCCAAAAAATCTTGGAATTCCTACACGTGTTCAATAGGATCCGTTCCCTTATATTTTCAAAAATTTGGTGTATGAAAGCTTAATGGCACATCGTTGTCTAGCAATTCCTGCGCAATCGGGCTCTTCTGTAATCTACTAATGATGTTTTTGCTTCCAGGTGTTTGGGCCTCCAAAAGTTCTTTGATGCATTTTTCCATATGCTCTTGAGTAACGAACTATCGAGCTGTGACTGTTTGGTACTGAAGACGCTTCTCCCTGGGGTTGTGATCTCCACTTCCCTTGTTGAGCCTATCCCATATGGAAATTTGAGTTCTTGTCCTTTATATGTACTCCACCTGCCTGAGGTCAGCCGGATCTTTATTGACCTCTTGTTGAATGGCAAGTACCGGAAAAATCTCAGGTCCCCTCAGGTTTTGGTCATGTTGAATATCAGTTCCTTGGCTAACACCTCTGTGAGGTCCTAATCTGTCACGAACTGAAATTATCGATATAGCGGGCTGCATATCTTTGTTCTTCTGTGTCACTACCTACATGTTGTCCCTGTGTAAATTTTAAAGCGTTTTGCACTTCCACCAATTGTTGTTTTAACACTGTTTTTCTTTCTGTTTCGAAGTTGAGCATAGCTCGTAGCTCTGCTAGTTGATTTTCTCCCGCGCCTATTCCTTATATCTGTAAGACCGTCAGGGGGAGGGGGGGGTTGACTGGGATTCAACATTTCTCGAACCCAATTGTTACCTATTGTACTTGAGAATTGTGGTTTATTCTGTCGTTTCTCACGGACAGTGCCAAATGTAAGAGCCTAAATTCGGGACTCAAACTTAGTTTCTCACACCAAAGATGAGCAGAATACTAATTATAACAAATAACCACTAACACACAAGAATTAGAGTAGAAACCTTTGAATAGGTAAATACCACGACCTCCTGGGAGGATTTGAAAAGGAGAATGTTATTTATCTTGTGATTACAAGTTGCTATTAGTATTCTGGATAGTATTGTATAGATTTCAGAGATAGAGAAAATCTCCCTGTAATATGTTCTTCGTTAGTCTAATTTATAGATCTTATATTATGACCGTTTAATTACCACTATCTCCTTTTAATGATGGACATTACAAAATAGTTTTGATGAGCCTTCGTAACGGTTGTATTATGGTATGACTGATCCCACTTTCTTGTAACAGCTTCTTTTATGTGCCATCACTGTAGCACGTCGTCTTCTGACTACTAGGTCAAGTCACAAATCGCTAGTTAATTGTTATTGGTTTCGTAGGTGGAGTAACATGTAATTATTTTTACCAATTAGACTGCAAAATGGTGTTAAGTATTCTTATGAACTAAGACTGCACCTACATTTAACCGGAAAACCACTTTATCAACGTCTAAAACGCTCTATAGGAAGTTACGCTTGATATCAATCTTCCCTTGTTTCTCGAGGGAATCTTAGGATCATCCGTCAAATCATATGATGACCCCCTAGCCTTTGTATTGTGCTTAACTAGCATGATTACAACTCCACCTATTTTAGACAACTCATAGGAGATGCACTAACATATTTTCCCACACGTGTTCCAAATGATGGAATCAAGTCTTGGACACCGCACCAAATGTGTCCTACATTCCCCACCACTATCCCGCCTCAAATAAATAAAACAAATAAATCGCCAGCTCATAACTTGTCGGACCCTAGAAAGCAACAACGACCGATCCAGATCTCTCCATCTCACCTAATCTCATTGGTCCCTCAACCCTGAAACCTCATTGGGCCACGTTCTTACATCGTGGCATCACCATGAATATTTTACGAGTAATAAATGTTGTTAAATACCGATGCGTATTGAGCAAGGGTAGGACAGTTGTCGGTCTCGTAGCTCTCGAAACAAGAAGAAGAAGAGAGGGGAAAGTTCTCCAATTTCAGCCAAAAAAAAAAAAAAAACTAAATTCAAATTCAGGTAAAAATCTTCTCTCTCTCTTTTTTTTTTTTTTTTTTTTTTTTAATTTAATCTTGTTTGGAATTTTATATTTTTGCTTTTTGCCTAATTTGATCACAACCCAGTTTTGATTCTGTTTTTACTTCAACTGAGTTGATTTTATTTTGGATTTTGGTATCTGAGGTTTTTATTTTGGGTATGTTTGATGAATTAAAACGTGGTAGTTTTTTTTTCAGTTGATTTGGTTAGTTAGAGTTTGAGTGATAGGTAGTTTGAGCGATTGATATTTTGATCTTATATGAATTTCAAGAACATGGGAGAGGCGCCGGGGTTGCTACCGTTTTATGGAAGTGATGCTAATGGCAATGAGAGGGCTCTGGGAAACTTTTCGTTGGCGCGGCAACCTTCAATTTTGTCTTGGACATTCGACGAGATTCAGAACAATGTAGACGGGCTTCCAAAGGATTTTGGGTCGATGAATATGGATGAGTTTCTTAAAAATATTTGGACTGTTGAGGAGGGTCAAGGCATGGGGGGTTCTGTAGGTGGAGATGTTGGAATTGGGGGACTTAGTAGAATGGGGAGTTTGCAAAGGCAGGGGTCGCTAAGTTTGCCTCGAACACTCAGTCATAGAACTGTTGATGAGGTTTATAGAGATGTGTTTAGGGAGAGTGGAGGAGATGGGGGGTTTCGTGGTAATAATGAGGAATTGGGTTTGCCGCAAAGGCAACCGACTTTTGGAGAAATTACTTTAGAGGAGTTTTTGGTGAGAGCTGGTGTTGTGAGAGAAGATCCCAAACCAGTCGTAAAAGTGGATCACAGCGAGTTTTATGGCGAACTATTACCTTCCAGTAATATTCCTCTTATTATTCCTAGTCAATATTCTACTCTACCGCTTAATGAAAATGGAGTTAGATTGTCTCAGCGGCAGTTGTTTCCTAAGCAGCCTACAGTAGCTTACGGCTCAACATTTAATTTAGCGAACAATTCGGAATTAGTTGGTGATCCTGTAATGAACATAGGTTTTGTTCAGAGTGATGACACACGAGAAGGTGGAGGAACGCGTATTGCTGGGTTTGGAGTTGGAGCTGTTAAAATTTCAACATCACCACCTGCAAATTCGTTTTCATCGGATGGGTTTCCTAAGGGTAATGGAGATATATCTTCATTATTGCCTATTTCTTATGTGATTAATGGAGGTCGGGGAAAGAGATGTGGAGCTGTGGAGAAGGTTGTTGAAAGGAGGCAGAGAAGAATGATAAAGAATAGAGAATCGGCTGCAAGATCACGGGCTCGTAAGCAGGTGATTGTTTCTTGAAATATTTATTATGTTAACTATTTATTTACTTTTTAACCCTAAGAGTTTTGTTTCAGTATAATGGCATTTCACCTAATCTCTTAGATGATTTAATTCTTATATCCTATGCAATGTGCCCTTATATTCCAGCACTTTTATCACAATTTACAAACCTGAAATTGGTTATGACGTGAATACTACGAACGCGGAAGCAAGATTCATAAGAAAATCACGTTGTATTTGAGAGTTAGGGAAACTAGGGTTTCAACTAAACAAATCAACTTACTTTTAATCAAAATCAACTTTGAAACAAATAACCTAGACCTCCCCTTTTATAGAACACAAGGGGGGTTAGAATTAGGAACCCTAATTCTAATTAAAATGGAATTCTACTTAAACTGGAAAACTGCTAAAACCTAGGTTGGGCCTCTCCAACGGGATTTAAGCTAAAGCATTAAATAAACATAGGTCACACGGAGGTAGACGACCTTATGAGTCATGATTCACATCAGGTTAGGTTATTTTTCAATTACCTTCTTAAGTAATATGGTCAAAGCCATTATTCTCTTTGTTGACTAAAATAGTGAAGATCAAAGAACCCAAAAGTTAGTATGGTGCACTTTTATTGGAACAGCTAAATTGGTTCATTGGATATTAAGAATTTATGTTGGTAAATGGTATCTTCACACTTCCAGTCTTTTTGGAATAATACTTTGTGTATGCATTGTTAGCTATCTTTTCTCTTAGGACTCAGAGAAGCATTCCCCATTATGTGTTGCTTTGGGGATAATATGGGCAAAATTGCATAAATAAGCTCTTAGCCTCTTACTTAGGTGCCGACAACTTAATAGAGAAATCAAGCATACAATTTCAGTGGAAAAGGAAATCTTGAATTTCTCGATTCCTATTAACTGAATACTTTTTTGATATATAACATCGCAGAGTGGGTTTCTTGTGCTGCTTATGATATTGTAGGTCTCATGTTTATAAGAAAAGAAAACTTATTAGACAACTTTGTTGAAGAAAACATGAAAGTTTTCGAATTTTATCATCTGAATGTTTTTTGAGATATAACATGATAAGGACGGTTTCAAGTGTTGCTTACGATATGGTATTTTATTGTCTGGTATATTTACTTACTTCCAGGCTTCTTTTGTTGGTATAATTACAGTACTCACTTCTTGGCTTCTTCCAGGCTTATACCACAGAACTAGAAGCCGAAGTCGCAAAACTTAAGGATGAGAATGATGAATTACACAAGAAGCAGGTAATTTTATTATTGCAATGCTGACTTTTGGGTAAAAAATTATTGTGTTGTACTGTCATTGAGTAAATCTCTTGATTGTTTCAGGCAGAAATTCTGAAAATACAGAAAAATCAGGTACTTCCCTCCTTTACTTTTAGTTCCCCTTGTTCTGATATTAATAGTCCCTATTTATGCAAGAGAAATGAAATATGAAGTCTTGATAGAACCTTGATGGAAATAGTCAGCCAATGGGATCGCTAGCTGCTCTAGCCTTTTGATATTGATAGAACCTTAGAACTTCAAATGCCCAAAACTTTTGACGATCGTCGGAGGCTCAATTTGGGCTCAATATGTGATTCAGTGACTTTGGTCTTGTGTTGTTCTATGTTTCGCAATCTTATTGCGAATATCACTTTTATGCATTTTGACAAACAATAGGGGCTTAGAAAGTAAAAGAAAGACAACAGGGAGGGCCTGGAGATGAGATTGAGAAAACTGATTTTCACTTATAACTTTCCAGTTTAGCATACACTTACCCCTCTTCTGAGCAGTTATCACCCTGGTCTGCAGAAGAAGACAAAAAAACAGTTAGCCCTCCTGGACTCTCTATTTGGTTTGTCCAACCGTATGTATATAAACAACTACTTTGATTTTAAAGTATGGTACAGGTTTCGTGTTTTTTTGCCCTTGTGGCCGATTTATCTTTGCGGATTCCATTTAAACACCCTTTTGATGACACTAGCATCGATTTAGTTGATTTTTTTTTTTCTATCTTACAGATTTTGGAGACCATGGATCAACAGAGGGTAGGTAAGAGAAGATGCTTGAGAAGAACTCACACTGGTCCTTGGTGAACGAAGCTGTAAATATGATACAGCCTGATTATTTAGAATCACATGCTCTGCAAGTTAGGGTAGGTAGCTATGTACATAGAGAAGGGAACAAACTTATGTTTGTTGTAGATTGAGAAATTGAGTATAGTAGTCCTCAGAGTATATTAGGACTTCTGTGATCCTTGTTTCCGGCCACCACCGCAGATCTATGTTACGGTGGAAAGCTAAATAAAATACCAAGGCAGCTACTGCTTTTGATTGTTGATTCACTATATAAATGATATGATTGGCAGATGACAGTTTTATTATTATTGAGCTTTTCTTTCTCCATTTTAGCGGAATGAACTTGTATAGCAGCTATCCTCAATTTGCAGATAATAGTAACCTTTTGGAAATGCTTCAAGTTTTTGGATTAAGACTCAATGAGAATTAGTTAAGTCAGTGGTACATTTATGAAATCCTAAGGGGTGGTATAGGATTAGGTCGGCATTCGCTTTAGAAGGTGATTGGAAAAAAAAAAGGCTTTGATGGGTTCCTTTCTTTTTTGATGGTTTGGGCGGGGGTTATGATGCCTGGGCAATTTACTATGTTAATGTTTTTTCCTAGGGCTGCAACTTTTGTCTGAACTTCCGATTTTTTCTGAAATCTGATCCGATTTTTCCGATTTTGGAACCCAATTTTACAGTTCCAATTTCCGAAAATCCGATTTCCGATTTTTTCCGAAAAAATTCGGATCGGAATCGGATAGGCTTCTGTAATTCCGAAATTCCGATTTTTCCGAAAATAACCGATCCGATTTTTCCAAAAATAACCGATCCGATTTTTCCGAATACTATTATTCCGATTTAGTCAGAATAACATATTCTGAATATATCCGAATCCAAAATATCAAAATAAAAACCTAACTTATTTGCTAATTTTTTGGAATATCCGAAATTTATTCCGAAAATTCCGAATTTCGGAAATTCCGAAATTCCAAAAATTCCGAAAAATTTCGGATTCGGATTTATTTTGGCAGTTCCGAAAAAAATCGGATCGGATCGGAACAGGTTTTCTAGTTTCGAAAAAAATCGGAAAAATTCCGAACACCTCTATTTCCGATCCGAAAACAGGCCTATTTTTTCCTTTCTAAACTCTTTCTCTCTCTCTCTCTCTCACTCTCACTCTCACAGGGTTGGGAAAAAACGCGGGGAGTGGGTGGATGGTTGGATAAGGGGGTTTGGGCTTTGATGGGTTACTTTCTTTTTTTATGGGCTCTGATGAATTTCAATAATTTTGAGCCGGGGTTATGATTGCCTAGGTAATTTACTTGATGTTTTGAACTCTCTCTGAGGGGTGGTAACTTTTGGGTGGGGTTAAGTAGTGAAGTACTATTCGTACTGTCACGCAGATAGTAAGTGTAGGGGTCTCTGTTTTGGCCGGATTTGGGCTGTTCTACCTCTGACATCTCTTGAATTGTTTACTCCATCGGCTGAGCCTAATACACAAGAATCAATCTCCAAGATTTTGTCATCATTTCTTTTCTTGTGCTTGTACTTAAATGAAATGGGAAGTGGGAAGCAAAACTCGTCTGCTTTGTATGTGAGATGTCTTCCTTCTCTGTTACCCAAGAGTTTGTGAGAAAGATGGAGGGATTAGTTGTTACGAAACCAAGAGGGGCTGCTACTGTTCACCTTACTCTAGAGAGAATCTATGCGGAGGAGTCTTGTTGGCGCTATGCGCTTATTGGAACAATGTCGTTCGACACGGGATGAGGTTGTACAAAGATTGTGGTTGCGCTGAAGAGTTTTTGGAGTATGGAAGCTTTGGAGAATTTGCAAGTTTTTGAACGAATCGTGAATGGTAAAGTTTACTTTTTGTTCAAATTTTGAACTTCCTACGACCAAAACTATATCTTACTCAACCAACCCTGGAATCCTTATGGGCATACTCTTATACTTATGCCTTATGAGGTGCGTACCCCAATTGAACCACTTATTTTCATGTATGATCCATTCTGAGTGAAATTCGAAATACACCATTTCTTTGGAACGCCTGAGTTTTTATACGAGTTTGACCAGAGTTTAGGCCAAGCTCTGGTCACCGAACCGAATGACGAAAACAAGAGAGTTACTAAAACTGTAACAGAAGGGTCAATTCCCGGGATGGCAATTTGACCCGCCCCATTGGGGATCCGCCCTGCCCCGCCTCAAACGGGGCGGGTTTGGGATGTATTAAACGGGTATGGGGGCGGGTATGGGGAGTATAACACAAATCCGCGGGGAAGCGGGGCGGATTTGGGATTGCCTCGAAAAATCTGTACCCACCCCATCCCGCCTCATTTAAACAGTTTATTGCTATTACTCTTAAATATATAAACAAAAACCTATATAAAAGAATTTTTTATTAAAAAAATAGCTTTATTAGTTAAATGGGGGTGGGGGTGGGATTTAATTTTACAATGTGGGAGCGGGGATGGAAATCTCCGTTTAACTTAAATGGGTTTTGAGGCGGGGATGGGGATCCCCGTTTAACTTAAACGAGTTTTGGGGTAGGGATGGGAGTGAGGAACTTAAGCGAGGATGGGGATGGGATTAGCTCCCCTGCCATAAATCCGCCCCATTGCCATCCCTAGAAAAGACCATGCAAAGATATCGGCATTTATCTTTAAAAGTTGCAATAGGGTTTCCCTTTCCTCTGATGATAGTTTAAAGCCAATAAAAGTATTTCTCCCTGGTCTATCGAGCTCTATGGATTCGACTGTTTCAGTATCGTGTTGCTCAAACGTTGGACGTGGCTTTTGCTGTAATTGTTATGCCTTTAGAAATTTTGATACGTGAGAGGTTGTGGTGGTATTTTTGCATATTCGTTCTACAGCTTGACTCCCTTTAATTTCATAGACTCCATGATCTGTAAGAAAACGTAATGCCAAATGATATGTCGAAGGGACTGCCTTGATAGAGTAAAGTTAGCTTCTTCCTAAGATTCTCAAGTATTTTGATTCAGCATCAATGACAATGAATTTAACGAAGGTAGTTTTTGGCCCTGCTTGAACAGCCAACGTGATCTCTCCCAAAGCTGAGCTAATTTTTTTAAACCATTGAATCCTGTGATGGTTATTGTTGAAGCTTTGACTGAATCTTTGAGGCCTAGAATAATAACCGTTCTTTTGAATAACACGTTAGTTGCGCTTCCAGTGTCGACAAGGAGCGTATGTAAGTAGTTCTGCCCTACTTTGAGTATTATCGCCAATGGTCTTCATGAGGGTATTTGATATGGCTTGTATCACAGTCTTCAAAAGAAATGTGATATGGGCGTTTGGCCTTACTGAAACTGGGTAGAAGTTTGGCGGATTTCTCGGATAAAGTCATCTTGAAGCATGATGTGATTCTGTCATCCTTCTTTCGCTTCTTTCTTTTCTTAATTTCAATCATATATAGATGGCTAGCTTGGCCTTGTCCTTGTTCTTCATCCTTCCTCTTTGTCTCTTCATCGAGAAATTTTTGGACATCAATCGTGGAGCCTTTCTTCCAAGACAATTCGGTAGAAAATTCGTATAAGAGAGTAGCAGTTGTCAGTTTCATAGCTATAAACATTATGATATTGGTACAGAGGTTTATTCGGGACATTTGGAATTTCTTATGCTTCCCAAAAGAGTTCATCCCCCCTTAGTATTGGTAGGATGGCTGATAGGGTGGTTGTTATTAGAGGCAGGATTAGGATTGGTCTATCTTTTTCCCGTCTTTTCCTTAGACATTGTTATTGAACCATCCACATTGTTTGACAACAACATTACTTTTCGGCTTTGAGTGTGGTGGTGAAAGTACATTGTTGGAATGAATGACGACAGAGCTTTTCATCTTATCCTTCTTAGATCGTTTAAGCTCGATGTAGTTATTAACCACATCGATCATCTATGTGACTATTTTGGGTTTGTGAAGTGTAAGCTCTTCTCGAACTTTAGAATCGATATGGAGTACAGAGGTGAATGCAGGTACGACAATCTTGGGATCTTAATTCCTAATTTATCTTGTTTCTTGTTAGAAACGCTTGTAAAAGTTTGCTAAGGTTTCCTTCACACCTTGTTTGAAAAAGAAAAGAGAATCAACTGTTATCTTACGCTCTTTAGCATGCGCATAGTTTGATTCGAGCAGTTGTTGTAACTGGACGAAGCTAGTTATCGATCCTTCGGGAATGGTGTGAAACTACTGGAGAGGCTCTTCTTTGAGACTCATGTTAAACAAACGGCATAGCATGTGATCAAGTTTAGAGTACAGGTCAACTGTTGCTTTGAAGTGACGGACGTAGGTCAGTGAGACCTATATATTGATAAAATTTTGGCATGTGAAAGTTGTCTGGAATTGGCATGATTTCGAGGTGAGGAGAAATAGGATTGTCTCGACCCTATCCAGAGTGGATCTTCGACTTGGATTCTCATAATGTATGGTCTGGATTCAATTATTCAAGTCATCCAAGGTAATGAATTGTGGGAGAGTGTTCAGTACAGCTACAGCCTGTGAATCAAAATTTCCTTGTCCTTCTAGGACCAACCGTTCTCTAATTGGTTATCTCAGAGGAGGTGGTGGGGTCTAATGATGTATTTGTCGACTTCCCTGAGTTCCCTAGGTTTCTTGAACGAGATCTTGAAGTTTGATTCTGCTCTTCCCTTAGTATGTTTTCCCTCTGGGAAGCTCTGGATCGATGATCACTTCAGGCTTGGTGAGGCGATCCTTGTTGAACAGTAAATCGATCTTGTTGCCTTCACAAACTTTCTATTTCTTTCTGATGGGTTCGACTCTACTATTCCAGAGCCTTCATCCTCTCGTCTCTCTCGACTTGGAGGGATTGAGCGCAAATTCTATGATCTTCGAGCCGCTGGATCCTATCAGATTCTATCTATTTTTGAAGCTCGACAACAGTATTTTGCAAGTTGATAGCTTCTAGTAGGGCAGTTATTAGAATGTCCTCGTTGTTCCTCTGAGTACTAGAGGTACTTCTGAGGTTCATGTTTGTCATGGAAGTGAGTGTACGGAATAAGGTTTGGTAGAGAAAAAAGTAAATTTTCCTACAAACGGCGCCAATTGTAATGGCGAGTTTTCTAGTTAGTAAACTTTGTCAATACTTTTAGTAATGAGGTTATGATGAATTCATAAATAAAGCTAGAACGCACTAGATTTTACGTGAAAACCCACCCAGTAAAACCTGAGAAAAACCATGACCTCGAAGAGGATTTTAAGGTATAAATCCAATATGTGCTAGATTATTACAACTGCAGAGAGATTTGATTAGTATAGTCAAGAAAGATAGAAAAAATAAATCCCTAGTAGACTTATGTTTTGCCTATATTTATAGAGGATACAGACAGTTACAATATAATTGATCTCCTGGTTTGATGGGTGGTGGGCAAACTTCACGGATCAGGTGCAACGACCCTATTTGACCAAGTATAACGGTTACTACAAAGGGTTGAGACTGTAGGCGTGGACCTGATACCTTCTCGAATGGTCATATACCTTCGACATGGTTCTGCTAGCTTCTCCTTATCGAGTCTAGGGAATATGCTACTACACTCTGATAATGTGCTAGTAGCACACGATAAGAAGAGGTGCCAGTGGATCGAACAATGTATCTCCATAGTGAGATACTTTATTTTCCTTAATGGGTCCTCCTATAGGTTTTTTAACTTTAATCAGGGGACTACGGCAAGGGGACCCACTATCCCCCTTTTTGTTTATCATCCTTATAGAGGGTCTCTCGAGAGCTCTCAATGTGAAAGAATTGGATAACAAAATCTATGGTATCAAAGCTTCCAGATGGGCCCCCTGTCTCCCATCTTCTTTTGCAGATGATTCGCTCCCCTTCTGTCGCGCTGACTTGGCAGAAGCTCATGAGCTCAAGAATATTCTCAGCAATTTTTGTGAAACGACTGGAAAACAAATAAACCTTTACAAATCTAGAGTTTTTTTCAGCAAGAATCTTCCCTAGAGACTATGCCAACTTATTGCTCAACTCCTTAAAGTGAAGGTCATGAAGTCAGATGAGCGATATCTTGAAACCCCTCTTTTGTTCAGCAGATCCAAAACACAAACTTTCCAGGGTATTGAGGATAGGATTTCGAACCGTTTACAGACTCGGAGAGGTAAGCTACTATCTTAGGCATGTAGAACAGTTCTGATCAAATCAGTCATTTTAGCTATCCCTTCATATCAAATGTCATGTTTCGCCCTCCCAATATCAACATGCAAAAATATTAATGCCCTCCAACAAAATTTCTGCTGGGGGAAATAGGAGGAGAACATGAAACTTTTGTATCTCAAGAAATAGAAGGAAGTTTGCCGCCCTAAACGAGAGGATGGCCTGGGGATAGGAGAGGCAGGTACCACAAATAAAGCATACCATTCTAAACACGTTTGGAGACTACATCATAATCCACACGATCGTTTGGGTAAAATACTAAACGCAAAATATTTTCCCAATTGTGACATACTCCATACAAAGAAGAAAAGTTATGCCTCTTGGACTTGGAAAAGTATTTACTGAGTTATTGGCACAGTAAAGGACAACTCATGTTGACAACTGAAAACTAGGAGTCAAATTAACTTATAGGAAAATAACTGGATCCCCACGGGCAATGTAAAAAAACTTATTCCGAGGACTGACCTCCAGGAGGATGCAAGACCTTAGTCTGTTAATCATTTCATTGACCTAACCCTGAAAACATGGCGCATTGAGGAATTATGACAGTGGTATGATGAGACCTTAATTGATCACATTACGTGCATCTATATCCCCGTGCTAGGGGGTACAAATGAACTTAAATGGTGCCCTTCCAAGGATGGAAAATTCTCCATTAAATCTTCTTATTGGGCAGTCATATCTGGTTCCCAAATAGAAAATCTTAATTGGCCCCCTGAACAACTTTTGAAGGTTTGGAAAATTAAAGCAACTCCTAGGGCCCAAATATTCTGATGGAAATGTCTTCGAAATATGATTCCTTGTAGAGCAAAACTTTCAGGGCAAATGAATATATTTGATACCTCATTCCCTATGTGCTCCTTTCCAACAGAAATGTTACACCATCTTCTTCTTGACTTCCCTTTTATAGGGGCAGTCTAGTTTGGCACAGAGTTTGGTTGTCTTCTCCATCAATTTGTACATTTGAATGTTAATGAATGGATATCCTGGTAGATAAAACCACCTCACGATTGGCCGATTGACTATGAACTTTAGAGCCTTGTGACACTTACAATTTATTAGATGATTTGGAAGGCTAGATGTGAATTTGTTTTTCAAAGTAAATCTCAAAATCCATTACAAATCTCAACAGCTAGTAACAAAATTGTTTCAAAGGAACCATGTAGGCGAGAGGAGAGCTATAATATCAAGGTACCATGGAGTATCTCGACCTCTGGTTGGGAAAGGATTAATGTTGATGCTTCATTTTGTAAAAATAAATTATTCAATGGTATTGGTTTAGTATTTTGAAATGATAGTAATAAATTTGGTGCAACCCGAGCTTCAAACTGCAGATTTGCAACCATTAAAGAAGGCGAAGCACTAGCCGTACAGGGTGGAGTCCTCTAGGTCAGGGAACGAAGAATAAAGAAGGTCGTCATTGAAACGGATGCAGAAGTAATCAACTCTTTTTGACGGAATGGAACTACAGCAGTTTCGTGGACAACAAAAGCAATCTTGCACTACAAGAAAAACTACTTTTAGGGATGGCAAATAAACATCCCAAAAGGCTACTAATCCGTCCCTACAGCTATTAGGAACGCCTTTAGAGACGGCAAAGTGTTGTTCATTTAGGGTGGCGTCTCAAATACATTAGGGACGGACACATCCGTTTCTAATACTATTAAGGACGGCTTTAGAGGCGCCAAAAATCCGTATCTAAAAGTCTTTGTTTTTCAACTCCTTTGGGTATGGAGTACAACCGTCCCTAATACATAATATTATAGACGAATTTATTTGTCTCTAAAAATATGGCGCCAAATTTTCCCGCCAGCGCCAATATTATTAGGGACGGATTATTCAGTTATAATACACAACATTTTAGACAGATTTGTTTGTCTCTAAAAGTATGGCGCCAAATTTTTCCACCAGCGCCAATATTAATAGAGACAGATTATTTCATCCGTCTTTAATACATAACATTTGAAGCGGATTTGTTTCTCTAAATGAAGGTAATGCTAAATGTAGCATTTTTGCAATTTAAATTGCGCCCCTGTTAGATTATACAAATCATTCATCAACCACAAGTTAATTTAAAAGAGAGAACAATTTATTTACTTACAAGGTTTCACAAACACCAATTTTATATAAATAGATAAGGTCTCAATCCACCTAGAGCATTAAAAATTATTGTTTAATCACTAAATGCAACTTGAGCATTCAAATTAATTATCCAACCTCTTATGCACTAAACATGGAACCATCGACTCACGAACAATATATATACGTATAATAAACACTTGCTTGTATCGCTCCTATAATTGTTAAGAAACTACATGAAACAAAAAAAAAATCACATTGTTAGAGCGTCTGTAATCGACTCTCTATATTGGCTTAAAGTCAAATTTGGAGAGCCAAATATCTATAAAACACCTACATCAGACTCTCCAAATAAAAGTTAAATTGCCTAAAGTCATATTTGTTTATCAAATTTGACTTTTTTTTCACTCTTCAAACCAAATTTAATGAAACAAAATCTACCCAAAAATTAAAGATTTTATGGAAAAGTTGACATGTAGCATTTGACGAGTACTTTTTGAGGAGTCGGATGTAATAAAAAAAATTATGACTTTTATTAGCCAATAAAGCCAAATTTGGTGGCTAATATTTGAAGAGTAGACTACATATGCTCTTACAACCTTAACCACAACAATAAAAAATAATTGCAAACCAAAAAATATCATTAGCATTCTCAACTTTGACATCGGAGCAGAGTAAAGCTACCATCGGTTCACAATTTGTAATCCAAGGCCATCAACTATAACAAAAAGCAGTGGCATCTGCAAATGATGTATCATCAAAAGTTAAGCAAACTTAAAAAGTAATACTCCAAGTTGCACGTCAAATAAGTCAAATGTGATATTTCAAAGTGAGCCAAATTCGTAAGTGAGATTCTAAGAAAACCTATTGGAATAAATGGGTTCTTTAATAAAAGAGTTTACTATAAAAACTTTCTCGTAACATAAATTATATGTTTTCTTCATAGTTAGTATACATATATTATTATAAGAAATTAAACCTGAAGTCCTCCAGTACTATGGTTTACCTCAAAGAGCTCCGTAACTAAGCAGTTTCAATAGTCCAGGTCTACCTGAGCATAATCAAAATTGCATTACAGATGAGTATATACCATTCACATTTACTAAGTGTTGTATGGCAAAAAAAAGTAAAATAAGTGATGAACCACACCTTAAAAACCTGTGTCATCAACATATGATATATCAATTAGATACTCAAGACCCATTAGAAGTGCAATTCTATTCTCGGGTGTTGATTCAAGAAGTTTAATGTGAGCCTACATAGTTAAAGTAAAATTAGCAATTAATACTTTTTGCTTCAATTAATATATAGTACACGCAGTGGTAGGGGGAAACAAAGGGAAACAAATCAAATAAAGAAACTCAAAAGGAGAAACATAGTATCTTTAATTACTTTGGAAAGAAAGGCCATGTTACCTTACCTTGCCTCAACCAGAGATAACAAACCATCAGACCTTCGTTAAATCCAACACTATCTAAAAAACATACTAGCCAAATCCTTACAAGTTGTTGGTTCGTAAAAACCAAAATAAGTTAAATGGATAGAAGACATAAAGAGGAAAGATAGGGAGATTGGGCATACAAAACGTACTTGGAATTTTTCAACTAGATGGACCACCAGCTCATGGGACTTCAAAGCCAAAAAAATAAAGTGCCACCCCAGGTTAGTTGGAGACAGAGTACTAATGTTCTCTTTCTTGTATACTACTTTTCAAGTGAAGAGATCTGCAAGTTTATGCCAATTGAGAAATATTGAAAGATATAGGTAGGAAAAACTGCATTCGTTTTTTGCATGTTGGTAGATCAAGTAATACGATATGGTTTCATGGAATATAAATTTTTTGTAACGAAAACTTACAAAAAAAGTGGGGTGGGAGTGGGATCAGGTTTTCTGCTTCGGATCATATGGTGTCTCGACTCTTTTTTAACACAATTAGGTTATAAAACTCTTATCACTCGTTTGGCTAATAACCAAGTAAAACTAATGAACTTTTACTGCTCTTTCTTTGCACAACGTATACCACTCCTGAAGAACTGTCGCCTGAAGCACACCATGCTCAACTTTCTCTGCAGTAAGTTTTGATGGGGCTGAAGGCCCCTTGGGGTTTCCATCCTCTTCATTAGTTTGGATCTCATTTTTCTTCTTCTTTTTCTTTTTCTCAACACTCCCATCTTCTTGTTCACCCTCATTTTCTTTTTAGTATTCTTTCAATTCATCATTAGATTTTGGAGGCTGAGCTGACAGTTGTGCAGCCTTGAGCAGCGCATACTACCATAGATAATCTTAGTCTCTTAACCACAACAAATTTAACTTCACCTTCTGGCATGTACTCCACATCACCATCCAAAATATTGTCCAACCATCCTTGAAGGTCAGATTCTATCTCTTTTATGATTGATGCATCAGAAGCTCTGACAACGAATTTGTATATCATGGTTGTAGTTTCATCTCCCAGGTCAATGTTTCTACTTACTTCGCTAGCATCAAATATCATCATGCCAACAAAGCCACCATACCAAGTTTTCGCGGCAAAGCACAATTGAAACCCAACCACAGTTCGGAGGATATGTGAGCAAACTTTATGAAAAGGCTTAGATGCTAGAGATTTCAGCCAACTCACTCAGACAGGGAGAAGCTCCGTATTGTTGGGCAGCTGTAGCTTTAAATCTAGTTCCTTTACAAAACTATGGCTTGCAAACTAGGTCACAAACGAAAATAATCAACAGGTGAGATATTGTACAACAATAGAAGCTCGGTAAGAGGAATTTTGTACGGCTTGCACCTCAAAACCACTGGTTCCCTTAGCTCTGACCTCAAACTTTATTTTTATCTCATAACTTATGGATCATTTTCTGTAAAAACTCCTTCACCATACTCGCCAAAAGCACCACTTCCGTAAAAGGGATAGTGCAATGCTTGAACCCAAAGATTACTACTCTCAAAATGGGTGACACCTACGATCACACTGCAGAGCACTGGATCCTGTGAAACAAGATTATGCAACTGTCAAACTGCTTGAGGAGATCCATCTATGAAATACAATGCACCAGATAGCCTAACACGGTTATCAACCCAATTAAGTTCTCTGTCAAGTTTAGAACCTTGAGATATAAGATAATCTTTCCGTCACTGGAGTCTGCCAAATGATATGCTTCAACATTGTACGGATCACTGCTACCAGTCAAAGTATAGGCACTTGGAGACACCTTGAGAAATGTAGAGTTGACTCCTTTTGTTAACAGAACTGTTAACTTACTAGGATTCGACCTCCAAAGCTCCTGAATGGCCTTGTGAACCAGCCCCTCCAGTTTTCCGTCTTGAGGGGCAGATGCTTCATAAAACTGAATAGTAAGTTTGTGGTAGCTAAATGGGTCTCCTCTCGTTTCACTAACCCCGGACCACTTGCTTTCTTGATGATTTGGGACATTTAATCCTCTGCAATATAAGACGACATTGATTCTTATTAATAAAATTTGCCAAACCATTATTTTTATACTCTTCTAGTTCTTTTATCATCAATTGGCAATCATGGATTATATTTCCAATTAGGTTATTAAACGGGTTGTATTAAGCTCATTGGTATTTTGTGTTCCAGTGGATTATATTTCCAAGAAGGCGAGACAGTTAACATGACAATGGATATAAGGGAAGCATATCGAAGGTCTCTAAAGACGTGGAAATCATGAATTACTGAAAATTTAGATCTTGCAAAGAGCCACATTTTCTTTTGGACTTACTCGCCAGTTCACTACAGGCAAGTATAATTGAAACTAGTCCTTAAGGCCCAAGGGGAACTTTCCTGCAAGAAGTATTACAGGCGAAAATTAGACTAAAAAGATATCTAGTTCGATCTCCATATTTGTATTGTTAAACAAGGCTAATGACATTATCTAAATTTTGTTAAATTCTAACAGTTGAGGGCCGTGGAATGGAAGAGGAGAGTGCAACACAAGTACAGCACCACAAACTGATTACACAAAGCTACAAACTAAAGAGCCCCTTTAATAAAACCATAAATTCAATGATTACTACCCATGAGGGTGTTTCACAAACTCAGCCCTGAACTCGTTACAATCGGTGGGGCAGAGGAATTTGATGATTGCGATTTTGCTAGATTTCTTGTTGGATTCTTTCTCAATACAAGAGAAGAATTGCAGAGTGTACCAACTCACATTGTTCACTCTATATATCAGTTCATAGTCATTCCCAATAAGCCTAATTACATTAAATAAAGAGATGAAAATAATACCTCATTCAGATCCGGAACTCGGCTAATCACAATTGCAGCAAAAGTGGAGCAGAATTGTTAATTCCTAATAACCAAATAAAATAAATTAGAGCTATGAAGAACTCTGATTGAGAGAGAGAGAACTTTGATTTTGGAGAGAAATAGACAATCTTTGGTATTTGAACTTTTGATATCGAGTGATAAAAGAAAATGAAGCAGGCCACATAATTCGTAGATGTACTTCAAGCCCGTACGCATTATCTTACCCCACGGTTTACTAGATGAGTTAATTGCTCTCTTTGTGATATCAATCAGGTATGGGATTAGACACTACTGTAATTTATTTATCACAGTTTAAGTTGTTGTAGTATGTCACAACCAAAATTGTGGCGAAAGCTACAACTCCTCCGTGGCATCTTCCCATTTTTCTTGTAGTGGAAGGAGATTAAGTTTTTGTTTTTGTAAGATTAGTAACAAATCGAGGACAAAAGAGGTGAAGGAGGTGAAGTTTTTGTTTACGAAATACCGAGCAAAAAGAGAGGAGAGAACAAAGGGTTTCTATCTTTTGATTTTGTTAGGCCGGAGCAAAAACATTCGTAGCAATATTTCTTGCCACGAATTTGTGTATTTAGCTACGGTTTTTTTTAACAAAAACCCTTAACTATAATATCTTTTTTGGCAGATAAACCTTTGACTACTGCAATAGGCTAGTTCATGATAAAACTTGTGGTACTCAGTCACTGATAAAACAGTGGCAATAACTAAAAGCTATTACTGGCCATTGCCCATTTTTCTTATAGTGCCAGTTAACTAGATTAGTTATAGATAGAAGATGATAATGAAAGGCACGAGAGTATTGAACGCCTCCATCGCCAAAACTCTTCAACACTTAACCACGAAAACCCCACAAACAATCACACACATTATCAACCCAATATGTTTAACAACACCCACCAACACTTTAAAATTTGGATTCCCCTCTTTCTCCACTGCACATCAGAAAATACCAATTCTAATAATCACCTATTATGTGATTACCAGAGATCAACAGAAACTAGCAATTCAATAAATCATAAACTATCAATTCAACAAATCACCAAAAACAACAACAATAAAGGAATTAGGGTTTCAATTTTAGGGTTATGATCGTGTATTGGGGTTTAGCGCAGTCGTAAAGAGTTGAGGGGGGAAGGATTTCGGGGAAGGGAAGTTAACTTGTGTGGATGAAATTGGGCATTTTCATTTTCACAGTATTTTTTTCCACCCCTAAGCTTAAACTATAAGGGACGGCCATGTCCAGCAGTCCATAAACTTATATAATTAGGGACCGCCAAATCTAAGAGTCCCTAAACTTATATAATTAGGGACGCCCAAATCCAGCAGTCCCTAAACTTATATTATTAAGGATAGAGCAATCATTTCCGTCTCATAAACTAAAATACTATAGACTAATTCAAAACTGTCCCAAATATTTTATTATTAGAGACAAATTTTACTCTGTGTATAATATCTGGTCCTTAATAATTATTTTTTTTGTAGTGTTGCAGGATAATTTGGCCCTTTTTTATCATTTTGATAATATATGTATGTTATTTATACCTTGCAGTGCAAACTCAGTAGCTTATGAGATTGCAACTAAGACTATGGATGATAACTATAATATGACTTGGTGCGGCTCTCCCCCTTGGTGGCTCCATGATGCCCTGAAGGGAGACAAGACCACTTTTGTAATGCTTCCTAGAATAGAATAAATTTAAGTATAATGGCTAGTTTTTCGGTAGGTAAACTTTGCCAATACTTTATGTAAAGAAGTAAGATTAAAGTGCAAAGAAGAACTAATACGCAATCGATTTTACATAGAAAACTCAGTGAAGCCTAAGAAAAACCATGACCTTGAGGAGGGTTTAGCTATAAAATCCATTTAAGATGTTAATCTATTATACTTGTAAAGTAAATACTATAGAGTGTGGAAAAAAGAGACTATCTTCTACTGTTGTATGTTCTGCCTGTATTTATAGTTGGATACAGGCAGTTACAAAGTTAGAACGCTTCTCCTATTTTTCAAGAAGGTGGGCAAACTTTACAGAGTATGTACAATGACTATATTTGACCGAATGTAATGGCTACTGTAGATGGTCGAGCTTTGCAAGTACAAATTGAAGTGTTCTCGATTTAGAGACGACATGCCTTAACAGTTCTTCTTGTCGAATTTGTGGAATATGCTACTGCAATCGCCTCATTCTCGATACAAGGACTTATCGTTGTGTCGAGAAGAATATTTTGGAACTTGTGTTGTTGACCTTGTCTTAGAAGAGATTTTGTGAGTCATAAATTACGTGATTTGTGGTGCGAATCCAGGCAAATTATCTATGAATGTTATTGTATATTCTCTCATACATATCATTCTCTTCTATATATAGGTTCCCTCTGTACGGGAGTATATGCAAAAGAGCCTATTACCATGAATAAGGACTAGGTCTTAGCGCCAGGAAGATGCAAAGGAAAGTCGCCTTACTATCAAGGTTGCAGAGGTGGATAAACGGTATTTTAATAGTTTTTTTGCTCTAATGTTCTTCCTCTAAGAGGTCTGTTGGATGTTGTAGGAATGTCACCAGAACAGATGGAGGTAGAGGCTGACCGTTAGTTTTGGTAGCATATTTGCATAAGAGGTGTTGAAAACTGCTCATCGTCGTGTGATATTGAGGTATATTGCATATGATAAGATAAGGCAAAAAGATATCCTTGCTACTAGAGGTGTGTTGATCCCCTGTGGTCATGACCATATTCCTTGTTTTAAAAGCAATTGCATGTGATGGTTTTCATGTACTTGTTCTCGATGAAATAAAATGGTTCTTATCTATTGATATCTTCTTGATGTATAATGATAGAATTGTGCAAGTTTTGTTGTCGAGCATCTATTTTTTTACAATATTTAAATTTTGAATATTTGCAGAAATTGATAGGAGGTAAATAAAAATAAAAGATATGTAGGTTTGTAATGAACGATGGCTAGATGTACTACCATAGGTTATGTATTAAGTTATAAGAAAGATGATGTCCGTCTTCTTTTTGCGAGTTTGAGAGTTTCAATTGAGAATATGATGGGGAATGATCATGAGGATATTGATGTATTTGGATGAGCTTGAAGAACACTGTAATAGTTTATTGGTGTTAAGAAGAAAAAGGGCTAAGGAGTTCAAGAAAAAGCATAATAACTATATAAAGAAGAAAACTGCCAAATGGTTAGACGAAGGGTCTCGACAAAGTGTGTTTAACAGTCACGTTGTGGCTATAAATAGCTCTTCACTTGGTGAATGCTTTTATTCTTGTTCCTCTGAAAAATTAAAAATTCTTCTTGATTCTCCATTTTCTTCCATTGGTAGCGAGGAAATCTCTGTGTTATTAGAGAGAGCCAAAGTTGCGAAGAAGAGAGATTCGAAAGTAGTTTGTATTTTCAAGATTGGTACTTTTATCTCTCTTGACTGATTTTTCGCATTGGTTTAGAGTTTGCTATGATTGCCTAAAACCCAAAGTAGATTATGTCATTATGTATGTGTGTTGTGATTGAATTTGAACAATGTGTAGTAGTTTACAAGAAATTGGAGTTTAGAAATTTTAGAGTTTCGACTGGTTTTCTGATTTTGGAGATTGGGATTTTTCTAGTAATAGCATTGTTTGGAACATGTCACTCGTAATAAGGTTGTTGTATATGTGGTGGATTGATGTTTTCTTAAAGGAAATTAAGTAATGGCATTGTTTGGAACATGTCACTCCATTAAACTTTATTGAGTGGTGGCTTCCCGAAGACTGGTAAGAAGAAGAGGGTTGCCACTCTTCCTTCCGTACCCGCTCTTCCTTCAAAAATGGTGTCTCGACAAAACCCTCTGGAGAAACAAGGGAAAAGAGAGGTTGTCGCTGCTAATCCCCTATGTGACACGGCTAGTGTTTGAACAGAGAAGCTATCTTCTGTGCCCCAACAAAAGGTTACAGGGCCAAAAAAGGGTAGTATCAATTCCCTAAAATCGATGCACTTTGGAAACTTGGTAGACTCAAAGGAAGAGACAAATCGATTTACCAAGGCCTTTACTTCTAGGATAATATCGATAGAATAGAACTTTGATAACTGCTTAGCTAAAGCATAGAGTATATCGACCTTCTCTATTGATGGTCATAGAATGATGAATCAGTTGAGAAATCTTAATGCATTATTTTGATTAGTAGATTTGGCTCCTTCTTCGAGAACTTATGCTCTAATTATAATACAGATTAAGAAGTTAATTCTTGATGGAAAACCCTTATTCCTGGGTGGGTAGAATTTGGCTAACGAAGTCTTTGTATATAAAAATATCAAAAAAAAATTGGTGAGGGAGAAAGAAGAACTTGAGGCTGAGCTCTCCAAAGTCAAAAGCTAGTGCGGTAAAATCAAAGGAGGCAGTTATCCGTGAGGCTAAGAAAATATGGGAAGTGGAGAAGAGGGAAGAGCTCGAGAAGCTGAAGACAGACATTGCTAAGGAGAGGAAGGAGGCCTTGACTCTACAAAAATCAAATTTTGAGGATAATGTTCGAGAATAGATATTGGTTGTGAAGAAGTCGATGGAGGCAGAGAAGAACAGGGCTCTTGCCAATGCTGACAAAGAAAAGAATGAGACAATCGCGATGGCGAATTTGGTGGGCCTCAACTCCTTAAGGCGGATGAAGGCAAACTATTTTGGGAAGTTTGACGCGATAGAAGAGAGAAAAAACTTCTACAAGGGTCTTGTCGTGGCTGCTGGTATCCTGTTTGCAAATTCTAATGATAAAGAAGACCCTTTTGATAATATTGTTTTCATTCCTATCTTTCCCCGTGTCGCTGAGAACGTTGGAGAGGAAGTTCTCGATGAGCTTACTCTCAGTCTTCTAGTGAAGAATGTTGACGTTCCAGAGTTGAATGTGCAGTAGTAAATTTGTTTGATGTTTTTGCTTCTCGAATATTTTGGTAGAATTGTAGAACTAATTTTAACCTGTAAAAGTGGTCAATGGGACTTGTTAACATTAGGTTTTTTTATAAAAAATGATGGATGTTTGACTATTTATTATTATTTGTTGATGTTTGAGATATAAGAAGCATAGTATATGTGATTTAAGGATATGCTACCCACTGATGGGATATCCATTTTGATTGATAAGATCGAGATGGTTAACAGAAATAGTTATGGTTTGTTTTTTCGATAATGATGTTAAGATATGTTGCCCATTTATGGGATATCTGATTTGATTGATGAGATCGAGGTAACATAACCATTTATGGGTTGTTGTTTTGATAATGGTGTTCAGATATGTTGCCCATTTACGGGATATCTATTGTCCAATGACTGTGACTCTTGGATTTGACATCTAACTTATAAAGTTTTGTCAAGATTGATAGTCGTAAGAATAGATTGTTTATTGATAAATGACATGAAAGAAAATTGCTTTCATGATAGATAATAGATTACATTTCTTATCTGTAGAACCTCTTCAAATGAGTTGTATTCCATGGGTACTCTAGTTGTACTTCGTCTTTTGTTAATAACCAGTAGGTATCACTATTAGTTTTGTCACTTACAATGTAAAGACCTTCCCAATTTTTTGATAATTTCTCAAATTTCTTTGGTCAGGTAATTCATCGAAGTACTAGGTCACCAATGTCGAACGTTTATTTTCTCACCTCTTTGTTGTATGTCTTTTTGAGGGTATCATGGTAGCGCCCTAAGATTACGATGACGTGATCTCAAGTTTTTTTGATCCAATTAAGGTTACATAGAAGCCCAAGTTTATTTTTTTTATCAGTCAGCTGCCTTCTAACAGTGGGATAGTCGAGGTCAAAAGTGATGACTGCTTATATTCTTAAAGCCATCATGAATGGTATGCAACCTGCAGATGTTCATGGTGTGGTCCTATATGCCCATAAAGCACTAAATAACTCCTTGATCCATCACCTTTTCTTTTCATCTAACCTCTTTTGTAACCCTGACTTGATGCTTTTATTAATAACTTATGTTTGGCCATTACCTTGTGGGTTAAGGTATCGATGTAGTCTATTGTATTTTATACTTATGGAGGAATTTGATGACTTTGTTACTGATGAATTACTTTCCATTATCTGACCTTATCATATGTGGACATCCGAACCTTGTAATGATGTGCTCCCATTGAAACTTGATTACTTCGTTCTTGTCGGTGTGACAATGTGAAATGGGACCCACTTGGTAAAATAATCTACAGCTACAATAACGAATCTTCTATTTCTTGATACAGGGTAGAATGGACCAATGATGTTGATTGCCCATCTTTTGAATGGCCATTGGACATTACTGACATGTAGGTTGAGAGTTGGGCTTTTTATGTCTTGAGCGTGGATTTGGCATTTATAACACTTTCGAATAAAATCTTTACAATTTTGTCTCATCTTCGGCCAGTACAAACCTTGAGTGAATGCCCTTTAAGCCTGTGATCGTCATGTGATGTGTGCTGCACAAATTCCTTCGTGTGACTCCTTAATTTTGACTTATGCATGTTTCTGTGAAATACATTCGATAAGAGGACCGCCTTCAATAATTTTGTATAATACTCCTCCTTGGACTTTAAATCTTGGACACTTTGCTAAAAGAGATTGAGCTTCTTCTTTGTTTAGTAGGAGGATATTGGAGTTGAGGTATGTAAGAAATGGTTTTCTCCAATCTTCAAGGTCATCATCTTCAGTTACTCGGATTAGCATCATATACTTTGTATCGAGACTAGAATATTGGATTACTTCAATGTCCAACATTCTTTTCTCACTGTCTTTCAGCATTATGGCAATGTAGGCCAGTGCATCAGGATCTTTATTTTTAGCTCTTGGTAAATAAGAGATAGTGGCTTTCCCAAATTTCTTCATCTTTTCTTTGACTAGAGCTGCATATTTGACCATCTTTCATGATGTTTTGAATGTCTTGTTGTAGAGATTGGCCACTAATAACGAATCTACGTAGACTATTATTTCTTCCACTATAAGTGCCAATACGAGATCTAGACCGTGTAAGATTGCTTCATACTCTGTTTTGTTGTTTGTTACATAGAATTTAAGTTTGATAGCTTTCTCGATTTTATGGTTGGAAAGTATTACTAGAACGATCCTAATCTCTTATCCCCGAGGTCCTGTAGATCCATCTGTGAAAAGTCTATATCCTCTACTTTTGGACCATGCGTCTGGCTCTGGATAAAGTCATCGACTAATATTTCTTCTAGCTCCTCCCAATCTGGGTTTTTGACGGGAAAATTTGCCAAAAAGTTAACAACTACTTGTCCTTTAACTGAGTTTGGGGCTTAAAAGAAATATCATATTCTCCTAGGAATACAGGCCTTTGTTGCACCCTTCTAAATTTTTCTTTCTTGGAAAGGACTAACTTGAGAAGGAATTTTGTGATGATTTTGATCGGATGCGCCTGAAAGTAGGGTCGAAGTTTTTGGAAACTGTAAACCAAAGCCAACAACTATTTTTTAGTAGCTGTGTACCATGTTTCTGCAGGCATTAGAGTTTTGTTGATGAAGTAGATTGATTTTTCAACCCTGTTATCTTCTTGAATTAGGATAAAATTGATTGATTCTTCTGTGGACAATAAATACATTGTTAAAACTTCACCATCAATAGGAGTGCGCATTATGGGAGGATGCACCAAGTACCTTTTAAGGTCTTGAAAGGCCAATTTGCATTTTGGAGTCCATATGATTTCCTTAGGTTGCTTCCTGATTATCAGAGTTGGGTTTCCATGAAGGAGGTAAAGAAGCTTGCATAGAACATATGACTTTGAGATAAATCTGTGAAGCGCAGCTACTTTTCTTAATAGCTTCTGGACGTTCTTTTTTATTCAAGGAGAGGGCATGACCATGAGTACCTTGATCTACTCCGGGTTAATTTTGATCCCCCATCTGCTTACAAAATGGCCTAAGAATTTACCGGATGTCACATCGAATTGACATTTTTCTGGGTTTAACTTCATTCGATAAGTGTGGAGGATATCGAAGATGGTTTAAAAATTGTCGCAATGATTTTCTCCTTTCAGGATTTTACAAATCATGTCATCGATGTATACTTCCATAGTTTTGTCCAAGTGGTCTTTGAACAATTTTGTCACGAGTCACTGATATGTTGCTCCTGCATTCTTTAGTCTAAAAGGCATGATTGCATAACAGTAAAGGCCTCTTTCTATTACAAATGTCATTTTTTCTTAACCTTCTTTGGCAAGTAGAACTTGATTGTAGCCTGAAGCTGGATCCATCATTGACAAAAGTTCATGTCTCGTCACAGAGTTGAGGAGTTGAGGTATAAAAGGTAAGGAAAAGTTATCCTTAAGTTTGAACTTGTTAGGCTTTGTAAAGTCCACACAGACCATGATCTTCCCATTCTTCTTTGGGATAGATACAATATTCGAGACCCATTTTGGATATTTGGTTTTTCGAATAAATCCAACCCGAAGTAGTTTATCAATTTCTTCATTAATTCTTTCTCAGAGTCTGGGTGCCATGTTACATCACTTCTGCACGATGACTTTGTTGTCAGGTACTAGGTTTAACTTGTGGCATGCAATGAAATGATCAATTTCTAGCATTTCTTGAAAAGACCAGGCAAAGACATCAACATTCCTTTTCAAAAGTTGCAGAAGTGTTTCTTTTTCATCTGGTGAGAGTTTGAAGCCGATGAAGGTACTTCTCCCAGGTCCATTGAGTTTAATAGATTCGACGGTTTCAATATCATGTTGCTCAAACATTGGGAGAGGTTGTTTATGTAATTTATATGCTTTCAGAGTTTTGACCGTAAGCATTCATGGTAGTATTTTTACACATTCAAGCCATGGCTTGACTTCCTTTGATTTTGTACATCCCGTGATCAATTGGGAAACGCATAGCGAGATAATATGTCGAAGGTACCGCCTTGAGTGAGTGAAGCCAATTTCTTCCCAGGATCCCTAGGTATTTGGATTCGCCATTGATTACAATGAATTTAACGTCGTTTCTGGCCCTACCTGAACTGGTAATGTGATTTCCCCCAAAGCAGGTTCCTTGAAACCATTAAAGCTTGTAATGGTTGTTGCTGAAGCTTTGGTAGAATCTCTGAGACTAAGGATGTCGACTGCTCTTTTAAATAGTATGTCAGCTGCGCTACCTGTGTCTACAAGGAGTATATGTAAGTAGTCCTGGCCTACTTTGAGCATTATCACTAGTGGGTCATCGTGGGGGTACTTTACATGAATGGTATCACAATCTTCAAAGGAATTGTGATATGGACGTTTTGCTTTGCTGAAGCTAGGCAGATTTCTCGGATGAAGTCATTTTGCAACATGATGTACTCATGTTATCTTTCTTACATTTTTTTTCTTTTTTCTATCTCGATCATGTACAGATGATGAGCCTGACCTAGTCCTTGATTGTCTTCCTTCCTCTTTATTTCTTCTTCGAGAAACTTTTGAGCATCGATGACATATTCATGAAGTCTTCTTACCAAAATAATACGTATGGGGGAATAGCAGTTGTTAGTCTCACAATTGTGTACATTATGATATTGATATATGGGCTTATTCAGAACATTGGGGATCTTCTGAGCTTCTTGAAAGAGTTTGTCTACCCTCAGGATGGGCAAGATGTTTGACAGGGTAGTAGCCATTGGTGGTAGGACTGGGATTGGCCTATCCTTTTTCCTATTCTTTCCTTTAAGGTTATTATTGGGTCGCTCGCGTCGTTTAGTGGTACCATTGTTTGTCTGCTTCGAGTAGAGTTGTGAAAGAGCATCGTTAGAGTGAATGACGGTGGAGTTTTTCATTTTATCCTTCTATAACCTCTCAAGCTTGATGTAATTATTAACCACATCTATCAATTCTATTACTATGTATGGCTAAGTGCTAGTTCTTCTCGAACCTTATAGTCGATGTGAAGTACAGACGTGAATGCTAGTACCATGATTTTTGGATCTGAGTTCCCAATCTTCCTTGTTTCTTGTAAGGATCGTTTGTAAAAGTTTGTTAGACTTTCCTTTGTGCCCTGCTCGAAGAAGAAAAGTGAATTGACTGTAATTTATCGTTCCTTGGCGTGAGTATAATTGGATTCAAACAACAATTGCAACTGTGCAAAACTGGTTATTGATCCTTCAGAAATTATATGAAACCATCTAAGAGGTTCCTTTTTGAGGCTAATGTTAAATAGGCGGCACAACATGTGATTGAGTTTTAAGTAGAGTTTTACTGTTGCTTTGAAGTGTCTGATATGAGTTAGTGGGTCGGTGAGGCCTGCGCACTGATAGAATTTTGGCATGTAGAAGTTATCAGGAATAGGCATGCTTTTGAGGTGAGGGGAGATGGGGTTCGTTTCGATCTTGTCCAGAGCTTATCTTTGACTTGGATTACTAGTATTAATGGCCCGGATCTGGTTGTTCAAGTCATCCAAAGTGACAAATTGGGGGAATACTTGAGGTACTATCGCAGATGCATAAAGGTTAAAGTATCCTTAGCCCTCGGGGCCCAATATTTCTCTTAGAGGTCGTCTTGGAGGAGGTGGTTGGTTTGCAGTTGTCGCTGATTTCCCTGATTGGTTGATGTTGATAATGTGAGTCCAAAGTGGCAAGATGCTTTGTCTGGATTCCTTAATTGATTTCTCAAAGTTTGATGGCACTCTTCTTTTGGCGACCCGTTGTCCCTCTGAGTTGCTCTAGACCAATGGTCATTACGAGCCTGAATGAATGACCCTGTCGATTGGTAAATCGGTCTTGTTGCTTGCGCAGGTTTTCCATCTCTTTTTGATGAGTCTGGTTTTACTGCTTAAGGGCTTTCCTACTCTCATCTCTTTTGAATTGAAGGGCTTGAGCGTGAATTTTTTGATCTTCAAGACGTTGTACTCTATCAGATTCCATCTATTTTTGGAGTTTGAAGACACCATTTTACAAATTGACGGTGTCTGGTAGTACTGCGGATGTATTGTTCTCATTGTTCCTCTGGGTACTGGAGGCGTTTTGGAGGTTTATGTTGGTCATGGTAGGGATAGGTAAGGATGAGATTTGATAGAGAAAAAATACATTTTCCACAGACGGCGCCAATTGTAATGGCTAGTTTTCTGGTAGGCAAACTTTGCCAATACTTTATGTAAAGACATAAAATTTAAGTGCAAGGAAAAACTACTACGCAATCGATTTTACGTGGAAAACTAAGTGAAGCCTAAGAAAAACCACGACCCCGAGGAGGGTTTAGATGTAAAATCCACTAAGATGTTAATCTATTACACTTGTAGAGTAAATAGTATAGAGGGTGTGCAAAAAAGAAATTATCTCCTATTGTTGTATGATATGCCTGTATTTATAGCTGGATACAGGCAGTTACAAAGGTAGAACGTTTATCCTATTTTTTAGAAAGGTGGGCAAACTTTGCAGAGCATGTAGACCGAGTGTAACGGCTACTATAGATGGTCGAGCTCTACAAGTATAGATTGTAGTGTTTTCGATTTAGAGACGTGTATGCAAACAAATGCCTTCGGCATGCCTTTAACAGTTCTTTTCGTCAAATTTGATGAATATGCTAGTAGACTAAGGTTTATCAATAAAAATTAAATTAAATCCTAACATGAGGAGAAAATATGAAATAAAGCGGTAAAAGTATCAAAATAGCGAACATAAATATAAATTCATATTTTTCACCTTATTGGGTTCAGCCATTGGAGTATTACTTGAATTGAGTGTTGAAGGCAAAAATATTTCGACCCAGTAAACCTATTACCAGGGAGCTGCATGGGTTATTAGTTGTTCCCACGCGATGACTTGGACCATCTTATTTTTGTATTTATGCACTTCGAGATCAACAAAATACATGACTACACTTTTACCTCATATTTTATTTACTTATTTACCACGGGAAGTTAATATTTCACACTGTACTACTTGGAACTTGTATTAAGAGCATCTCCAGCAGGGTTTGGGTTTGGGTTGGGTTTGTCAACTCAAACCCAAACCTAAACTTTGGCATTCCCAACAGCATAAAAATGAGTTTGGGCTCGCTTATATGGCATTGTCAGAACCAAACTGGGTTTAAGCTCCTTAAACTCAAAAAAATGAGTTTGGCGGTCTTTTGAATATCGTGCGGTGTTATTTTTACCACCTGAATTTCTGGGCGGTAAAAAGAATACCGCGCGGTATTCAAAGGACCACCGTGCGGTATTCAAAAGGTCACTTATTTATTTTTCTTGGCTGAGCTCTCCCTGGCTACTTTTTCTCTTCCTAACCCAGTTGCAGAGCAGAGAAGAAAACCTCTACGCAGTCCCTAAATGGTAAACTTTGGCACCAGCAGTAATAACTCCACACCATCAACCCCATCCTTCCATAACCCACCTTCAACACTATTCTCACAACACCCATCATCACAATTCACTTCATACCTCTACCACAGCAAATCTCAATTCTAATCACAAACCCTACCTCCGTTTACCATGTCGCAAGGGGATACCTTCGAAGGATAGTATCAAAATCCATTTACACTCTCTCAACCGTAACCTCAAGCGTTTAGCCCGTACTATCAACCCTATCCGGTCACTCAACCTCAAGGTTTTCAACCTCCAAATTACTTTCAGAACTACCTATTATATGGTAAATCTACTCAGCATAATCAAAGTGGTACAAATGCGTCAATACCTGTCAAAGCGGCGATGCCCGAGAAAGAAAAAAGAAAAGGAAGAAAGAAAAGAGTACTCAAAAAACAAAGACAAAGCGTGTAAGTGTCAAAAGATGCTGAGATTTTGGACGAGATGGACGATGCTAGACTTTATTGGACAGATGCAGACTTCACGTGTCTCGCAAGGGCGTGGGTAACAACAATTTGTCCAGACCGTGGGCTGTACAAAGGGCTTCACTTTTTATCAAAAGGTCAACATTGCCTTTAACAGTAACCCTGAGTGCCCCACACAACGATCATGTAGGTCTACCAAATCTCAGTGGTATCCCTTTAATGCACAATATGTGGCGTACAAGGGGATAGTTGCTCAAGTACAATTTTGACACAATAGTGGAAAAACCGATGAAGATCGGGTACGTTCTAATTTGCTTTAACTCAATTTCATTTATTTTTCTTAGATATACACGTTATTTATTTGTATTTGGTAATTTTGCGAATTATAGGAAAAAAATGCACACAAGATCTATCAAGGCTTGAATGGCGGCAATAACTTCAAACACCGTGAAGCATATAAGATTTTAGCACGAGAACTACGATGGGACAACCTAAAGGATGATGGGTTGAACTATGCGGGGAATGTACCAAAATATATGGCCAGGAGAACATCACACAATTCTTCTCCAAGGAACTCAATCGGATCAAATAATTTATCAGAGGACCCCGACGACTCACCTACACCTTAATCCGCGGGCCAAAATTCTGAATTAGATGGTTCGTTGTATGAGGGTGAAACCAGACCCATCAGCCAAAAACTATTTAGAAAAAACCTTACAATACAAAAGGCCTTAGATGAGGTTATTACATCTGGTAGTGGTATCCAAACAATACTTACGGAGATGAGGTTAGAGAAGAGACAAGCGAAAGAAGATCAGAAGCAAATTAACAATGGCAGGCCAAAATAGATTTGGAACAAGCAAGGGAATATCGTAGAATCATGGATAAAGACCTGAGTAATCTTTCTGGACATCAATTGTAATATTATCTATAAAGGCAAGCTGAGGTCATGGAACGTTTGGCCAAGATGGGCGGACCAAATACTTGAAGTGGTGATTAAATATAATTTAATTTTTCTTTATATTGATTTTTTTTCTTCCAAGAATGTAGTTTACCTTCCAACAATGTATTCGTTTGAATAATGTACTTTGTTATTGAAGAATGTAATCTTTTTTTCAAAATGTTTATTTCCGAGAATATTGCGTTAAAACAAATACAAGATTAATGCAATATCAAAAATTTGTTCAATAACCTTGTACGACAAGAAGCATTAAATTACATCAAGAACACTCAAATAATACTTGATTGCAATACTATAAATGAAGATTTTACTTCGCAGCCCACAAATGCTTGATTAGATCATCTTTTAGATCAAAGTGCAGTTCTCGACTTCGAATGCGGTTTATTTTCGTTATAAAAGCTTTTATTGTTCCGCGTTCGCGTACAATATTAAACTGTTTGTCTTCGATAGTTGAGGGATCGTCCAGATCGTAGCCTAAGTATGATGGGAATGAACCTTGTTCCTCTTCGACGATCATATTATACATTATCACTCATGCCTTCATGACATTAAAACCTCGGATTTCCACAATTTAACCGATTTTTTTTATAAAATTGAACCATGGTTGTAAAATCCCAAATGCCCGTTCTACGTCTTTTCGATAACTTTCTTGTTGTTGAGCAAAGAATTTTTATTTTGCTATAACCAAATTGGATATGGTTTGAACAATTATTTCCTATTTAGGGTATATACCATCCGCTAGGTAATAACCCATATCATAAGTTTTTTCGGTAATTGTATAATTGCAAGATGGGGCGATAGTTCGGTGAAAAGATGTGATTGTTGTAAGACATTGATATCATTGTTAGACCCTGGTAACCCAAAAAATAATGTCAAAACCAAAGGTCGTGTGAAGCTACTACTTCAAGAATCAGTATCGCCTAAGAGTAATGACCAATAAATTGACTAGACCAAGCTATAAGACAATTTTTTTATATCCAATACATGCAATCAAGGCTTCTTAACATTCCGGGAAATCCTCGTGACTCTCCTATCACTTTTAACCTCTCAACGTCGGCCGCGTTTGGTGCTCGAAGATATTCATCGCCATAAATTTGTATAGCCGCAACACAAAACCTTTCCATACTTAACAAGGTTGTGTTTTCTCCTATTCTCAAATACTCATAAAAAAGATCTGTCGCGATACCGTAGCTTAGGAATTGTAGTGCCACGATTACCTTTTAGTATGGTGAAAACCCTATAGTTTTTGTATTATTAGGTTTTTGGGCGAAATAATGATAATGTGCAACTACTGTATTGAATATACGTATAAATATTTGTCTACTCATATGAAAACGTCGCCGAAATTTGTCCGGCTCATATGTGTACCCCGGGTTGAAGTAGTCCCGCATAATGTTGTAATGCCTCAATTCATGATCTTGCTTCTTTCTCTTATCCTTACGGCCCATGACATTCCC
Source organism: Kingdonia uniflora (assembly GCA_014058105.1). NCBI lineage: Eukaryota > Viridiplantae > Streptophyta > Magnoliopsida > Ranunculales > Circaeasteraceae > Kingdonia > Kingdonia uniflora. The sequence continues at coordinate 1,270,823 of JACGCM010002030.1, read as the reverse complement.
ATGGTGACTCGAAGTTGTATCATGTACTACTAGGTTTATTATATTTTGGTGCATAACGGCTATTGTTATCGTACAATCAAGCATAAGATCGTCAGAGGAGAACGATACACGTGGAGGATCATCAATGGATGAAAAGGATGATGAGGAAGATATTTGAGGCTGTTGAGTTGAGAGAATGATGTTAAAGGTGAAAGGGGAACAAATAGAGATAAAAAAAAGTGCAAAAGGATAAAGGGAAGAAGAAGTAGTGGTTGTGGGAGATCAGTGCTGACGGCAGTATTCTTTTTACCGCATGGTAAAAGAACATCGTCGCCATCACTGATCCCCCACAATACTAGTACCTCTTGTAGGTCCTTCACAACGACTATTTTTGGCATCCTAACAGCTAGTTTTTGTTTTATATATATATTGGCTAGATATGCTCTAATAATAGGTCCTCTACTTCAACTCAACAATGCAAATTTTTTTAGCTTTGACACAGGATTCTTCAATGGTATTTAGCTGAAATTAAGACTACACCCTGGCCACATCCTAGCAATATTTTGTTGATAATCCACCTCTCCGATAACTTAACTTCCATCAGTTATGGGATCGAGTTCATATCCAATTCAGGGAGCACACAAAACTATAATACCCTCATGTAGATTTATACAATAGGTAGAATGTTCTTAAGGTTAAATGTGATGAATTTCAAGAGAAACGAAAGAATATTAATAGACATGTCAGAGGTGTTCCACTAGCTTGTATTCTGCACGAAGCTAGACAAATGGTATGAGAAATACAACCAGCCATTCCCATTCGAGACTTCATATAATATTTTTTACCGGAACTACGTCCTGCCTGATGAGTTTCTTGCAAATTACCAACTTTCCAACTATAGACGGGATCTACTCCCCCTAAATGAATGGTTCGAGTTTAATCCATACATCAGTCATGAACGATGAATTAAGTTTAATTGTATCTGTTTTGAGTTTCATTTTTGTGTGTAGAACTACTATTTTAAGAATTGTAATTGCATTTTTATTTAAATTCAAAACTCAAACAAAATTGATTAATATTGATTTATATAAAGAAATGGGACATCAGGTCGTACAAGTACTTATATAGAGAAACAAAATTTTATAATTGAAATTGTTCAACACAGATGTTTACAATAAAAGTTGACGTCTACAAAAATACTCATCTCACATTTACATCTACTGAGACAGGCCAATATTATCTCTAGTACCCCTGCCCCTGCGGCTATTATCGACTCCCCTGGTTCGCAGACCATGTTCACGGGTCCCTTGCCTCATACTCGCACCACCTCCAGGTGGTAGTGGCACCACCCGTACCTCACGCCCCCTCCTCATATATAGGTTCTAAACATAACAAAGATAATTTATTTAGATTTTGACAAAATAAATATGACCTTAAGAAATAAATAAATACATAAATAAATTATCTACATGTTGATATAGTTGGTCGTCTATATTGTCTATGTGGGTCGTCAGAACAACAACCTTATCAGTCAAGTGCTGGATCATCTGGGCGTCCCACGCAGACTCTAAAAAGGCGACTCGTCGCATACCATAAGTTTGGCGTCACAACTCCTCTGAGTTGTAGGAGGCAGACATGGGTGGCAGCTCCCTTAAGTGGTGGATAAAGACTGGCTCACACCTCCATGTCCAATCCATGTACCACCCTAGGTCTAGCCCCATCTCCAATTCGGGTAAAGTGAAGTCCTGGGATAAGCTATGAACCTCTGCTGACGTAACCACCACGAGTGTAATACCAGCTCTGAGTGTACTGGGTCCGAACAGATCTATATTTCCTATTCTCTACGAATCTGTCAACAAGTGCCCTACCTCATAAGTTTAGCTAGCCCAGTATGAGGCGTAAGTCTCTCGCTCCTTCCCTATCACAAATAGGGCATAGTTAACGAAGTTGGCCTGTATTATCACCTGTAAATCAGATGGACTAAGATATGATGACATGTTAAGCGGAGGATCCAAAGGAATAACCGCAGTACCAGTCAACTGCCTCCAACATTTATCCCCCAAGTAATACTCACAGTTTCCATTTGGAACTTGAAGTGATATCCTCTTACGGGATAGGTACGACGCGCTATGTATGTCATCTAACTGTAATGCCATAGATGTACCCCAAGGTTGTCTGTTGATCGACTCAATAGTCTAGTGGTTAATGAGGTATCTGGCTATAGTAAAAAAAAATCTTGCTTAGTCGTTTATTTTCATCATGTACCCCTTCTCCCATGCTTTGAGGCGCGGATACGACGTGATCTTCAACGCTTCCTTGACAATAGGGTGACCAGCCCCACAATACTCGTTGAACCAATACTGTATTTCGGAACAACATAAAAAATAATTAGAAATTCTATTTAAGACGTTTATACTAAGATATTTGATTTATAGCTTGTAAGGAAAACATGTTACTCTACCTCAAGAAGTTATGAAAATTCAGTGATGGCACCCCCGGTCGTGACTGCGGTATCCAAACCATGGTACAAATAAGCAAGAATAGCAGAACCCCAATCATATTAAGGAGCTTCATCCAAATCGGCTACGACAGCGAGATATCTAAACAGGACGGTGTCGTTGGCCGTTCGGAGCCATAAATGTCCTATCATGAAAATGATAAAAGCATGAACTATTGAAATGTCATCTTCCCGATCATCTGTAATAGTCAAGTATGTCCTCAAATGTGAAATGTTGACGTTCTCACTCTTTGTATTGTTGGATTCGATATAGGGGAGCAATTGCCTCGCATTGGATAAAATACTCCATCGGTCGTCATACAGCACCTGTGTAGGATATTTGCTGATTGACAATGATGTCAGCATTGTAAAATCCATTGGAGTGATCCTTATCTCCGCACACGGGAACAGAAAAGTGTGAGTTGTAGACCACCAACGCTCTGTTAGTGCCTGAAGTAGCCGATTATCAGAATTGCCCAAGCGTATATCCATAAACATCCCAAATATCTTCACCACGGGATCCCTTATTGTCAGAATTGTGGAAATCTCATTTCAAACTTTTATAGTGAATGTGTTGTGCGGACGCATCGAATCCCGATTATGTTCATTGGAGCAGTTTGTCAAACACTTGATTAACGGAAATGACAAAGTCACAATGTACGAAAAACTTACCGTGAGATCCTTGCCAGTGTGATATATATGAGTTTGGTCGTCTCGGAGCACAGTAATAAACTGAGCTGGAACATTTTCTTGGGGTGGGTGTGGTATGCTTTCATTTTGTTGTACCTCTTCAAATACAACTATTTTTTTCTTCCTTCCGGACCTCGACCGAGTTACGACTTGCTATGGATTTCTTGTCCCTCTAAACCCAAGGAATGTACTATCACGTGGGTCTCCCTATGGCATCTCCATTTGATTTTGCAAAGAATTAGATTTTTTATTCAAATTTTAGGTTCGAATATTGAGAGAGAGATGAGAAAACAGTGTGGAAGGAGTCGAGTTGGGTTTGCTATTTGTTAACAGATGAAGCGGCTATAATCCTTTTACCGCACGGTAATCAGAATACTGCGCGGTGTTTTGATTGCAATTAAAAATAATAAAAAAAAAAAAAAAAAAAATACACGTCATTGGCTGCTGGCAGAGGTTGGGTTTTTTGTGGACCCTCTGTTAAAGCGCACGCCCAAACTCAAACTATTTGCTGGAGATGCTCTAAATGAGAATTCAGAACTATTTTAAACAAAACTGTTTTGAAACTAGTGGGTTGCTAATAATTGCCAAATATAATATAGCTGTTATGTCTTTGTTAGGAAGACTTTTGCGCGCATGACCTTGGCTGTTGGTGGCAGCTAGTGAGCCACAATGCAGTGCACCCCCTAGTGAGTTATCTAATAGTCAGCACCTGCGGCCTGACCTCACTGCAGTGCAATTCTTCCCCCTCTCGATTTGGAGTTTACGAATCCAATGGAAACAGATTCTGTAATCGATGGTTCTCACATCAAAAAACTTCGCGATCTTCATCTCTTCAGTATCACTGTAGCCCAACTCTGGTAATCGTCACTGAGAAAATTAGGGCAAAAACCCAATTTTGTAGAGTTTGAAGATTTCATCTTTATAATAAGTGTGTTTACTTGCAGGGATGATCATGGCGAGGAAGATCGGCGTAATTCATCTTGGTATGCTCATAACGATAATTCGGTATGTCTGGTAACTTTTTTTTTTTTTTTTGATGTAATGTTTGATTTCTGATTTCATTTTGAACCCTATGTGTATTCGTTGCACAGAAGTTTCGGTCAAATAGAGTTTGTAATGGATTGACCGAGGGGTTGGAACTCGATGGTAAGTAGTTACTCATGCTTGAATTGTGTTGTTTTTGGTTTTGGAGGGTTAGGTGTAAAATTGCGTTTTTAGAATTGGGGTTTAGTTGTTTTGAAGGATGTTGGCTAATTTTTTGTGTTTAAGATGTTCTTAGATACTTGTCGTTCTTTGGAGGATATTGAGCTGACGCAGATGGAAGATATGGGGCTCCCTCGTTCTTTCAACACGAGCAAGGTAATAATTTTACTCGTTACAAATGAGGCAGAGTTGTAGGAAGGGGTTGTAGTTTTATTTTGGTGCTATGGTTTTCATTCTGTACGTAGCTATGTGTAACGGGCCGTTATGGGAACACCCAATTTGGTAGGGAACATAAGGAGATTAGTTTGCCGACAAATGTAAAATAAAATAGGGAAATTAGTCTGGCAATATCAAGACCAGATGTAGTGACGATTTCAAAGATCAGAATTTGACTTACTTTCAAAGTTTTTTGTTTTCTTTGACGGAAAACTGCATTCTAAAAGGAAATATTTTTTATGTGTAAATGAAGTTACTTATAGTTCTATATCAAATGTGTTTTCTAGAAACGAGAGAGGCTCAGGTGGAAATGCTGAGATATCATGCCAATTAGAAATGCTGTTAAAAGTTGACAATAACATTCTGGTGGTAGGAAAGACCTTAAATAGTGCTAGAATGTAATACAGTGGCAGCTTTCCCCTTCTCGTATGCTCATATTTCCTTGAACAGATATTCCAACCTTGTGGTAGGCTCCTTGGAGGTGCCTTGTGGATCCTTACTCCAGCCAATAGGTGGGACTTCACCTCCAAATTTGTGAATGCTTTGGGTCTATTGTCTATGTTATCTCTCTCTACCCAGATGTTCCACGCTATTGCAAAAAGCTTCAATACCCAGAAGCAATTCTTCCCTAGGTAACAATCTTGGCTTAAGCCAGTTACAGAACATTTACGTAATGAGATCATTAAAACTGTCCTCAAAATTTCCAATTTAGTGAAATGCAACATCTTTTACTTGATAATGAGTTCGTGGTCTACAGATTTTCAATCATGCTTATGCATTTAGCATCTTTAAACTCAGTTCCTATTAATGAAATATTTCACAGTTAATTTTTGTTAAAATTACCTTCCAACCGAAAATATATCTCTAAATGGAGTATTCAGTTCCCTGATGCACATCTGGCTCAAAAGGCAGGCCTGGAGTAGGTAGGTAAAGCTAGAAAAAAGCAACTTCATCTACAGGTTTATCTTTGCTCTGAATCTCTTTTCTCCTCTCCTCCTTATTCTTCACTTTTCAGATATCTTTGAACTATGCAATGGGCACTGTTTCCTGGTCAAAGAGTTGTTGTTCCATGATATTGCGTCCCTAGCTCATTTCCTAAATTCGTACTTAAGTGATTCACACACTTAGCAATTTGTAATTCTTCGAATCTCGTCATGAATAACCATCCTCACTTAGCAATTTATAATTCAGCGATACGTGACCTAGAATAACCATCCTCCCTCTCTACTCATTGTAGCCTTAGGCTTACTCATCTCTTTAAGGTCCTATGCCCAACCCCTCTTTAACGTAGAGGCTATTACTTATGCCATTATTCCCCTCGCCAAATGCATCCACAAAAGTACTCTTGTAATGTTCTATTCTCCAACTTTTAATTACTTGCCCTTCTTAAATTTTGGGTTGACATACCAAATTCCATTTGAACATGCATATGTAAAGCAGTCTTCCTTATCACCTAGTTAAAGGTTTTTAGTTATATTACCCTATTGATCTTCGTCTTGAGATTTGGTATGGGAAATGGAAATAATATACTGGGAAGGCTACTGAATGTAATTTCCTAAGAACTTAGAGGTTGTTTTGCCAAACCAACATACAATTTGCTTACAACTTTTAAGCATATTGATTTTTCAGTGAAGCCATTTCCAGCATCTTTTTGTTGTTGTCACAACCCCCCAAAAGGAAGCTTTTGATTATTAATGTTTGTGATTTTTTATTGCAGAAGAGAAATATAATGGCCAAAGGTAAAAAGAATAAGATGAGAGCTTTATCCGAGATGGAACATCTATATGCCCGTAAAGGTAGATGGGAGGAAGCGTTAGAAGTTCCTAAAGCAAGTGATGGAGAGGGTTTTAATGCTATGCATTTTGATGACACTATCGCTTTAGCATTTCGTTCTGATGTCTCAGAGGAAGTCAGCGAACATCATTCAGCTTGTGAGTGTGTTCCCTCAGTTTGTGAGTCTGGTATAACATCATGTGAAGTTGGCGAGAAGGGTGCTTATGACGAACTCTCTAGTGTGACTGGTAATTGTGATGTCGATACGGACAATGCACATGTCTCTCTCATGTCAGAGGGTGCTATCAGAGTGGATGCACATCCAACTAACTTGGATTCTATTTTTTTTTTGGGAAATTTGGATCAAGTTGTTGGCTTAGGAGATAGCAAACCCTTTGAGCATAAATGTCGGCAAGGTTCCTCTATGGACTCTGGTGATGCAGAATCGGAAAAGCTTTGCGTTTATAATATAATTGAACAGCCAAAATTTCTTGACTCAGGTGTATCCTCTGAATCTTCAGTTATGAGTGATCTTGCCTTTCAAGATAAATATGAATACTATGGAGATGTTGGGGAACTAAGTGTGTATTTGGAAACTGTCTCTAAGTGCTACTACTACTATAATTTTAAGACACAGGAGTGGGTAGATCAACCGGGAGCTGAGTACTTAGCGTATTTTGGTACTACATTTAATCCAAGTTATGTGACTGCTGATGCAAGCTCCAGCAGTGAACATCAGGATGAACTAAATGGGCTAATAAGCTGTTCTAAGACCAGGAAGAATTCTGATGAAGTTCTAAGCTCGGATATCGACAGGTCAGTTTTGAAACTTCATATTGAACTTGCTTCTGAAAATCTCTAAATCTCTTGGGAACTTTTTCTTTCATGACCGCATCTTAAACGATAAATTTTGGTCGCAGTTTCCTTAACAATATAAACCAGTTAGTTTCTGAAGAAGTTATGAGCTCTACAACAGGGGAGTTGGCCAGGCAACAAGAACCACTATCCTATGAAAGGGAAGAGAAAGCAAGAACTGTGTGGGGTCTAGGGAACATATCATCTAGCACAAACAATGGTGAGTAACTTGGCTGTTGCTTAAGATGGGTTTTTAGATTAAGCTATACTAATTTTCTCAAATCTGAACTGCTTTTTATTGTCTATAAAATTACATTTTCATGGACAAAGACTCTGTTTCATAAGCCTATATTAAAGTCTTATCCTCAGGTTATCAGGGTTTTTATGACATGATAAACATACATCAATGTTGTTAGTCAAATGTTGATCCGGCTCAAATGTACGAAACCATTGTTATTCTTATGGATAATGTTTACTGTACGAGTTTTGTCATAGGTTTGAACTGTTGAAAACATTATGTTTTTCTTAAGATTAAATCAAAGCCTAACTATCATTTGGATTTATTTATTTTGTTACTAAACATGTAGCCAATGTCTTTTAATTACTTCTTAACTTAAAAAAATTTCTAATGCAAGGCTCTTTTCTTATTCCAGAAATGCAATGTGAAGGCATGCCAGAAAAATACCCTATTGAAAACAGGAAGTATCGGCTTCAAAAATGCTCACTCTTCTGGAAATTTGATGATGGTATAAGAATGGACGAAGAAGCATGGTTTTCTGTTACTCCGGAGTCTGTTGCAAGGCATCATGCATTGCGCTGTACCAATAGTGGCATCGTTGTAGATTGTTTTACTGGAGTAGGCGGAAATGCTATCCAGTTGGCTAAGAGGTACATACACTGCACTCGGCATACCTCTTTTGGCCGTGCTTCAAGATTTAAATTTTTTTATTTTTGGAGAGGACGATCTCCATGTTGATGAGATTATCCTCACAAGAAATCAAGTGTTAATTCGTTCTGGAAAGGTGTTTTAATCAAATCGTGATTTTCTTCCTCTTCCCAATCATATACTCAATCCATGGATAAGTCTTGGATTGGATTAGGCCAACTCTCCCGAGTTGCCTCGGGATCGTTCTGATCTGAGTTACATAAAAAAATCGGAAAATTTCAAACTCGGGCCAACTCACTCGAGTTTTGATGAGTTGTCTCGGACCGGATTGGTCAATTTGGTTGAACTATAGCAGTTTTTTTAGCTCAGTAATAGTATTATTTTGATATGACAAGTGTCTGTCTCTATGTATGATAATTTAGCAAAAGTAGTTTGTACGTATTGCAATGATATGACAATAATAATTTGTGTGTATTACAATGGCATGACAAAATGGGTTGATTTTAATATATTATATTAAATGTGGGTGGGTAAAGTACTCTACTTTACTTTTGTATCGAAATAATTCAATAAAGTCTATTTACTTTTATATACTAGTGTAAAAGTGATAGTGGCTATGGTACTCTTTTTAGTCATCGAGGCTGCTAAAGATTTGATTGAATAAATGAGATATCTTGCTATCTAGTTATTCGATTATGGAGCTCTTATTGCTAGTATTATAGATGTGGTGTGGATTGTATTTATATAATTTGTGTTTGCATATTTGAATTATGTTTGTATCAGTATCTTTGTTGTACTCGGATTATTGTTATTCCTAATACTCGACCAACTCTAATACTGTATTTGGGTTGATTGTTTGAGCTGAGTTACAACTTTGGATACATATACAACTTCTTGAGCTAAAAACTGGAATCTGGGGTGTCAACTTTCACTTGTCAAGACTACGTTATCAAGTTGACTGGTTTACTATCTTTTCATATTCTATGTATCCGTATGTAGCCTCTATATTCTAGATGAATGTTAAAAATATCCTTTGGGATGACACCGAAAGAGTTCGTAAGCTCCCCAACACCTTTTGTTGTGTATTTGCTCCTTCTCTGCGAGGTACGAGCAAGCTTGCATCATATAATATCTATTGTCTTGGTGAGATCGTGCAAGTGATCTTCAAGTTTTTTTTCAAGTAAGAATGTTACAAAATGATAGAAAGTGTGTAGCTGTAATTACCTAAATTCTTGATTTGGTGCACTCGTCATTTTGACAATAAAATTCCTTTCCGACAATACAATCTTAAATAAAATCTAAGTTCCCATATCTTATTTGTGCTTGCTTCTGATATCTCAGGGGTCATCATGTAATTGCAATTGATATTGATCCAATAAAGATTGATTATGCCCAACATAATGCAGCCATATATGGAGTTGATGACAGCATAGAATTCATAAAGGGGGATTTCTTCGGTCTTGCCCCTAAGTTAAAGGTATTAGCACAATAATTTTTCATGCGAAAAGCGTAATCTACTATTTCAGCTCCCTTTTCGTCATGCATATTTGGAGGTCTAATCTGACATATTCTAGCATACAAGACGCAAAATGTTAATTTCGGCTGGTATGACGACACTTGAAAAATCGTGGAAATATGGAGGATATATAATCTGACCATTAAGTTGCCCTTGTTACAATCCTTGACATGAGAATTTGCCCTCTTAACCCAATTTTCCAATATATCTGGATTTATCTGATCAATCTTTTCATGTATTTTACATGGAATGCCAATAGCAACAGGTTGCCGAAAATCCGGAGAGATTTTGAGTTGAGGGGTGCAAATTCTCAAGTGAATTTTTTTTTGAACAACTTTGACTTAAAAATAAGTGAGATCTAATGTGATTGGAGGATGCAGCTGTCCGCATTCCTTTATGTGCTACATTACTGTTACGATGAGAGTGTGCATTTGTACTTCTTCGAAAAAAGTTTGCATTTATATACATATAACTTGATATGATTTTAACCTAGTTTTTCTTTCTAGCTTCATCGACATATGTTCTAAGCTTTTAGCTAAGTTTTGACATTTTTTCTTTCTCTCTCTCGCCTACTGTGCTCTTATAAAGTGCTTTAGCAAATGACAAAAATATCGATTATAGTTGATGAAAGAAAATTGGTGTACTTTCTTGTCTAATAAAAAGTTATTTTCCCAAATTCCAAAGTATTCCAAGTATTTGTATTCATGTGTATCAGGCTCAGACGGTTTTTCTTTCACCTCCATGGGGAGGACCCGATTATGCTAAAGTACGTGTCTACCAGTTGACCATGCTTAAACCTCATGACGGGTTTGTCTTCTTACACTTAATTCTGTCCTTGGTTTTGAGCATTCCCATTGATTATCTTTTAGTTTACTTGTTTGACATGTATGCACGCACCAGGTATTTTCTCTTTAATACTGCAAGGAAAATAGGTTCTGCAATTGTCATGTACCTTCCAAGAAATGTGGACATCAACCAGTTGGCAGAGTTGGCTCTATCAGTTCATCCTCCAATGGAACTTGAGGTACGCTTTTTCTTATTCTTGTACCAACATAGTTATCTTGTTAGAAGCACACATGGGTAGTGCTGCCGGATAAATGTGCGGCAGTCATTATGTGTCTGTTCTGCAGTTGCATGATATTCGAAAGCACACATGGACATATACCCTTCCATTTGCTTCAGTAGTCCAAATTTTATGTCATTTTGGCATAAAAGTTAATATTTAAAACCTGATGAACCGCAGTTTGTTGTTTTTGAAAAGAACCAGTCCATTTTGCTGCAAACATAATACGGTGGTGCACACTTTTTTGGTTTTTCTTGCTTTCGTCTATGTAACATGGACACTCCATATTCCTAAAAAAATCCGTGTCCAAACGTGTCGGACACACCGACACTCGTTTGGACACTTCAACGAACACTTCTTGCTTAGATCATCAACTTTTTGACATAACTTTTAGAAAGTTTCCAATTCTTATACATGTTATTCAACCCTACTAACTAGTATCACTGTTTTATAATTGTTATTAGTTGTAAATTAACCCATAGGCTACTATCGTAATTATATATTCATAGTACATTCACATATAATAAGACACAATACAGGAAACATGAAGAATGATACTATCTTATTAGTTATAAGTCCATGTCCACGTTTTCACTTATTTTGAAGCCGCCGTGTCTGACGCCCCGTACCCGTGTCAATGTTGCATAGGCTTTCGTAGTGGTAAATGCTAAAATAAATAATTTATATTCTAAAAAAAGGCTTTATTATTGTTTTAGCGTATCCTTGAAGATGCTTCAAGAGCCTTAAATGTAAGGGTGAACAATAAGTGGATATGTAACTAATATATTGCCAGCTAATATTTGGCCGATGCAGAACTATCCTCAAGGGTAATTCTGCCTACCACACATCCTCTTGGAGATTTTTAGGATTTTGCTGCTTGGAAAGCTGACATCATATTCTCTAAGTATTAAAGCAAACTGCTTTGTTGGTTTTGTTTAGTGATGGTCCTTAATCAAGTTGTTATCTCTAACCTCATGTTTCTTAATCTCAGATTGAGAAAAACTTCTTAAATGGAAAGTTCAAGGCAATCACTGCATATTTCAATGATACCTCAGTGTAGAAATTTTTCTGAGCTTATGTTGAGGCTTATAATGGAGTTCTTAAAGCTGACGCTGAAATCTCAATTGGAAGATGAATGAAGACGCAGTAAGCATGAGCATGAGTGCTTTCATATCTATACCAACAGTGTTCTCAACTTTGAGGTACTTTATAATTTATAGCACATATTAGGTGTACTTTTTTCTCCTTTGTCTACTTTCATTATTTGGTGCATAGCAGTGGAAAAGATGTAGGTTCCCATTTTGAGCATTTTAAGCTAACACTGAGTTCCCTATCAGGGAACTGCAGAATTAATGGATAAATTGGACATGTTCCAGACTCTTATTTCAAGTGCTAAATGTGAGTTAGCTTCAACAATAGATTATTTTGTAGCCATTGGGCTTTTGGCCTAGTGGTGGTTGTGACCCTCCACCAAGAGAGGAGTTGTGGGTTCGAAACCCCATGGGGTTGGAAACTCAGGGTTACGGATCCCTATATAAAACCGGCTTACCTTCCAAAAAAAGAAGTTTAATTTGAGTTGAACATTAGATTTTCTCGAGTATTACCCATAATCCTAAGAGAGTAAAAATGAGAATGAGTGGGGAGGATGGTGAGATATTAACTGGATTTGAGTGACTTCAAACCCACCAAAATTTAATATGTACCACTAAAAGCTTTATAACACATACTAGTTTAGAAGTTGAGTGGCCGAGTCCGTGTACCCTACTGGCTTCCATCTAGCTCCATCCCTGTGGAGAACGCTTTATATGGTATGGAACAATGCTAAAATTACCCAATTAGCTGGGAAAATGTTAGCTAAAAGCGGTTACTTTGGTTTGAAAATATGATTTGACCCATTTCTAGAAACACCTCCAACGCCTGATTTTTAGATGGCAAAATATTAAAAATGTTCTTACAATAAATTTGAACGTTCTGAAGAGAGGTTAATCTTAGTGCAGATAGTTGTGCCGAGCTTGTATCCATTAGAGGAAAATGAGTGGCATACTATCGGACCTTTCTTATTTGTAAAGAGAACCCATTCATGGAGTACTTTAGATTTTCTTAGTTTTATTAAACCTTTGACTGTAGGACACATCTGCAAGGCTTGTTACTCAAATTGTATTTCATTGTCTCTAATTAATCAATTTGTTTCTGCAAAAAAAAAAAAAAAAAAAAAACCCGAAGGTGATCTTTCTTTCAGCTATGATCACTAATCTTCTGCAGAAATTGACATCATTTTCTGTTGGCTTCTTAGCTAGTGATGATATCCGTGTTGACCTCTATGTGGCTCAATTGCAGAAGTAGGTTACTTAAACAGTTAAACAAAATGTGATCTTCTTCTCAATGTTTCTAATGAGAAATGCAATTACACAAGGAATAATACACAGAGGGATTAAAGGCATACTTGTTTTAATGAAGTATTTTGGAGCTTTTAGGTGGAGTTTTGTCCAAATTTTTCCACGAAAAGAAAATAATATAAAGGAGAGGACCTCCATGCTTGTGTCTGGCGGGGTTTGAGAATTGATAATACGACTTAAGTTGGGCTTGGGCTTGGACTGACATATGTCAACTTTGGCTTGGGTTAATCACCGACCCTGCCCAACCCATCCATATTGGAGCCCTATCTGTCAACAATATACGGACATGATATAAGGTCATGTAAAGTAACGTTTTGAGTGAGATTTGAGAATAGAATAGAATGTATGGGAGGGTTTTAATTTCTTGCCAAACTATGCAAGTACTAGTGTATTCCAGTGGCGAACACTATTTTGTACCATACAAAGGCATTCCTATTTGACCATGCGCTGCGTGCCTTTGGTCCTATAAACAACAATAGATAACTCTTTTTGATGTAAAGTAAAGAAAATCAATTATAACTCAATTTAAGCTTATATCAATCATTAACCAAATGATTCATTATACAACGAAAAACTATGTGTTAATTGGGTTTAAGGTGGAGAGAAATGATGACATGAAAGAAGAGAGAGAGCGATGTGAAAGGTGAGAGAAGATAAAAATAAAATAAGAGATAATGAGAGTCGTGAAAGAGGGCGAGATGATAGTATGGCAGTTAGGGTTGCTAGGGAGAAGTAAATACGAATTTTAGTAAAAGAGAAATTTTCATGAAAGAGAGGAGAGGAGAGTGGTGATTAATGTACCCTTCCCTCGTATGCTTACTAAAAAGAGAAGAGATTCCTGGCGGAGAAGATAGAAGATAAGGATATATTCAAAATCTTTAGATCAGTATCCCTTTCCGCGAGTCGATGCGACACTCCTTCCTACACAAAACATGTGAAGAACCTTATGTACGTTCATGAGACATATAAATGTTTCCAAATTTTTTTTAACATCCATATTAGTGGCAATGCTATTCAATTGGATACCCAGGTTAACTTCATAACCTTGAGCAATGCATCTCTGAAATACAAAGATCCGAGAATGCCATCTATTTTATGTCCCATAGGGCTAAGCCAGATAGAGAAAATCTTACTCAATTTAGGCACCAATGTCAATTTGTTTCCATACTTGGTATATGTGCAACTAGGTCTAGAAAAACTCAGTTCCACAAATAGAACCTTTCAACTAGCTGATAATTTTGAGGTGTGGCGATAGATGTAATTGAAGTTGATGCTTTCTTTTATCATGTGGTCCTTGACACCAACTTGGAAGAATTTTTAAAAACTGAAATACCTGGTACACAAAGAAGTGGTCAAGAAAGGTCGGGAAAGGATCAAGGGTATCTTATCTTTCGGATATTCTTCTGGATTGGTTTGAAGGACTAGAAAATCCGATAGATAAAAGAAATCGTCAACTTGGACAAGTACGTCCATCACCACAACATTCCTTGGAATTCTAATTGATCTATTAGCTAGCTGTAAGGTATTGTTCGTAGGTCTGAGTCTTTGAATACCTAATTGCTCATGCCGAGCATGGAATCAAGTTGACAATGGCGCCTAAATTGAGTAAGGCTTTCCCTATCCGGTTTGTCCCTATGTGACACAAATTAGTTGGTATTCCCGGATCTTTGTATTTTAGATGCCTTGTTCAAAAGTTCTATATGAAAGCTTAGGAATTTCGCAAAAGGAGAATTCTGATGCTAAGTGACCAACGGAAGCATAAACTTATACAAATCAAGAAACACAATTTTATAATCGTAATGGATTCCAAGGAACTCCATTCGTGATAGAACTGCAAAATGAAATCTTGGGTTCTTTCTTGCAAAAGCAGAAGAACTGTTCTCAGGTTTATAATTTGACTTCCACAATCCAAAACTAACCCTTGATTCTACTAAACTCTTTGATAAACTTAAGACTATTATTGAAAATAGTATAAACAAAAGTAATTGATTGTACGAGATAGAACATGTTTAGGGATATGTCAAATGAAGAGAGAAAGGATTACATCATGTGTGACTGACTCGTCAGAGATGACATCAAATGGAGAAAGAGAAAGGAGCCGGATCATGTTTTAATGCCAATCCCTCCAACTATGGGAAGTTTGTATTTGTAATCTAGTATCCGTCCTCGAATACAACTAATATACCGTTCCATAATCTCAAACATGAACTTACCATTCTATTTGATATTCACCTTAGATTGTGAACAAATTCGAAAAGACGAACATGATAAACCGAAATTTGACACGTCTTTTTTTTTTAAACAATGCCGAGAGAAACCAAATGTGAATCTGTTTTCCTCTCGATTTATACCTTTAGCATGAAAAGAATAAAACTTATAAAATTAGAAATCTAAGATTTCTAGACCTCATTTATATACTCTTGATGACAGCTTTGGACATAGAATTTTTATTTTTATTTTTTTGAGAATGCAAAAATAATTTATTTCTCAAACGAGAAAAGCTTTCCGAGGTGGAAAGATACAACCCGAAGGTAAAGAGGAAAAGAAAAAGGAAAGCAATACAATGCACTCAACATCACACGGGATCCGCGCGATAATTAAATATTTCCACCGAATCACTAGGTTTCTAATGTAACCCCCTTCATTCATATCGAGGAAGAGGACCAATACAAGATAGTTGCGTAGATATCGAAGATGATCTCTGAACTATCTCATTAAAGTGTCTTCTGTTCCTCTCTTTTCACAACACCCATCCTATCATATACGGAGTAATATCCCATAGAACTTTTCAATCTTTCTCCCAAAAGGCTTGCACCACCACGTCTTTAAAGAAAAAATAAAACACCGATGAAATACCCTAGAAACTCCAAAAAGATGAAGGAAATGATTCCACACTTCCATCGAGATCGGACAATGTAAGAGTAAATACTCAATAGTCTCATCCGTAACACCGCAAATAAGGCACAACGGTTCCACATTCATACCTCCCCCTCCCTCTCTAAATAATAAAAATGCTACTTTAGACGGAATATGTTTCCTCCAAACCAATCGTCTTGGAAAATCCATCGGTCGATACCCGCGTCTCGTGCTTCTAACTTCAACCAAATGATCGCACATCGATCTTACCGTGAACTTTCCACTATCGACCCACTTCCACTTCCATTTCCATCCATTTATCTTCACTCATAAACCGTGTGAAATCCATACCAATATAACATATCTCCAAAAAAACCCATGTGAAATCCATACCAATATAACATATCTCCAAAATAAAACCGTGTGAAATCAGGTCTGATATGCACGATTTCTTAATTGAATTATCTTATAAAAAATCCAACGCAAGGTCTATTTATGCACATGTGGACTTCTAAATTGAGTCTTCACGATTCAAATTTCACCAATACCACTTTCATAGTCCGTAGGTAGTCAACCAATATTGGCAATAGATCCCTATTTACGAAATCTTCCATCTCCAAAATACCCAAAATTCCCAAAATCTGATTTGCATACAGGGGTTCTCCATGATTTTTGACGTTTCACGTGTTGGCGAGTGACGCTAAAATCGATTTTGTGGGATAGGAAGTGTATTGACAACTTACGTTGAAGTTCAGGCACAAAGAGCTATTGTTGTTGCCGGTGTTAGAACCCGAGTCCGATTCTTCAGGATTAGTCTCGGTCTCATCCTCCCTTCCCTCTCGGTAAGGCGTGTATCTTCTCTCTTTGCTTGGTCTCATGTAGAGGCTGTTGGGCTCGCTTTTTTCATCAATAAAATGTACATTTATCAAAATAAAAATAAGAATCAATGCAAGTTGGATAACCATGTCTGTGTGATTCACTAGCTTCTTCTACTCAATCCAGTCTAGGGCTGGTACGTCTTATTTGTTGGGGCCATTAATGAAGGAGGAAAAAGGATTACACAACATAACCTCACTCTAATACCACATTTATTCAAAGTAGCAAGTATAAGCGTAAAGTATTTTGATCGATAATCAAATCATCAAATCACTGTATAGAATGAAAGAAAATTACTCAACTTTTGATCAAACTAATAAAACTAAAGCTTGGCCTCTTTCTGAAAAATTCGAAAGTACAAGCTTTAATGCTTTTAATTCTAAATCGACTACTCTAAACTAATCCCTAATGATACTGATTCTGTTATATGATCGTAAGGGTGTTATTGGAAATTACAAAAATTAGAAAACCTAATTAAAAAAATTTAAAAATATAGGCATGTCCGGGATGCATCAGGTCCATTTGTAAATTCAACCAAGTCAATATTACTTTTCTCAGAGCACATAATTATTACTTCCTTCATTGCCCTTTTAACTCTTAACCATCTTAATAAATGCCATATCAAGGTCCTGTAATTGCAAGATAGATTTGTAAAAAATGTATTAGTTGCGAGATTAAGTGGCACACTAGTCGATTCAGGTAATCCCTGATACTTTTTAAGCTTGAGGCTAATCATGCCATTTTTAACAAATAAAGTTGTTATGTTTCAAAAATGTGCGACAAGCTAACTTAGGTAAGATTTATAATATTATCTCTTGCAACACAATTTTTTCCAGCCAAACAAATATAAACTGATATCGTCTATTACTGTAACTAACAACATTATGAGGTCAGCTTAACCCCTTACCCGTAAAAGATCACGAACAAATCGTGTAATATTCAGTTGCACCGATGGCAGTTCCAGAGGCCAGATGGTAGAGGTGGCAATACATCTGGTGGTGCAATGGACGATCAGGAGTTGGTGTCTATGGAATGGTTGGCCAATGAAATTGGTCCTGGTCTTTTGAGTCAGAAAACCTTGCAACGTCCGGCGGGGTATAAATTTACGACATCTCTCTAGGGATAGAAGATTTTAAACATGATCGGGTGTACAGGAACTCCTTTGGAGTTCTTCCCGGTGGATTAAATGAATTATATGCTTCCTATTTTATCTTTTCTGGGCTTAAAGTATTGAAATGGGTTTAGCTTTAATTTCTGAGTAAGAGAAATGGGCTGAGATTTCTTTTAGGTGAATAAACTGAAAAGTTGTGTTGATTTGTTGACCAAGTTGATAGTAATTGTAGAGGTCATTGCATTTTTTATACTGCAGAAAGAGAATTATCTTAATGAGATATATGATATTTATTTCTAAATGTTGCAGACAAGTGTTGCTAAAAGAGTCTACATAATACATTGGCACCTTCTCATGTATCACATCCCACCCCAACCTTCTTGAACAGGTAAAAAATGCTAATGTGTCTATTGGATATATAAATGACTGATCTTTCTTGTTCTTTGATACTATTTAGTAACTATATTCCCTACTATTTCTATTATTTTTTCTTTGCTAAGCTACTTTGAATTTAATTCTATTTATCATTTAGTCAGGTCCTAAAAAAATTGTTGAGCTTTCTGCTTTATATTTTATTGGTGGATTTGATTTTTAACATACTAAACTAGCAAGACACGCGAACGCAGAATGTATTGCTTTAGTTTGTCCGTCCCTTGGTAGTTCCTTGCCTACATTTTCTATGGAATTAGCATAAGGGGA
This sequence comes from Kingdonia uniflora, assembly GCA_014058105.1. Lineage (NCBI taxonomy): Eukaryota > Viridiplantae > Streptophyta > Magnoliopsida > Ranunculales > Circaeasteraceae > Kingdonia > Kingdonia uniflora. The sequence goes on along the minus strand of JACGCM010002030.1, from coordinate 1,252,207 downwards.
ATTTCAGTAACCATGGGAGGACGACCAAATGAAAAATGGCCACTCCCTAAATTTGTAGTCCATAATAATTTGCTGTATCTTTAGGTGCAATTTTTAAGATACTTTATGAAGTGATTAAGATGACAAAACGTTGCAACACTTGTTCTTCAGACTACCCTATTTGGGTGAATCTTTCAGATTCTTTTCTTTGCTGACGTCGCCCATGAAAGAGGTAGTCAATGATGGGTTTCAGTGTTGGTAATATTCTCACCAGGCAAGCATCATAGGACCTGTTAGATATTCTGACCGAAAGTTATAGTTTTAAAAACCTTGCTAGGAAATTACATATGCCCTCTACCCGCAAAACCTTTGGATCCATTATACTTTATGTCTTGGATTATTCATATCTGTATTCTGTAATATCAATAATCTTAGTTATGCTATTATATTATCCTTAGTATCTCACATTTCTGTTGATTGATTTTTAGTGAATTGATTGAAAGCCAATTTATTAATGGGATTTTCTCTTTTATTTTCGTATCTAGGTTGCTGACCTTCAGAATAATGGATATTGGAGGTGATTAAGGTTTCGATGAGGTTATACAGTATTGACCATACATGATGATTCAAACGATCCAATCACTCAAGATACTGAGATACGAGTCTGTAAGCTTACTAGCATCATCTCCGTCACCTTCACTCAATGATAGTTACGAGTTATTTTAGGCTATAAGTTGTGATATAGGAACTCTCTTTACGTAACTTTGAAGGCAATTTATTGTTACTGATACATAAATGAAGTTTTTTCCCCTAATATCTCATCTGAAAAACAAAAGTAGAAAAATTGCAAATCCCATCCAAAATTGTTCTGGTGCTTAAGAGTGAGATGAAATGATGTGGTGGTTATCCTTATATAAGCATATTATAAGATACCAACATCTCCAAACCACTAACCTGCCCTGGACAAGTTTGAAGGGAGAGTGAAGAGTTTCACACTCTAGGAACTTTGTAAGATATATATAGCTTGATGCAAACCCTAAATATTGCCTCACTCTATTGAACTTCTAAATCTCAAAACCTTATGTTTAAGTCTCCCACCACCTCTGTATTTTGTTTGAAGACCAGGTGGTCCAATATGAAGACCCTAATATGTATGTTTGGTAACTCCTCGAGGTTCAACTGCAACAGTTCAACTTGTAAGATAGGAAAATTTGTGAAGAAGACCAGGTGGTCCAATATGAAGACCCTAATATGTATGTTTGGTAACTCCTCGAGGTTCAACTGCAACAGTTCAACTTGTAAGATAGGAAAATTTGTGAAGAATGATCATTTCAACAGCTTTGTCATACTCCAGAACTTTATCATGATCGAGATACTCTCAAGACTTCCTGTTAGATCGTTCGTACGATTCAGGTCAGTTTGTAAACGCTGGCTCTCCTTTATCTGCAATCCTTACTTCGTTAAGTTGCACCTTAAACAAATGAACAAAACAAATGAACAGTTCCACACCAATACTTCTTGCTATTAAGAACTTATACAAGTGTGCTTTGTTTATAAATTTGAGTGGTACGAAACATGGGAAGATGAAGTTCATAAACATCAATTTGGGAGGGAAAGTATGGGCACCTGCCTCCATGTAATGGTTTGGTATGTTTCTTCCCCCAATTGATCCATTTTCAATGGACATCAGCGATATATGTGTATAACCCTAGCACGCGTGAGCTTACTGGGGTTCCTGTGAACAGCCCTTTAAACAATATATCCTTTAACTTTATAGTTGGCGGGTTCGGGTTTGATCCCTTCACCAACACGTATAAACTAATCCGTAAGTTTGGGGGTGATTCATATGATAAGAATCAGATAGATGAATATGAGATCTTCACATTGGGTTCTGAAAAAAAAAATGGAGACGATAAGGAAGCCTTATGCAATCCGAAGTGTATGTGGTTGTGGAGTAGTTAATGGAACTGCACACTGGTTAGTTCAAGACGAACACATGAAAAACTTCATCCTGGCATTCAATTTAGGAAATGAAATCTTTAGGGTTCTTCGGTTGCCAAACGGCATTGTCTCGGATAATCAGAAGTCTCTCCGTGTGTTTCGCGATTGACTATATATTATTGAGAGTGTGGACTACTGGACAAGCCATATATGGAAGCTATCTGGCTACACATATCGGGTTTGGGTTAAACCATACAGCATCTACCTCGACCAACAACAATACTTAGCTGACGTCCAAGACAAATGTTACATTGTCAAAGACATTCTTAATGTCACTCAAGCTCATTTCAAAAAATTCGTTCTACACACAATTTACGGAGCAGAAATGTAGATAAAATCCTTGTCCACGGTGATCTGCAGGCCCGACCATGGGACAGCACAGGGCTCAAAAAAAAAATTGCCCAGATTCAACCTAAGAGTAAACAAAAATCACAAAACCAAACTCAATTATCTAGAGAGACCCACAAACCTGTACTACCAAAAATATATATATCAGGTAAAAAATACTTTTTTCGCACAGGCTTTAAAAAGGCTTGGGCCGGCCCTTGTGATCTGAAGGTCTACACAGAAAGCTTGGTCTCAGTTGGAGCTAGACATTGATCTAACTAAACTAACAGTAGAGCTAGTTCATGTAATGGAGGTAATTTCATGAGTTTAGACTATTCTTATTTATTTGCTTCATTAACCTTATTTTGAGCAACATTATTGTGATTTCCATAAAATACGATATATCCCTTTGCGATTCGTGCTTGGGTATAACGAATAACGATGCATGTGCCATAGAATGTCTGGAACATTGGCTACAAGTTTTTTTGCGAAACCATAATGAGACCCCGATCTCAGTCCCACACCATGAATCAAAAAACATAATCCACACCTTCAAACAGTAAAGACTATACGACAATTGTTTCCAGGATAATATTTAACTACTCCTTCCATTGGTAGAGCCTATTAAAGACAACTGGTTTCTGGATCATGTTTAATCACTCCAGCCTCGTCAGTTTAGAACATCTATTTCACCTTCAACAACTAGTGGTGATGCAAAGATAATGAACATGATAAAGCAATGAAGGATTTTCAACTGAGATTGTTTTGGTCTGAGACTCCTTTAAGATATGGTCTTTCATCAGACATATGAATGCATGTAGTTAACATAGTTCAATCACGATTCTTTAAGGAAATGAAGCCTTCAAGCACATCCAAAATGACCAAACATAATCAAATCAATTTCAGGCATGGCAACGTCGTGTAAGTTCCTTAATCTCTACAAAAAAAAGAAAAAAGATATGATATGTCCTCTTCTATAAGTTCGATTAAAACACATACATATGACAATCTTTCGGCACAAATTTTTGGTTTCCTAAGTGTACAGTATATTGTAGCCAACCCCCAATGTAATAGATTCATACTTGAAGGGATACGAATCAAATGCTGGGATAACTCGGACTATAACATGTGTGAACGGAGCTGTTGGATAAGATCTATATGCATCTCGTGTTGTGTACGTTGTTGCGTGACACGGTGATTGAGAGCTACTACTGGAGCTAATTTGTTGGCACTGGCTTGACTTGGTTTGATTTTGAACTGCTGGAGCTCCATTGGTAACAAAACTGTTGGAGATGCTTTCTTAAGTTGGAGCTGGTTCGGCTTGACTTGAGTGGCTTGGGCCGGCTTGCTGGCTTGAAGCATAACATGATAACGTGGCTATGTTAGGCTTGGGTTTGGACCTAGGTTGGACCATGGTTTTGAGCATCCGAAGCTGGAGTTGCCAATCACATTGTTGTTGGCTTGTGTTGCCCATGTGTGCTACTCTTTACTTAATATTTTCCCGCAAATTTTGAAGTATGGGTAAAAATTCGTGGGCCAGTGTTAGTTGAGGAGTCTGCTTCATAGATAAAGCAAGCTGGTCATGGTCATGTACGGGTTTAAAGATGGGTTTGGGCAGCCAATAGCTGGCCTAAATTTGGTTTAAAGAAACCACGTGTGGGTCACGTGTTGCCCATTCTTTTCTCTCAAACGTGAAATCTCTCTTCTTTATCGCGAGAACTGTAGCTCAATTTTATGGGTACGTTGAACCGACTATTTTTCCGATCGAAGCATCGATCTTAAGCTCTCAATGGACTCTAGGAAAGCTTCCCACGAGTCCTCTATCGAGAACCTTTCCAAAATTAGCATTGAAATCTTCGTTACCAGCGGCGATGAAACCACAATTAGCAGCTGTACTACCGGCCTAAACTCTGATTGGGGATACCCACTGGACCCCGTAATGAACTCCAGTATCTCCTTTATCGTGCGCAATTTCGCAAATTGCGGCGATGTTTTTTTATAGCAGATTCGGAAAAAAGAAAAAAGGAAAAAAAGGATGTCATTCGGCGCTGCCTTCGGGTCCGAACTTACTGTCGGTGATGGTAGGTCATTGACCAGACTTTCCAAGATGGTCGGTGCCACTTTGCTCCCCGTATCAAACATCGGGGTTTTCGATCTCGCGTCGCTATCGACGGGAAGACGTACAAACGGGGTTTCCGTTTCACCGGTCTTTGCGGTGGTACTCCAATCTTCAGGTTAGTCATTGTAAATAGGAGGTAAAATCGTCGTTGATTGGGGGGGGGGGGGATAAAGGCTCCCATACAAACAGGGTTTCCGTTTCACTGGTCTTTCAGTTTCTGCCATTTCGCTACAAGCCTATCGAGTTTTTTCGTCATTTCGTTACATTTTGAGCGAGTGTAGGTTTCGTCGTCGCAGGTTTTCCACAATGCATCTTGCTCTTGAAACTTGCTACCCCGGGGATGTGAAGGCGCTCTGATGCCAATTAATGTAAATCTACGAACGCGGAAGTTTAATTCGTATTTGATTTAACACTAAGTATGACTAGATCTAAACTTGTATTTATTTGGAAAAGAACTCAACTTCTTTTCATAAACAAAACAACTACTAAAAACAACTGAAGAACAAATAAGCTAGACCTTCCCTTTATAGAACATAAGGGGGATAAGAATTAACAACCCTAATTCTAATCTAAATAAAATTCTACTTAAATTGGGAAAACTTCATCTTTAACATTGTGTTGATTAAACAAACAAGTCCTTAAAATCTACTTATCATCTCCAGCAATAAAGAGACTTGAATCAAAATAACATAAATAAAGATAATGCGTCGACGGTGAGAATAACTATTAGATGACGATTCACATCAAATGCAAACCATTTGGTGAACCTCAAAGTATCTGCTTACATGATAGACCAGAAAATAAATATAAAACAATCTATACTAGCAAGAACTTGCTAGGTTGCCAAAATATGTGACTATTAACAATGGGGAACAAAGATTGTAACAGTTACGACATCACCAACTTCATAGTAGTCACCTTCACCACCAGTATTTTCTATATAGTAAGGCAAACATGGGTATAAGCTTTAGAACTCACAGTAGCGAAATCCTCGATGTGTGCCTTCTTAGTTGGCCTAAAAAGGCTCTGGAACAAGAAGCAACAAACAAATTTATGAGAGATAAATAAATTGGATCTCCTGAATAAACTTAATATATACAACAGGAGAGAGACACATTGATTTAACAGGGAAGTTGCTCAAAGAGTACAAACTTGCATTGAAAATAGTTTATGCTTTGTCTTCAGTAATATATAGGATTAGGAAGTTTCACATGCTTTCTCTATCTATAATAAAAAAAAACAACCCAACCTTTTGCTTTTATCTCAGACGTTCAATCACCGACGCGTATGGCGAGGCGTGCGTTGGATGGCTTCGATCATTTCCATGGTACTTATGCAAGGAAGAATTCATCTGGGCTGCCCAACCCTAAATTGCCGAATGACATGGGTCTTCTTTAACTTCTCAAAATTGCCGAATTGTATGGCATTTTTTGGTTTAAACCTTTCCTCTTTTAATCTTCTTCACCCTTCACAAATTCTTCTCCTCTACAAATAAGTTTGTAAATCAACCTAAATCGATTCATAGAAAAAGAATTATTAAACCAAAGAACTTAAGTCAACAACCCATTTGAGCTATAACTGCAGCTTTTTGAACAAACCAATTTGGCTAAGTTGCTTATGAAGATAGGGCCTCAATTCAGACTTGATCCAACAACTAATGATATCGGACATAACACATTATCAGGTCAGCATCTTCTTGACACTTTCATAATCGCGTTGTAGTTAGTGTAATTGATATTTAATCATACAAGAGTAGACTTCACAAGAAACCTAGTCTACCTCAACCCAAACTAGCCATATTTTAACAGCTCTGGATATCTTAAATGCATTTCATGATATCAGGGTGTGAGGTGTAGGAATAGAGGCTAGACTAGAATCCTGATATGGTTTGGCATGCTTTTAGAAACAGTGGACGCAAATATCTGCCATACGAAAGGTATGGTATCAAGTAGCCACATTTCCCTAACATGTTTCATATCTCACTAAACATTTGGCTCATCGATTATTCATGTCCTATATGGTTTGGCATGCCTAGAGCCAACGCTGTAAAAGTGTGGTATCATTAATATTTAGGCCTAATAAAGCTAATGAAAAGTTTTATGTGTTTCAGTTCGCTGAAGTACAGTGTAGTCCTAACTGCTTGATTCGAGTAGTTTTCTTGAGAATCTTTTTGTCATCATTGCATTAAAAAATGGGCATCTTCTTGCATCTACTATAGAGGTTGATTTTACTCTTAACACTAGACTAGTACAACAATTGTAGATGATTAGTTTGTTGTATTAGTCTGACTACCTGTTTGAAGATAATATATAGCAAGCTTGAAGTACTACTATATATCTGAAGTTGGTACTAAACTGAAGTTTCGATGAATTATTAAAAGACCGATTTGCTCAGAATACACAGTACAAATTAGCGGTAACATACAATGTTTTTAATACTCCACTGACCTTGATCATCCATTCTTGAACATAACTTTGATAATACAACCATATCAAACATATATAAACAGGAGAGACCTGAAAGCTCTAGTTTTTTACTCCTGAAATAAGGGAGTTAACTGCAGAGTTTATAATCAATCAGCATCTCATAGTTTTAATCCACTTTAATTCTTCTATGACTTTGATAATACAACCATATCTGCTTTTGTGTACTGACCATACACAGAACATACCAACTTAACAACAACAAAACATAAGAAAAATGCACACAAGAATATTACTTCTTCGTACAACGTTTTCCCCTCGCTATTAAGAATAATTTGGTGTCAGCTATTCTCTTGGCACATGTGGTCAGAGTATCGGAACAAAAATTAGAGTATCTAAAAGAAATCAGCCCAGTTTTAAATCATTTAGCCAGTGCATGCGACTAGTCTATTGTTGTAAGCTTCTTAATCCATCTTAGTACTTGTACAACTTCCCTCATTGTCGGTTTTTTTTTTTATTCAAGTCTGTGCACCTCGACGCAAGTATTATGCATGCCATCAACTGTTTAGTTCCTACTTCTGTCAAGATATTTGCTTTCGAAGATAGTTCAAGCATCTCTGTCTCCTTATAAGCTCATGATAAATTACCAAAACAACTAGAATAATAAATTGTTGAATCACCTTCGTTGAAATAACGGTATAACTCAGAGGGCGTCATTTCAGTTAAAATCTCAATTAATAAAACACCAAATCGATAAACATCGCTCATCTCTGTGAATATACCGTCAATGTGACACTAGCTAAGTATCCAATTGTCCCTTCGATATCTGCTTCTACATGGTCTTTGCCTAATGGTATTTTTAAGGAGAGATCAAACCCAAATAGTTTAACATTTTCTTCGTCCAAGAAAATGTTGTAAGATTTTATGTTTCTGTGAAGGATGGGAGTGGAAGTGGCAATGTGCATGTAGGTAACAATATCTGTAATCTCTGTCGCAATTTTTTAATTTACTTTCCCACGACAGCACTAAGGAGCGATTCTTTGAAGAGAGGTTCTTATCCTTTAGGTCGTGGAGAAGATCAGAGAGATTTTTTTTGCTTTCATATTCGTAAACAAGCATCGCAACCTTAGTCTAACTTTTTGCTTTGGTTTTAGGCGTCCATTCAACCGATGCGTATGACGAGACGTGCTTTCGATGGCCTCGATTATTTCCATAGTAATTATGCAATATGAAATTGATCTGGGCCGTCCAACCCAAATTGTCCAATTGTATGACAATTTTGGGTTTTAAACTCTTCTCTTTCAAACTTCTTCTCTATACAAATCCTTCTCCGATTCTTCTCTCTAAATAAATCACTCGCCCTATTTTTTGTTCCACAGATCAAACCTAAATCAATTCCTAGAAAAGATATTATTTCTTGTTCTATTTTCTAATTACTTTATATGAATCCCTTGTGCTAAGTAGTAATCATGTAAGTAATCGAATCTATGTTTCATATAATTTAGATTGATGTTTGTTTTGTTTGATTTTGAGTTTTCTAGGTTTGATATTGACCTAATCAAGTAAAATTGGGTGTTTCTGCAGATCTGGTGAAATGTTGGTTTATTCAAAGGTTTCAGTTTGATGAAACAATTGATGAGGGGATGGAACAAGCTTCCAAAGCTTTTGGAGGTCAAGAGGATTTGGGGTTTGTCATGAACCTGGGTTTGATAATTTGCTCACTTCATCTACTTTTATGAAGCTTAAAAGGTATTTCTTCAATGGGTCTACTGAGAATTATGCAGGTGTGCTCTCTCTCTCACACCTTCTATATTTGGCTTATATACATGTTGGAGTATCATCTTAGCTTCCTATCATCTCCTAATTTGTGTATGAACTTCATAAATAATTTCATTTGATTTCCTGTTGCATTTATTTGCATGCTGCATTGTTAAGTGGTCTACGTCTTACTTGGAGTTGTTTAATAAGAATTATTACATAAATCGTAATCAAGAGCTTCATTTACTAGCACTTGAATCCAGATTATGGAGACCAACTTAAATGCAAGATATGAATTCTTTTCTAGTACCTGTTACTTCCTTTACGGTGTTAGACGTTACATATGTACATGTGGATGTGGTAACAAAGGTATCATAGCATTACAAATTACATTCTGGTTGGAATGAATCAAGATAGGTTTAATATAATAGGTGAGCTTACGACATTTTAAGAGAGGTTAAGATGGTGAGACGGGTTATGGTTTATCTCATACTAGAGGTTGCAAGGATGGCGATGAGACTTTAAGATGGCTTATTGTTTATCATATACTTGACGTTATAAGGATGACAAGGAGATTTAACATATAGGACCATCATAACCAAATTTTGTTATTTTAGGATTTCTCAGAGGGACTTTCAGTTGCCTTAACCTTGATTTGGATAACCCCTCAGCTTATTGGTATTTCAGCGTAAGGATTCTGTTGAATGCTGATAGTGTAGAAGTAAATGAAGAAAAAAAAACATTCTTGTAATACGATTTGGTCTCTTTAGCAACAAAGATCTCCAGATATTATTATCTTTATTTTTCTTACATTCCACAATCGTATATACAAGGGATGATGGTCATTAGACCTTAACATAAAGAAAAAGTAGGTTCATGTGGGCTTAATGTTGTTTCTTCTATTTTGGGAATAGATTCGGCAAAAGCTGTTTGGGATCATTTGGTTTCTATGCAACTGGAAATGAGTATTGTACTACCGTTAATAGAGCAATCAGGTAACATTTGTGATTCCATTGATATTGTCAATTTTGGCTGTATTGTATGATTTTCTACGCAGTATAACGATTAATATGCACCTTTTCAGAAGCCACTAATATTACTGCCTAGGGAACTATCTGTTGGATAACATCATACTCGGGTTATGTAGGAGGACCTGATGAACATCATTATTTAATAATATGATATATCACAACTCCTGCTTGACAATGACGGTGAATGTTGACTATGCATGGGCAATTCTCCTAAACAGGGCAATGAAAGAAGGTGACTTGGTGACTACAAAAATGATTCTTGATGGTCGGCCTAGTGCTGTCAGGATGGGTATTACATCTTCTGGGGAGACTACTCTTTTCAAGACCTCTCTATCTAAAAATTTGCCTTTTGTAAAGGAACTGGTAAAACGGATAGAGCCAGAGGACTTAGAAATAAAGAATCACCAAGGGTTCACTTATAGCTGCAGTTGCAGCTGCAATTAGCATCAAAGAGAGAGCTAAAATTATTGTGGCAAAAAATGATAAATAGGTACATATAAGAGATAATCATGAATTACTTCCACTTGTTGTTTCTGCTACTAATGGAAACAAAGATATGGTTCATTATCTTTACGATAAAACTTCCAAAGAAGAGCTCAAGCCTGAAACGAGCAAGACGGGATTGATTTTGTCATTGTTTCAATTGTAACCGATGATGTATATGGTAAATACCACTTCATATATGCACCACTGTCTCTAGAATGGATATTGATGGGATCATTTTTTTCTCTATTTTCTGTATATCTTTCTTTGGATATACTAAATAAGTACGAGAAGCTAGCTGTTATTCCAGATAAATTTGGAGTAACAACAATGTGCATGTTGGCTGGAAAAACATCCGTGTTTATTAGTGGAAGTCAAAATGGAATTTGGCAACAATGTTGGTACCTTCTTATTATCATTTTCCCTCCGCATGTTTAAGAATATGTATGCGAATTATAAATAGCCAGTGGCCATCATAATCTCCCATATCAGAAAGTGAAGTGGGGCGATAAATGCTCTGTGTTCTTTGTAACATCTCTCAAAGACTGTAGAGCATTCATACTACATTAACTACTAATCAGTATATCGACAAGAACCCCAACAGATAGACCCTTTTTTTTCTTCTATTTGTCGTACCAGCTCACTTTGTGTTCTTCTGGGAGAAATATTATGGCACAGGACTGGAAAAAACTCAAATTGAGTTTTGTCCTGTTCGACAACATGTCATTTTTTTCTCTATCACCTTAGTTTTATTTTTCGTAAGATTGATCAAGCTACTTTAGTTACTCTTACCTTAAATTTTTATTGAAATTTATGCATTAATTGGGTTCCTTAGTGTAGTGATTCAAGGACTACATACACTTCTATGGCGTGTCCTTGAACTATCGCGTAAGTAACAAGACGTGTTTTACTTCCGTTTTTGTGCCATATTTTTGCAACTATTTTGATTCTTGACTTCAATTTTTTTTTCAACAAACATTTTTTAATTTATATTCTTGACTTCAATTTGATTTCAGTTCTAGGTATCCAACAAATTCACGGCACCAAGTTAATGCATGACCAAGCCCTAGAGATACTCAATATTATCTGTAGACAAATTTCACACTCTGAGTTGGAAGAGGCCGGAGCTGCAATTTTTCAAGCCACCACATTTGGAAATGCCATATTTATCACTGAGATTTTAAAGTCTCATCCTAACTTGTTATGGACTATGGATCAAAATGAATGAGGTGTATTTGCATATGCAATCGTATACTGACAAGAGAAAGTATTTTAACTTATATATAAAATGGGGGAAAGAAAGTTCTTATTGAGTTATAGTGATAAATTTGATAACAACATGTTACATCTTGTTGTAATAAGGTCACCTTCCTCTCAACTCCAAAGAGTCTTGAGCCTCAAATACAACGAGAACTACAATGGTATAAGGTAGTTTGAACTATTGCTTAATGTCCAAGAGACTTTTAATTCAATTTTGGAGCCGATTGAGGATTTAAGTTGGGTTTATCCTGAATGCAGTTAATCACGGAGACATATTTTTCGCCAGCTGTGCTGCAGTCATTGTAAATATTAGAGAAGAAAGAGTGGTGACATTGCCTGGGATCACCATTACGTGGGGACTAGCTGTGATGGTTATGATGTACTCAATTGACCACATCTGTGGTACTCATTTCAATCCTACGGTTACCATTGTTTTCACTACTTGTTGCCGGTTCCCATTGAAACAGGTAATCTAGGATCAACAACTTTGGTTTTTTTTTTCCTTCTGCAATGTGCATATCATGATTTCTTACGAAATTTAAAATCTTAAGATCTAGGGAAGTTCAACAACAAGAGATCTTCCTGGTATTGTGGTTATTGCAACCTCAATGATGTTACTATGTTAGATTTTCTTGATTGCGCTACATCTAACATATTTAGATTTTTGATGGAGTTAAGTTGATGGTTTTATAATTTATAAATTTGAGTTATTCTCTCCACTAAACATTATTTTGTCCATTGTTCTGTAGAGCACTTCAGGGTGGAAAAAAACTTGGACAAACTTTATCATTTGAGATTCAAAATACGGTTTCAGATAGTGCTCCAACATTTTTGGGGCTTTGCGGAAATACAAGAATAAACCAGCAGGTATTGCAAGCTGTTTATAAATAGTGTTCCAATTTTTTATATGCTTTGGGTGATTTGGCCTGTGCTTCATATCCCAGATATAGCATCATAAATCAAATGTTTCAGGTTTTTCTTTGTTTATCTCACAATTCCTAACAAGTAAATTTAGTTATGACATGTCAGATAATCTAATGGTTAGCAAATTGGCCAAATCACCTAAAATATTCCTGTTAGGAATCTTTTTGAGATACCTAACGAAGCATTAGATATCTCTTCGTGATTGATGTTCTTGACATTTTTACTTGATTTTCGTATACATGCTATTGAAATTGTGTGGGATTTACTACAACTGTATGTCAGGAGATTTTATATACTTAAACGTTTGAACTAATTATTATTCCTCCTTCATATTGCTTTTGAACTATATGATATTTCATAACTTGCTTCTTTAGCTATTTTAAATTCTATTAATTTGAATAATCATCAAAGTTGGTGGTCATTTGATTATCTAATATGAATAAATAACAACTATTTTCCTGCCAATTTAGGTTAAAGATATCACTCAATATCCCATCTATAGCATGGTTTCAAATATTGAGAGATTTAATTCCCCAAACCGATTAGAAGAGAGACAAGGCATCATTTCTTTTAGAGGTGGTACATCGTGTCTTCGTAATAGTAAATTAAATTATAATTAATATTTTTTATGAAATATCAATGTCCATATGTAGGTGATTGAATACATTCAATTTTTACCAGAAAAGATTGATAAGTTTGCATCCTCCCAAGTGTGAAATCGCAACTCAACAAAGGTAATGTCTTTGGTTAATATTTACTAACCAAAAATGAGAATTTCAACTAGAGTATTGTGTTCTTACTATTCATGATACTTATACAAATTGAAAGTAATAACTTATCAAGTCGTCGTTTACTTGTTTGTACAAAAGTATATTGGTTTTTAGAGCTCTAAATTCGGTCATAAATTGATGATGGGATTAAATTGCTTTGCATGCCGTGTAGGTAAAAGATGAAGTTAAGCTAATTTGAAAGTTTACTCCCACGCGGTGCAGCTGTTGGTTAGACTGAATTCGAATTGAGTTGTGAATCCGCCTTATAATCTCCAAAATTCGACTGAAGCCACTTCTCATCGTTTTCCATCTCAGTTTTCTTTGAACTTGGACCATCTTGACTTTTGCTACAAGTTCTTGTTTCATCTTCTTCAACCATGTGAGTATCTAGTGTTATTATAATATTTTGTTATCACATTTTGTGTTTGATAACACTGCCAGCCATGGATCATAATGTTTACAAGCTTTCTTGCTTAACTTAAACGGAGGGATATTATTCCCCAATGATGATCAATCAATTAAAGAAGAGACTTACATTGTAGAAAATGAGGGAGTGTTGGGCAGATAGTAGTTGCAAATACAATATCCAGCCAGTAAGTTGAAAGCCCCCTGAGTTGAAGTCGTCACTGCATCTTCCAATAACCGAGAGGACACTACATTTTCCCCATAGGTAGAAAAATGTATTTTACACGCTCAAATACGGAAGTGTGCGAGCTAAAAGCATTCACAGAACCGATGTTTTAAGATATCCAAACCAAACTGTTCAATAGGAAGTAGTCCCAAATCAGTTCATGGCTCCGACCAGTGATCTTTCTATTTCTTGGCATTTATAGGATTCTTGGACTTCTGGGTATCAAACGTTTATTGGCTTTATTTGGTGCTTTCAGGGGTTTGGGCAAGATCCCTTCACCTGGTATATAACACATTTTTTTAATAAGTGTTTGTACATTGTCCTACTAGCGTCCTCCTCGATTATAGTATACATGTTATAGGGCAAGGATCTAGGCAATATACTATCTGCACCCTTATTACATTCTTTGAAGTCATACAGAACAGTAACATCTTCAAGCTCAAGGGTGATATGAATAATTGCTTTTATAGTAAAGTAACTCCCTTATTTAGCCTTAGTTGCATCTCCCATATATTGCTGAACAGCTTTGGTCCTAGTTGCTATAACCACCATTTAAAACCATTATGAACTGCTATTTCCAGGCCTTCTGCACACTTTGAGCTTCATGTAAGATGTCTGACCCAGATTCTCTTCTTCCACAATAGCAAATGGTATATTTGCCTTTATCCTTCCTTATTATACCTCCATATTTCCCTCCATCTGAACTGAATGTCCCATAACGATTAATTTTAATATCTTCAGGATTGGGTATCTCCGAAGTTGTCTTTCATGGTGAACTTGGGGTTAAGGCTCCATAAGTAGTGGCACATTCTCCTTGAAAGAATTGAGTCAGGAACTTTGAGACATGATATTTGTTTGCTCAAGCCTGTTACAAACATCAAAGATGATCACATTGAATGTAACATTAATTTGAGCAATTTCCCCTATAATCACCACACCATTTCATTTCCAGACATAATATGCCATAGCAGCAAGAGTTGAACTCATAATCTTGTATTTGGTACTTTCTTTACCCATTGAGCTAATTTATTCTACTTTCTCAAACCAGGTACCAGGGGTTCTATTCATGTTGTTTCTATCAAGACTGTCGTAGCTGTTTTGCATATAAACATTCCATAAGGAGATGCTCTCACTGTGAGCTTTGCAAATATAACAAAGAGAACTACTTACAACCCTTATATGAAGTAAATAATCCTTTGTAGTTAAACACTTACTCAAAGCTTTCCAGAGTATGAACCATGTCTTGGAATAATTTGTACACACTAGCATAAATAATCGTATATCTTATTCACAGGCCTAGCAGACCTCAACTTATCCACAGTTGCAGCCATACTAAAGTTTCCTTTACTATTTGGAGTCCAAATAATTCAGTCTTTATCCATGGAGTTGCTTCATAAAGTTGGCAAACTATTGCATATCTCAGGGATCAACATCTCTTATATAACTAGGAATCCAACCTTAAAAACATCTTAATCAGGTTTTCAATCTGCCCAATTCCATTTGTGTTCCACAAATAGGATGGGACCTTTCTCAGTGACACCCAAATAGGTACAATGTTATGAATAGGCTTGTCTGTTTCTACACTTAAGGTTCAAGGCCTTATGATAAACATTATGTCGGCAATGCGGACTAGCCTCACCCTTAGAACCTTTCTCTCTATCTTCTACATTAGTAAACTTGAAGAAAAACAAATCATTTTCTTGTAGTTACATATCAAAGTCATCTTTTTTCTCCCAAATTCTAGTAAGAGTGGCTTTTTTTAACATACATTATTTATTTGTTATCTAATTTCAAAAACAAACAGTAAAGTTTCTTTATACTAATAATTGAAGTTTGTATAAAGAATTATTCGATTCGGTTACTTCAGCTTAAAAATTTGATCTTCAAATTTTGTATTCATATTAAATTCAATGTGGAAATGTTTTTAGTTTCTCATTTTTTGAATCTTTTGTACATTCTCAGGAGGAGACTACTACTATCAAGGCTGCAGAAAATTCATAGTACAAACCAACTGTCTCAGACAGTGATTATATATAGATTATGACCTTCTCAAAGTGACTAGAAGTATTACGTCATTTAAATTTTTTAAGTTTTAAGTATGACAAATTGTTGAAACTTATAATCCTTTTTGCAATGTGTTTCAAATTCTTTTTTCATTTTATGCTATGAACATGTTATTTTATTTGCTAAATGATGTTTTTAAGTACATAGTTGTAATTAGATTGTTTGGAATTATTCCCATCGGCTTTTATTTACTAGATGTTTGTTCTGATATTGATTGATTTTTTGTTTGCTAAGTTGAGTACATTACTTTTTATCTCTGGTGACCATCAATATCTATTAACCTGCAACATTTTTTATACTTTTGCTTCCTTCTAGAAAAGTGTCTCCTGAATGTTGAATGTTGTCATTTCTCTTTCTTGTTCTAAACAGATTAAACCTAGACCATGTTTCAATGATGTATTTTCAAGCATCTATCCACTGTCAGGTTTCCATCTATAAGAAGATTCTTGATTGGAAATACAATATCCTGAGATTTCCTCTTGTAATAAGCAAGATGGCACAGTTCGATAACAAACTATTGCATGATAAATTGCTTTGGTGTCAATTTAAATCTTATGCACACAAAAGGACAAGTATAAATTATACTATTTATCTCTGATGAAATCGGTGCCAAATAATAATAATAAATACTTTTAGGTGTTTTGAGTCTTGTCCATTATCATTGTCTTATTGTTTGTTTTTTTGATTACATAGGTGACCACTGTTGCTCAGATAACTTTTGAGGGAGTAATGTTTACGAATCACTTTCTAATTAGGAATCGTGTGAACAAAGTTATAAAGGATCAAGAGGAGCTCACGTACTTGACAAGGGAGGCGCTCGAGGCACAGAAGTTATAAAGGAAATAGATGCAGAGGGAAGTAACTGATATGGATTAAGGTGTTAAACGTTAATCAGAAAAATGTAAACATACTATTATTTCTAGAAATATATTGCCAGTATAATGATGAATAGTATCACAATATAGGTTGTTATGTTCTAAGTGTAACTCTGTTGTCTTTTATCGTTATGACAATTTTCAACACAACATGTTTTAGTAATGGCTAGAGGGATGTTTATTTTTCTTAAGTTCATTTTCTACTCTATTATATGCTCTGCCTTGTACACTGGAAATATTTGCGATTGTGTGATTTAGATAGTTGATGCCCGTTGATTTAGCTAAGCTTTCATCTCATACATAAATCTAATGGTTAGCATATATATAAATCACTCATAAACATTTTCGGCTGAGCTGTAGTGTTACTCAAATTCATGTATTGTGTAGTACATAGTTTGCCATTTATATATAATATCTTTGTTTTGGTAGGGTTACCACTAATATTTGGCACGACAACATGACTTCATGTCTACTTGCCTACTCTCATCGGAATATAATGGTATATTCTCTTATAACATTAATTGGGAAAGATGGAATAGTTATTGCAGCGGAGATAATCGGTAATGCGATTTTAACTTGGGATGGGGGAAGCAAATACAAATTGACAATATAACCAATATTTGGAATGTGGACCAAAAATCGTCGAATTCAATGTTGACTTAACAAATCTTAATTTTTATAAACTGTTACTCCCGTACTAGGTCTCTGATTCATTGGCAAAGTTTTTATAATCCAACTTCTTGGGAATGTCCTATTCCTACAGATTATGAGTACCATATCTTTTTTCAGCAAAAAACTCTACATATGCAAACACATCTAGAATAGGCCTGCCTTAATAAAATTAACACACAGGAAAAAACACAGGTATGAAACAAATAGAAACTATTGACTCAACCCTTCTATCTCTTCATCAACCATTCCTTAATGGCGGTAAAACCTTAATTACACCATATGGCCTTACAAACAAAAAGGCATCTATTCTTCGATAATCTGAAACAAAACCAAATACACAAAAATAAAAATAAAAAAGTCAACCCACGAAGTTATATTAAAAAAATTAAACCAATTTAGGTAGATTTATTTCAAAATTACAAATTATAATACAAAGTACATTTAAGTCATTTGATAGTTGTCTTTGATATCTTATAAATAGAACCGAAAAGCTATGTGTTTCCACTTGGATATGAAAATCACAATAGTTCGTAAGCTTTCGTTCAATTCGCTCAAAGATTATTTAACCTTAGTAAGAACAGACTTAACAACGTGCAAATAAGAACGTCATTCAAGGTACCTTAAGAAAGAAAGAAAGAAATTAATATAAGTTTATTTTATCAAAATCAATTAATATCCACTTATCATCTTATTGCAAAAACTATAGGGGAAGGATTTAGAGACACTCAAGTCTCAAACACTAAAGACTCACTCAACCACAACCACTCATCTCTATTAGATGAGTGGCTCTTAAAATTAGGTTTTTCCTATATAGGGAAATGAGGTGGAAAAGATTGGTCAACCTGCCCCACTCTCTCTCTCTCTCTCTCATCCCTCTAGCTAGCAGTAGACATCATCAGCACAAATTTCTCTCTCACAAATTTCAAATTCGAAATCACTCATATCTCTCTCTCTCTCTCTCTCATATCACACTCTCTCACCGTTCATGTCTCACTTTCTCTCTCTTTCTACAATCAAACCTCCACACGACTTCATCGTCTCCAACCTTTTGATTTGAGAATCAACACCTGCGTCTAATTTTTTTTACAATTTCTGGTCTTGATATGCTTTTGGGTGTTGATTCTCTCTCAAACAATTGCTTAAAGGTTCCATTCAAGATCTGCCTTTGGGTGCTGATTCTTAAATCTATTTTTGGGTGTTGATTCTCACAATTTTCAGCTATTTGTTTCCATAAATATTGTTCTACCATGTACTAAATCATGCATTCCTCTAGAAGTAAGAGGTTAGGAAAGAAGCGAGAAGATCCTAACCATCCGAACCCACCAAGGGTCTCTGCCAAGGGAGAAAGCCATATGCTACAATGGATGATACAGTCAATCCACTTGAACAAGATAATCATGAAGAACAAAATGTAGACCTTGCACATGTGTGATGCAAGATAATCATAAATATTGTTCTATACTTCAGTCTGTATCCATTTAATGTCCATGTTGTAATTACCCCTATGCATGGATTGCAAAATTTGTCGATTATAGATGGTGCATGGACAATACAAGCTAGCCCTACGTTCATATATTGTCGATTTCGACAATTTATCCATCCATATATTGTCGATTTCAACAATACTCGTGATTGTGCATCACTTTGGTCAAAATGAGCATCCAATAATGTCGAAATCGACAATATATAGATGGGTAAATTGTCGAAATCGACAATATATGGATGAGTATATTTTTCTGAATAAAAACCCAAAAACGACTAAGTGTAAACTAGAAATCCCCATGAGCCCAAGGCCCCAAGGCCGAATCATAGACTTATAAATAGTCTAGGTGGGTCATGCACACAAGCCCATGGGCGTCCCCATATTGCAAGCCTTCACACACTCGCCTCACACACGCGTGAGGGCACCACCTACTTACACATGCTACATATGAAAGTAGTGTGCAACCCATTATAAAGTGAAAATCTTTTTTTCACTTATCTAATGTGGGACTAAAAGTAAACACACCAAAATGACATTCAAACCATAGAAAAGCACATGGGTTTTTCCAACATATTGGATGCTCATTATCAATGAAATTGTCGAACCCGACAATAACAAAAATAATATTGATAACTAGCATCCAATATTATTTTTGATTTCGACAATATTGGATGCTCATTTTATTTTTTATCGAGGCAACCCGAACAATAATTGTCATGTTTAATGGGGTTTTGAACAATTTACCCATCTATATATTGTCGATTTCGACAATATTGGATGCTCATTTTATTTTTTGTCGAGGCAACCCGAACAATAATTGTCATGTTTAATGGGGTTTGAAATCATCAATATTAGGAAACTCCCACATCTATCTTTCATGTTTTGGAGTTGTTTATATGATTTTATCATGCACTCTTATATGCTTGTTTGTTGTTAATGACTTGTTGCCAGATAAACAAAGAACCTCATGTTATCGAACCCGACAATAATTGTCTAACCCGACATTGTTATTTTGCTGTTACCCTTCTTCTCCAGGTAAGTCCTACATCTTCTCCGGAGACTCACATTACAACTTGCCATTGGCAGCGACCAAACAATGGTTAAACACAACCGAAAACCCACAAATCAAAGTAAGAGAGAGGTGATGTAATTAAGAGGGAAGAGTTGGTAATGACGAAATGACTCACACTGTGATAAGAATTCTCCGGTGATGAGGATTTCTCCTTTTATCGGTGGTTGAAGAATCACCATAGAGAGGAAAAAGAAGAGAGAGAAATATGTGGCATATTAGAGAGAGATAGAGAGTGTGATATGAGAAAGGGAGATAGTGAGTGATATGAGAGAGTTTGATACGAGTGAGAGAAAGTGAAATGAGAGAGAGAGTGTGTGCGTGTGTGATATGAGAGTGAGAGAGATATGATGGGTCGTTCAAATTTTAAATTTGAGAGAGAGAGAGAGAGGGAAAAGTCTGCTACCAGCTAGAGGAAGAGTGGGGCTGATTGGACCCATGGTTTTCCACCTCATTTCCCTATATATAAAAGACCAATTTTGAGAGTCACTCATCTAATAGAGATGAATAGTTGTGGTTGAGTGAGTCCTTAGAGTTTGAGAACTGAGTGTCTCTAAATCCTTCCCCAAAACTATATATATCCAATGACGAGTATTATCCGGCACATAATTTTTGTAAAAAATGCAGGCATAATATTGTATTCCTAAGCAAAGAAAATGTAAACCTTAATATATCACAAAATTACACTCAAACCCAACTTAAATCTTACAAATAATGCGTTCGTACGTGCTAGCACGTGCTACATTGCTCGTTACCCAAAAAATAGATGGTATGTTTAGAACTTAGTTAAACACATCATAAAAGTAAGGATTCCAAGTAAAAAGAGTAACTCATGATAGTTAAAACACACCTTCATGGACATCATGGACTGCAAAAAACTGAGATCTTGGTTAACCGGGCTAGAAAAACAGTTATGGAAATCGTCTCCTTTCCATGTTTGTTCGTGTTGAAAGGACAATATGACCTATAATGTTGCATGTTTCCTCGTTTGTCCAGAAGAAGTATTTATTCCAGTTTTGTTAGCTCTTTGGGTACTCCAAAACAAGTCCTTCCGCAACACTTCTTGCTCTTGCTCGACCAAACAGCTTGCTCACAATTGCCAATGCAAAATCAGTTACTGTAGCAAGACCTTTGCTTGTGATTAATTTCCCATCAATTATGACCCCAGCATTAGCATTATCAACTTGGTTGGTGAGCTTGCTTACAGTTGAGGGATGAGTTGTGGTTTTCTTGTCCTGTAGATGCAGAAATTTTGCAGTTACAGTATTTTAAATCGAATTCTAACATCAATTAGTGTTGCCGAATACTACCTTTAATAGGCCTTGCTTATGAAGAATTGCTGGGGATGAGCAAGTTGCTCCATATATCCTTCCTTCAAATTCTTGTAACTTAAGCAGCTTCTTCAGAGCCCTTGATTTGAGTAACCGCTCAACTCCAGTAACTCCTCCCTGCAAACAATAACAGATCAAAAAGATTTGGTCCATAAGCTTATCATGATAGTAACTGGGGCCTAGAATTTGTACGTTGGACTTCCACTAAACCCTTCGATCACTATACATGGAAAAAAAAAAAAAAATCACTGTGACTTAAGTGTGTGATAAAGAGTATTGTTATCGTCATTTTTCATCTTACCGGAAGAATGATCAAGTCGTAAACTGACTCCGCAGCCTTGCCTATGGACTTATCCGCCACAATTTTTGTATTTTGAGATGCCACAATCTGCATAGATTTTTCAACCGAAGCAATGACAACATTCACCTTTGCTCGCCTTAGAATATCTACTATGGTTACCACTTCAATCCCTTCTGTCCCATTTGCAATTGGAATAAGAACCTGGGGAACATTTGGATGAAGACAAGAATTTCAACGCAGTTATAGCATATGATACGGACGCGTTGAAGAAAGAATTGATGCATTAGAAACTTTTCCAGACTCTACTTTCAAGGACAATTGGCATTTGTTGCAGTTATAACATATGATACGGACGCGTTGAAGAAAGAATTGATGCATTAGAAACTTTTCCAGACTCTACTTTCAAGGACAATTGGCATTTGTTGTGTTATATAAATTTGTAAGATTTAATGTCATGCAGTCAACTCAAGGTAATACTTATCCCCGTCAATTACTTTTATGCTTACTTAGATATAAGTGTTTTGCGGCAAGATGTTTGATATTTTTACGCTGTGTAGGTCTTAAAACTACAACATACATGCTATTATGGGATATTAGCAGGTAGCATAAACTTTCATGATGGATTAGGAGAGAGAGTCCTAGTGTGTTTAAGGAACCCTAAATCTACATCTATATAAACGGGGACGAGGGCCATGCATAGAGTTTCCATCACAGGCTACGCCAAATCTAGAGTGTAAAGCACCCTTATTCGTGGTCGAAGATTTGGAGAAGAAAGCTATTAAGTATATTTACGGTTAATAACTGATAGATCGTCTCTCGTGGGTCGTTTACCCACAAGTGCACGATACTCTTTAAGTTATATATGTTAGAAGCTTGCCTAGGAGAGGTTAGTTCTTTTTGTGAGATTTTTTGGGTGAACTCTAAAAACCCTAGTTTTTCCAATTTTGTTGAGATTTGATGCTTCCATGACGTGACTTGAAACAACTTGGTATCAAAGCTATGATCGATTCTAGGTTTTCTAAGTACGTACGAGCAATTGTCGAAATTGTAAGGCTAGAGGCGGGTGTTGTGACTGAGGAATCGATGGGATTCGATGGAGTAGGCTTGGAGATTAACCACTACAAGGAGACGACGGAGAGAGAAGATCGTCGTGCGATTGATGTTGTAGGTGGGGAAGACGGAGATGTGTTGAAAGGTTCTCGATCAAAGTCCAACGATGGGGTCGCGACATTGATGCAAGAAGTTTACCCAATTGACGATTCCAAAAATCATGAAGTCCAACCAAAGAAAATCAACATTGCAGCAAAACCTATGCCGCGAATTCGAAATGTATTGGGCTTAGAAATAACACTGATAAATCAAAATTTGGAGACAAACTAGTACGAGGTCTCCACACAAGCCAACGATCCGGCAAAGACAACCGGAGTCGCGTCAAAACATGCCGCAAAGGGGCGACTCGATGGAGCCAGCAGCCGCAACTGAGGGTTTGGCAGCCATGTGTGGGAGTACGCCGGGGCAGCCCGTGGCAGGAAGTGGTGTGGTGGGGCCGGCAGATGTGAGCGGGGGGGGGGGTCCCACAACCGCAAGCGACACCGACAGAGAAAGAGAGAGAGCCGACGAAGGTTACTGTGGCGTTGGATGGTTTGGTAGAGAAAGAGGTCGTCCTAAAGTGGCGATTGCGATGGAACCATTAGCCCATGAACAGGTAAAAAGGGGAGTTCCAAGGCGAGCACTGACACTATGTGGACTACTTATGAAAAGCGACGACACTAATTCTAAGATCAATGTACATTGGAAGAAACATGCGCTATTTTGTACGCGTGTAGAGGCTGCAGGAAAGGGGTTGGATACGATTATTATGGGGGTTCGACGGATAACCTCATCTCAAAAAGTGTGGCTAATAAACTACGACTAACACGTGTACCCCATCCCAAGGTCGCTACGCTAAGTTGGTTACAGAAGGATGGTACAACGGGAGAGGTGGCAATACTATACCGTACTCGTGTGAAAATTAAAATGGGTGAGTATAAAGAATCCATATTGTGTATCGTTATCAAGATGGATGTGTGTTATTTACTGTTGGGTAGATCATGGCAATGGGAGAGGAACGCGATCCACATAGGGCGTCCTAATGTGTATGTTTTTATGTGGAAAGGGGTTTGACAGAGGTAGACAAGTCTACCGCCTGAAGAGACGACAATTGCAACAGCAGGGAATAGCCTATGCTTTGGCATGTGCGATGTCGAAAGCTCTTATAGCGATTCCTGAGGATTTACAACTACTATTTGATCGGCTTCCTGATGTATGTCGGGAACCCGAACCGCCAGAGCTCCCACCGTTACGAGATATTCAGCACAACATTGATTTGATCCCAGGGGCTCTGTTGTTGAAGTTACTCCATTACCGTATGGCTTCAGCAGAGCATGCAAAATTACAGAGGCAGGTTGCAGAGTTATATGCAAAGGGGCCCTGAGAGAGAGTATATCCCCAGTAGCTATTCCATACCTATTGGTCCCCAAAAAGGACGGGGTTATCGGATTTGTGTTGATTGTAGGGAGGTAAATAAGATAACGGCGAAGTACATATTCCCTATTCCGCAATTAGAGGATATTATTGACGATCTCTATGGGGCAATGTTCTTTTCCAAACTCGATCTCAAGAGCGGGTACCATCAGATTTGTATGCGGCTTGGGGATAAATGGTAGCATTTAAGACCAAACATGGTCTCTACGAGTGGTCGGTTATGCCTTTTGAGCTGTCTAACGCTCCTTTCACTTTTATGCGTTTGAAGACAGAGGTTCTATGTGATTGTATTACAGAGAGGTTCGCAGTGGTATACTTTGATGATATTCTCATTCATAGCCGCACGAGATAGGAGTATCTTGTTTATGTAAAGAGGGTTTTGCAAGCTTTACGACAGTACCGCCTATTTCTCCAGTTGAAAAAATGTTCGTTCATCGTGGATGCAATACAATTTTGAGGTACGTTATTTCTTCAGAGGGGATTCGGGTTGATGAAGAAAAGGCAGAAACTATCAGGAATTGGCCAGGTGTGGAGTTTTCATAGGCTAGCAACATTTTAGAGAGGATTTATTGATGGGTTCAGCAGTATTATAGCCCCTATTATGTCCCTTATGGGGAATGTGCCTTTTGAGTGGACACAAGAGGCTAACGACGCATTCCGATTAGTTAAACTGAAGCTTACTACAGCTCTTGTTCTTGCATTACCAGATTTCTTTGGACTGGTTTTTGAGGTTACTACAGATGCTTGTAAGACAGGGATCGGGGCAACGTTATCTAAGTCTGAGAGCCGTCGCTTATCAGTGAGAAGTTATCAGGAGCACAACTAAATTATAGTACCTATGACATCGAGTTGCTGGTCGTTGTACGGGCATTGCGGCATTAGAGACACAACTTAGTTCATAAGAAGTTCGTCATTCATTCTGATCATGACGCGCTCCGACACATGCACAGTCAGCGGAGAACTTCGACGGATAGGCAGGCAAAGTGATTCGGCCATCTTCAGAGCTTCGATTTTCACATTCAGCATATTTAATGGTAAATAAAATGGGTTTGTTGACAAAATTAGCATGACGACTCACCTCTTAGTTACTCTTCGTTTGTCAGAGTTCGGGTTTATGAGTTACGTGACTTGTATCCCTCAGATGTGTATTTTGGGCCGATTTTTTTACTCATGTAGTCAAAACTAGGGATCTCATGCTGATTATATTCAGGATGGATATTTGTTCAAGGGCCTGACCCTTTGCATCCCGGCATCTTTTATGCGCGAGCGGCTAATTACAGATATACATGCAGTGGTCTTGGAGCTTCAGACCGGAACTTGATTATGTTAATATCATACAATAAAATAACGTTTAATCTAAGTATATTTACATAGTATTAACAAATCAAAAAATATCAAGATTAGAGGAAAACAATGTTCTAGAGAGAAAACTTTGTTGAATCTCATAAGAGCACATAAACAAGATATTGTTAACACAAAATAAAAGGTATTTTTCAGTAAGATAAGAAGTCGTCAATAAAGGTAACAAAACAGCTAAGCTTCATATGTACGTTAGTTATCAGTATTTTACCATATTAAGAAGAAGAAAAAACTTACACAAGGGATATGATCAACAAACCACTCGACTTTGTTGAATTCCTCCACTTTAGGATTAGAACAAATCAGCTACAGAGATAGCAGTAGTAGATTGTAAATTTAGGGTGAACTAAATACATTATGGCAGTAAAATGAGTTAAAACAAGTGGGTGTTCAATTTTGCAAAAGAAGAACCCTACTGTGATATATTAATTAACGAATACCAAAAAATTTATCATCCTTTACATGCTATGGGCACTCAAGTTATTTCATGGTCGATGGATATTAATAAATATTTACTTTCAAATTCATCACCATTCAATATGAGCATTATTTTCTTGTCAAGAGTACATTGTCAAGCTTACCGGTTTATTATATGCCCTTTTTTCACGTACCTGCTTTTGTAGCTTCAAAGTTGGAGATGATTGTTAAAAATTTCCTTGGGATGACAATGAAGGTGCTCGTAGGCTTCATGTACTGAAACAAGATGTAGTTTGTATTCAAAAAGAAAACAGCGAATTGAGATTATACGTTTTTAAAGAGATAAACATGGCGTTGCTTGGAAAGTGGTTATGGAGATTATGTAATAATAAGGATGGATTATGGTCCGAGGTGATTAAAGCTAAGTTGGGATTGAGGAGCATGCTTGGCTCCCGAGCAAGCCTAACACGGCTTAGGTTAAGGCGATCAATCTTTAATACATGTGACAAGTTCAAAGGAGGCATTGAATTTAACATTTGGAATGCGAAGATGATCAAGTTTTTGCACGATGTTTGGTGCGACTCGAGGCAATTGTCTCTCGAGTATCATTTGCTTTACAATGCTTGTGATTTAAAGTTAGGGATAGTGAAAGAGTTTTACAAAATGGAGGGAGAAATAACGAGTTGTTACCTCTATTTTCAGGGAGATCTTTTTTATAGGTAGATAAAGGATCTTGGCTTTATGATTAAAAAAGTCATTTCGGCCATGATTCGGATAGGTGTTGAAAACAAATGGAAATGAAAGTGAGTCGAGTAATGAGAAATTTAGAGTGACATCGATGTGTAATCCCTTGGTAAAAAATAGGAACATAAAATGAAATGTCGCGCCTAGGGCGTCTCCCAAGTCCCACCATCTCACGGCCTAGTGGGCATCACCATGCTTGGTACGTTCTCTCTCTCTCTCTTCTAGAAAAATCTTCCTATTTTATTTTTGTTTATTTATTTCTATTTAGTATTTATTTTCCAATAAGTATTAGGGTTTTTTATTTCTATTAGGTTTGTAATTGCGATGAGCCTCCTTTCTCTATAAAAGAAGAGATCCTCTAGGTTATTTTCTTAGGCTGATTTTGATAGAAAGGATTTCTAGGAGTTATGTAAAGTTTGCGGGAAAACATAAAACCTTAGATCTTTAGATCTTATTTTCAATGCTCAAAAACAAAAATGTTTTCAAGTTTTAATTTAGTATGTTTATTAAAATCCCTTGACTACGAAATGATCCCTTGCTTCCGCGGATTTTTTTTATTTTTTTTGCAAAGCAAGCTTGGCTAGGTTCCCCATGGACCTTCTATAGAAATAAAAGAAATATTCACATCCTAACATATTTTTACCCCTAGCATCCTCCTTCATAAGGTCCCTCAATTCATTAGGCCAGGAGGAGCTAGTGAGCAATATGATTTCACCATCTACAGTACAAAAGGAAGTAAGAAAATGTGAGCATTTGTAAAGTTCCCTATACTTGTGTGCTATGGAGAAAATTTTCAGCTGGCCAATTTGGTGATGGATAGTTTGTAGCTGAATGCTGCAGTTCCATGGAGGGGGCTGCGTCTTCTCGATGTATGCTATCATTTGCTTCGAGTCGGTGCTGATTTGAATATCCAGTTCTCCTCTATCAATGCATAATTTGAGTCCTCTCTGGATATAGCAAACATCTCTTGATATGTAACAGTACTAGCTTCACGTTGGCCACTATAACAGAATAGGCATTCCTTCCTGGAATTTCTCACTATGCCTCCATATCCACCTCTTGTTCCTATAACAGATCCATCAGTGTTTAGCATGACACTGCCCTCTCTAGGAGGTTCCCAAGAGAACATGTTACTCACTGGAAGCTCATACACTGGGTTCAGACACCATCTATAGCAGATATCTCTGTTTCTTTCAGTAGCTTTTACTTTCATAAGAACAAGCTTGCCCTTACTGTAATGTCATTGCAGATGTCATTGCAAACTACATTGGGTCTGAAGGATCGTTTCTGTATAAGTAGTTGTTTCTGCTTCTCTACACATGATAAACAAAGCAAGAAAAGGCAAGTTTAAGCAATCTTGTACCTGTCTATGTGTCTGTGTCTGAGGGCATGTTGCACCTCCATTCAATTTCTCTTTGTAGATCAACTATTTGTCTTTGACAGCCAGCCTTCACTAACAGTTTTGACCAAACATCTCTAGCCAGATAACACTCCATGAAGAGGTGATTGTTGCTCTCATTGTTAGTTTTGCAGAGTTAACAAATGGATACATTGAGCATATGTCTAAACCATCTTATCCTGTGTAAGTAGGCAGTTGTTGATCAGCCTCCAACTGATAAAACCATGTCTGGGGATCACTATAGAGTCCCATAAGAGATGTTTCCATTCAACTTTAGGCTAGACAGTTCTTAACTTAAAAGGTGGGTATCGAACCATCGTGCGAGACGATTGGTTTGGAGGAAAGAGATTCCATCTAAAGTAGCTTTCTTTTACTTGGTTGGGTGGCTTGGTAGCAAACAATGCCTACAAATCAGCTATGACGAAGTTGTATGAATGTGGAAGACATCGGCCTACTTGTGGTATTACGGATGAGTCCATTATTATTTACTCTTGCATTGTCCCCTTGTTATGGAGGTGTGGAATAATTTTTTTTGTTAAGCAAGCCGGTTTTGTAGAATCCGTTATCGCGCCGGTTTTATATAGAGATCCATAACCCTGAGTTTCCAACCCCATGGGGTTCCCAACCCACGACTCCTCTCTTGGTGGAGGAACACAAAGCACCACCAGGCCAAGCCTAATGGTAGTGTGGAATCATTTTCTTAATTTTGTTAGTGTCCCTTGGGTATTTGAGCGAGGGGTTTTTTATTTTATATTCACAAGCGTGGTGGTGTAAGCCATTCAGAAGAAAGATTTGAAAAATTCTGTGAGACCTTACTGCGCAAGCGATTGGATGGGTTTTACGGAAGGAGAGGAACAATATGCAGTGCAATGATAAGGTTAAAAACGTTAAAGCGATCATCTACGAAATATACGTGACTATTTGGTATTATTTTTCTTCATCCATATTTATTAGTGGATAAGTTTATAGATCTTGCGGCCCGGTGAAAGAATTCAGTTATAGCGGATCTCAGGTGATGTTGAGCGTCTTTTTTTTTTTTGTCTTCAAGTTGTAATAATCCAACCTTGGAAAGTAATTTTTTGAAATGATCAATAAATTACTTTTACTTTCTCAAAAAACATAAATATGGGCATTATTTACATAAATAAATGTCATAACGTGTAGATATGTGGGTGAAAGTAGCTATTGGCTGTTATTTAGGAGGTTCATTTTACAATTATACCTACAAACCTGACCTTGATAAAAACAAAGAACTCGAGTTGAATGGTCTATCAAATCCAAACCATGATCCAACACTAGGTATCAACCCACATACCCAAAACATCTACTCTACTCAAACTTAAATGACGGTTTCTCAGTATAAATGAATTAGACACTCAAACCTACAAATAGGCTTCACTCTCACTTCATCAGGTATACAAATTCTCTAACCTCTTCTCCATTTCAATACTCTCTAGCTCATTATATTGAATTCAGCTTCAAAGGTTATTGCAGTCAGCGGACATTTAAAGATGATCTTCACCAGCTGAATCACACCTCAACTTCCTTTCAGCTACCTAGAGCCTGGCTCAACAGGATGAGGCAAAAATCATTGTGATTTGCATAATATTATATACACTGCCCTGGTAGTGAACAAAAACCTTACATTCTAAGAAAATTGCCTTGAAGTGAACCCCTCTCCCCTAAAAGATCCTAACTTCTACTCGTTGAATTAAATTAGCATCACAGGATCTATACAAAAATAAAATAAGAGAACGCAAAAGATCCACATCTACAGAAAAGTCAAGCACTTACAAGTTCTACGCCAACTTTAGCAGCAACAGACTCCCCAAACAACTGGTCTACTAAGGACAGAGCAAATTGAAATGTAGTTCCTGGACCACGACTTGTTGTAAGCTCTCCTGATACTTGGATGTTTGACTTAACTGCCCAAAATGTCGGTAGCTTGTCCATGAATGCGGGATGACAAGTTGTCTAACAAGAGCAAACTAAAATCAAATAAGCCCGCGAAGAACTTACACATACTTATACGAATTCAGAAATTAGGGCATAGAGAGAAAAATTCACATACTTGTTTTCTTTTCAAAAGACCCCAGGGATGAAGTGTGACTGCTGGAGCAGCACATATAGCACCATATAACCGATTTTCCTCTGCTTGCCTGCTTGTAATTTTTCTAAGAATTTCACAATCTCTTAACCGCACGGAACCCGGCATTCCTCCCTGCATTACATATCATAAATGTAAGACAGTAAGCATCTCCATTTCCAACCTTTGGTTTAAAATGAAAAAAAAAAAAAAACAACAAATTTAACGGAATCAGTGAAACAACAATGCCATTGACGAAAAACGACATAGCCAAAACAGCTAAGAAAAAGACTTCGCCTCCACAAATGACAAACAAATCCCAATGCCTTGACTACTATCAGGCATAGGAGGCGTTAATCTGTTAGTCACCTTCTATTTTTACATATTGTAGGCAAACAAGCTGCCATGTTTCCCACTCTATTAATAGTTCAATTAGTATTAAAGACCCTTATTTCACAAATACTCTACTTTACAAGCCCTACAACTTAAATTACAATTAGGGATGGCAATAAAACTAATAAAGGGGGCACTCTAAAATGAGATTCAGGTACAGATTACTTACGGGAAGAGCGACGAGATCGAATATTTCACTAGAACAAGTCGAAATGCACGTATCAGCTACCAATCTAGTCCCAGTAGAACACTCTACCTCGAGCTGTGCCTCGACAGACGCCACAACCACATCCGCACCAGCACGACGCAGAACATCAATTAGTATAACAGCTTCCATCTCTTCAGTCCCAAACCCAATTGGAACCAAAACCTGCCAAAAAAAAAAACTCATCATCTTTCTTACAAGTTACGTTTCAAGAGAAGAAGGGGTTACCTAAATTTCAAAAATAAAAAGAGGAGTTACCTTCTTTTTGGGAACTGGGGTTGATGTTGTTGCTGGTGATGATGATGAAGTTGTGGGGGCTAGTATTGGTGTTTGTTTGAAGCTACGAATTGAGGAAGATGGGGTTGAGTTTCGAGGTTGTGTGGTGAGGGGTGGGCGAGAGAGGGAGAGAATGAGTGTAGTTGAAGAGATTTCATGGTGGTGGTGTTGAAGAGAGAAGAAGTTGGAGAAGGGGGCGGTCAGAGATTGCATTGTTCCCGGAAGAGCGGGAGAAAAAATTAGAAAATTATAATAATAAATACAGTTTTTTCCATCTTTACCAATTCCAAAATCCATAATGGAAAGAGGAAAAACAATATTTTCCCCTACTAGTTACAATATTATAACAGAGAACCACCTGTTTTGGGGCTCCACAAGTACAAATGTCACATACGAAGTAATGAAATATTATAAAAAATTATTTAACTCATTTAAAACTATTACATCAAGCCACATGTACGAGGAAGGCTGATATTGTTACCATCTCATGAACTACTTGTTATTTGTTTTAGTACATTTTGTCCTACCTTTGACCAGATTTCTTATTTATAAGAAGACAAACTCTTTCACCAATTATGTTACTATTTCTCATCGTTTATGGTTAGATATCACCTGCGGTTCACAGGAGTTCATCTGGTTTTTGAAACCAAAAGCGATCCCGATTCATTGAACAGATTCTTCTTCCTACTCAACCGCAAAAACCGTTCCGATTATTTGTCACAAACCGTCTGTGTGATTATTGCTTATTAAGTGTTTGATTAAAGACTAGTACTCTACTCCTTGGGCATGGAGGAAAATGATAGTACTCATAACTCCTGTATATGGTACTCGACTGTACTCAACTCGTGGAACAAACGATGGCAAATCGTCTGTGCGGCTGCTGCAAACAAAAATATGTCATTTATTTAGTTCAACTCTGGCATTCTTTTAGACATCTATGCCATTTTTAACAGACTGTTGTCATTTGTGTTATGTAACTTTCCCATTCGGTCAGTCTACTTTGTCATTTGTTTTATATAACTTTGCCATTTTTTCCGAAAATATCAACTACTTGAATATTAAAGTAGGTTTCTAGGCCGTGGGATCTACAGGTAAGGCAACAAGTAAGGTCGTGGGCTCCACTAATTCGAATGTCACTTCATAATTAATACTAAAAAAAGTACAAATCATTTAAAAATATTATTATCACACCACGTGTCCAATTTTAATCGTTCTTCAATCTACACATGTCATTATTATTTCGAGACGTGTAAGACAGACCCTGCCACCATTACATGCATTTCTTGTCATTTGTTAAAACCAATTTGTCATGCGTTTAAACATCAGTTATTTTAGCTCGTGCAGACTCTGTCACCATCAGTTATATTATTTGGCATTTGTTAACTATCTATGGTCTATTTGGTTTTTCGAACATTTGTATTTTGTTTGTATAATAGTAGACAATATTTGTACTAAAAAAACGATTTGTCATTTGTTGACTATGATTTGTCATTTGTTAGCCATGATTTGTCATTTGTTAACTATCTATGATCAATTTGGTTCTTTGAACATTTGTATTGTATTTGTATGATAGTAGACTTCATTTGAACTTAAAAAAAATTAGGTATCAATAATTCGGATATTTATATTTTTTAGCATATTATATCCTTTAGTTTGTACTAATATTTTTATCTTTTCTAAAAATTCATTTATTGTTACTGTATAGTTTGGGATACAGGCTATCATGCGTTTTGTTTCTCACATATCTAATTCTGCATTTGCTATAATTATTTTTAAAAAAATTGTATGTCTTTCATCAATTATTGTTACGTGCGCCTTAGCACTAGTTTCTACTTTTATCTTGTTTGTAACAGATATTATTATGAGTCTTAAATGCATTTGTGAGAAGTTCTTTTTAAGAAGTTTTTCTTTTGACTCTCTGGTTATTAAATCAAGTTTTAAATCATTATCTTCTAATACACTACAATCATGTAAAGATTTAAACATGTAAGTAGCTTCTCTACGGTTGAAGTATGCTGTATTTTTACCATATAATAATTCTGGTTTAAGTTGTTGAAGACTTTATTCAAAGTATTCATCAGATAATAGTTGTTCTAACTAGCTATAGACGGTTCACTTTTAAATTTAAAGAGTTGTTTTCCTCTATTTAATCTTTCCATTTAAAATTTAAAATTATGATTATTACTAGGTATATTTTGAAATAATTGTTTTGTTTTGGATTAAGAACTAGTTATAATAGGTTGTTTTGATTCTAAGTGAAATAGATTTGATTTAATTTTTTGAATGATATATTGTAATTTAATTAGGTTCTCGTTTCACTGGCTAATGTATATTTCTGTTTGTTTGAGATTGTTTTCAATGTAATTAAAATTTATATTCCAGTAATCAGAAAAGTTATTTAAATAATTTTCTAGTTTTATAAAAAAAATTCTTTAAAATTTTGAAAACCAATATTCCAGTCTTCAAATGTTTTTTTCAAAATTTTCAAATTTATTATTCCAATTTTTGAAACCGACTTCCCACTGTTTAAGTTCTATATTTATTTTGTTTCCTACTTGTATTATAGGTTCTAAACCTTGTTTTTTAATTTCAGATATTTCGTTTTCTAAAGCTTGATTTTGATTATAAATTAAATTTGTGTTTCTTAATATTTTTTCTAATAAAATTATTAGAAAACTATATTTTTTGCTAGAAAGTCCGTAGTCTGTTAAAAGATTTATATTATTATCAATGAGTTGATTATATATAAGTCTGGCTTGAGCATACGATAGATTATTACTTTCTAAAAAGTTTTGTAAGTTTGATTCGTTTATAACTATTCTGCTAAAATCAAGTTCGTTATAACTTACCATATAAAATTTTCATTAAATGTTTATTTGTTTATGATAATTCGGTTTCTATCTTTTTAATAGTTTTTTCTAAAGTTTTAATTTTGTTATTTAGTTATTTAAAACTATTTTCTTTGATTGTCTTAAATATTTCTTATAATATTTCTTTAGTGTATCTTAGGTTTTTACTTATTTTAGTATTATCATATTGTTATATTAATCTGTTAAGTTTTTCCAAGTTTATTTTAGTGTTTTGTGATAAATTACAAATTAAATCAACTAAGATGCTTAGTTGTTCGAAGTTTTCTACGTTTGAATTACTATGCAATATGTGATTAAAGTTTTCTCTAAAATAGCAAGTTATTTTACTTTTATCTAAAGTTGGTCTTTTACAGAGATTGTAATTTTCAGGTTTGATTTCAAGGTCTAAATATTCGAGAGATTTACTCATAAAATAAACGAGGATTTACGTACTAAAATTAACCAAGTCTAATGAATTTTATGAATGAACAGTGCTCTGATACCATAAAAGATGCTGATCTATGAGGGCTGTTTGATTTTCTTATTAATTTTATTGTTAATAATTCTTCTATTTGTATTTTAAACTCTTTTTGATCTTCTATATTATATGTTAGATCTTTGGTTCTTATGGTTAGGTTTTCATCTTTGCGTTTAATTTCTGTATAAATTTTATTTTTATCCCAATCTTGTAAAGGGTTTGGATTTACTAAAAATAAATAACTTGTTTTTGCTAATTGAATGATTTTTTGTATTTCTAAATCATCCTCTGACGTTGGTGGTAGTTTAACTGTTTCAATATTATTTGTTAAACTATTAATTACATCTTCTATATTTCCTTCTTCCTTTTTAGAAGTATCTTCAAACTTACTTTGTTTGTTTATTTCATCTTGTTTTTCTAGAGGTTGTGTTATTAATGAATAAAAATTATTAAGGGTTTACTGAAAAATTTACATTAGATGCTTTGGGTATGAAAGTTATTATTTGTGGAGTTAATTGTATCATAGCAAATGTATTAATAAAAATTTTATACATGACTCCTTATATAGGCAAATGACTCCGGACTTCAGCTTGTTTCAAATCCGCAAAGTTTTCTCGGGTGCTCATTGGGCCCCATCGACAAAAAACTTTTGGAAATAAACAAAGTAAATGACTCACACACAAGATGCTCGTTGCACATGGGCGGCAACATTTGTGGGGTATCCCGAGCATCAGACAAAAACACGTTTAAAGCAAAATAATGACTCATGACTACTTATATTATTATAACTCAGTAGTGGGTTCTGAGCTGTTATACTTATCCTCGTTGTTTCTCTTAATACGTTATGGATGACGTATTTAGTCTCTCATAGTTTCCCAATCAATGTCGTCTATATCGTCATTTTGGCTTTCTCCACGAAGGTAATCCATGATAAACTTGTCTTTGATTGTTTCTAACTCTTATGTTATTTTGATCTCTTCAGGTGAAATGTCAATGGTGACATTTGAAACCTAGAATATTGGTTTTCAAAATTTTGAATTTTTTTTTATAAAACTAGAAAATTATTTAAATAACTTTTCTGATTACTGGAATAGAAATTTCGATTACATCGAAAACAATCTCAAACAAACAGAAATTAAAATACAAATAGAAGAATTATTAACAATGAAATTAATAAGAAAATCAAAAAGTCCACATAGAATAGCCTCTTTTATGGTAAGAAACAATAGTGAAATAAAACGAGGAAAAACTAGAATGGTAATAAACTATAAACAATTAAATGACAATACTATAGATGACGGATACAAAATCCTTAATAAAGACATGTTAATAAACAACATTCAAGATAAAAATGTATTTTCAAAATTTGAATGCAAAAGTGGATTTTGGCAATTAAACAAATGTTGTTTACTATCATAACAACACAATACAAATGTTTAAAGAACCAAATAGACCATAGATAGTTAACAAATGACAAATCATGGCTAAATAGACCATTATTAGTTAACAAATGACAAATTATATATAACAAATGACAAATCATTTTTTTTAGTACAAATGTTGTCTACTATCATACAAATATAATACAAATGTTCGAAGAACCAAATAGACTATTGATAGTTAACAAATGACAAATCATGACTAACAAATGACAAATCATGGCTAACAAATGACAAATTATTGACACCTAATTTTTTTAAGTTCAAATAAAGTTTACTATCATACAAACACAATACAAATGTTCAAAGAACCAAATAAACCATAGATAGTTAACAAATGATAAATCATTGGTAACAAATGACAAATCATTTTTTTCAGTACAAATGTTGTCTACTATCGTACAAACACAATACAAATGTTCGAAGAACCAAATAGACCATAGATAGTTAACAAATGACAAATTATTGATACCTAATTTTTTTAAGTTCAAATAAAGTCTACTATCATACAAATACAATACAAATGTTCAAAGAACCAAATTGACCATAGATAGTTAACAAATGACAAATCATGGCTAACAAATGACAAATCATAGTCAACAAATGACAAATCGTTTTTTTAGTATAAATGTTGTCTACTATCATACAAACACAATACAAATGTTCGAAGAACCAAATAGACCATAGATAGTTAACAAATGACAAATCATGGCTAACAAATGACAAATTATTTATACCTAATTTGTTTAAGTTCAAATGAAGTCTACTAACAGACAAACATAATACAAATGTTTAAATAACCAAATAGACCATAGATAGTTAACAAATGACAAATCATAGTCAACAAATGAAAAATTATGTATAACAAATGAATAATCGTGTTTTTAAGAACATATGTTGCCTACTTAAAAATAATCACAATTCATTTCAACCAAATCGACCATTCACTTACATCAAATATTGTCTATCTACAAAACAAATAATATATAACGAATGTATTTTTTTAAGATATCAAATGACAATTTTTTTATTACAAATGCCAAATCATATATAACAAATGACAAATCATGACAAATATTGTCTACTATCAAATAAATTATTGTCAACTAAAGATTCAAACTAAAAATATATCGAAACAAAACATAAATCAAAAGATTCAAAACTAAATAAATTATATTCAACATTCAACATTCAACATTCATCATCATAAAACCCCAAAAAAATGTTTGTTTCTAGGCTTCTTCCCCAAAAAAAATCCTCCAAAAAGCCAAAACTAAAAAAACCTAATAGAACCTTCTCCACCTCTTCATCATCTTCATCATCACCATCATCACCATCATCACCATCATCACCATCATCATCATCATCATCATCATCATCTTCCTCATCATCATCATCACCACCGCCCTCCAACAACTCCCAGTCTTCCTCGACGTCAAGGTCCTCTTCGGGACATTCGCCCGAGGTGTAGTCGGCTGGTTGCTCCCCCTCATCACTATCACTATAGTCCATTATTAGGGAAGTTAATGGAAGGAAATCCGACATTGTTGATAGTTTTGAGACTTGAGAGAGTGAGAGAGAGAGAGAGAGACAAATGATAGAGGAAGATGGAGAGGTTGGAGTGTTAAGACTTGGGGTTACACATTTTTAAGTTTTCAAACTGATAAACGTCAATCGATGTCTCTAACTCTCTTCCCCTAGTAACCACTCTAGACACATAGCCAAATCATATATAACAAATGACAAATCTTGTATAGAAAAAGTCAAATCATAATTAACAAATAACAAATTATAGACAACAAATCTCTGATAACAAATGCCAAATCATAGATAACAAATGAAATATCTTTGATAACAAATGCTAAATCATACATAACAAATGACAAATGAAGTGAAATATTTAATAACAAATGCCAAATCATATATAACAAATAACAAATCTATGATAACAAATGCCAAATCATACATAAGAAATGAAAAATTAATTATAATCCAACTATACAGACTAGCCATTCTAACAATTATGTACTATACGAATGATAAAAAAGATATAACAAGTGAGAAAGATTATAAAAATTAATGATATTACTTGTGTATAACTGATGGTACCTTCTCATAACACATTGGGCACAAAAAAAGAAACTTTCATTAGCTCGAATATTGTACAACTTTTAATTTACTTTACATCAATTTACATCAGTTTATGCACTCGGAGGTGGTGGTGGTGGTCGGTCTCCCCTACCACTACTACCGTCTCCTCCTCCGTAACCCCCACCATCACAGTCTCCTCATCTGTAACCCCCACCACCACCACCACCATCGTTTCCTCTGATCCTACTCAGGGTAATGACAAGACATCATCGGACGCTTACCAGTCGCTTCATCCGCCGTTGTAACAACATCCTCTGCCAGAAGATGCAGACCAATTCTTCTCATCTACTCTGACGTCACCATATAGTGAAAGCGTTGCATTTGATAATAATCATCATCTGCCTCTTCCACCTATTCATACATCATCCCATGAAAAGTAGGATGCACTGGAATGGGAGTAGGAAGTTCAAGGGACTTGGTCCCAAAGTATCGAAGCCGCGTGGGTCAGCGGATAACCTTATCTCTAAGACTATAGCGGATAAACTACAGCTCAACCTCGTACCCCACCTTAAGGTTACTACATTGAGTTAATTACAAATAGACGGGAAGCAATGGGAGAATTCAATATTGTACAGTACGCGTGCGAAGATAAAAATGGAAGAGTATAAGGAATTCATATTATATACTATTATCAAGATAGATGTCTGTCATTTACTCTTAGGTAGGCCATGATAGTGAGAGAGGAATGTTATACATATCGGGTGGCCCAATGTATATGTCTTCATGTGGGGGGGGGGGGGTTATTCAACTGAGATGGATAGGTTTACCACCAGAAGGGCCTTCAATTTGTAAGACTAGTAGCTTCCTATCATAAGGCATGAGATAAGAAATTGTTTATGTTATGGTTTGTGCGATGTCTACCGCCCCTACTTTAGTGTCTGACGAGTTACAACCATTTCTTGATAGGTTCCCCGACGTCTGCCAGGAGCCAAATCTACTAGAGTTATCTCTCTTATGAGATATTTAGTATAACATTGATTTGATTCTAGGGGCGCCCCTGCCCAATTTATCCCATTATCGTATGGCCCCCGCAGAACATGTAGAGTTACGTAGACAGGTCACTGAGTTATGTGCCAAAGGGGTTTTGAGCGAGAGCATGTCACTAATAGCGGTTCCAGCACTCTTAGTCCCCAAGAAGGATGGGAGTTACTGTATGTGTGTGGATTATCGGGCAGTTAACAAAATCATAGTAAAGTACATATTCCCTATTCCTCGATTAGAGGATATTATCGATGACCTCTACGGCGCTCAGTTCTTCTCCAAGTTAGATCTTAAAAGTAGGTACCACCAGATTCGCATGCGACCCGGGGATGAGTAGAAGACGACTTTTAAGACTAAGGATAGTCTATATGAGTGACTAGTGATGCCTTTTGGGCTCTCTAATACACCGTCCACATTTATGTGATTGATGACTGAGGTATTACGTGACTGCATTACAGAGAGCTTTGCGGTTGTCTACTTTGATGATATTCTTATCCACAGCCGCACCAAGGAGGAGTACCTCATTCATGTGGAGAGAGTTCTAGAGGCCATATGTCAGTATCAATTATTTCTTCAATTACAAAAGTATGCATTTCTCGTGAATGCAATGCAGTTTTTAGGGTACGTTATATCCTTAGAGGGGATAAAGGTGAATGAGGAAAATGTGGATATGATCAGGAACTGGCCAGTCCCTACCACGATGACACAAGTACAAAGTTTTCATAGATTGGTTATATTATATAGGCGATTCATGGATACATTCAGCAGTATTATAGTACCAATAACGTCCTTCATGGGAAATATACCTTTTGAGTGAACTTTTGAGGCTGAAGACGCATTCTGTTTAATCAAATAGAAGCTTACCACATCTTCTGTTCTTATATTACCAATTTTTTCAAGGTCAGTTTTTGAGGTTACTACAGACGCATGTAAGATGGGGATTGGTACTACGCTTTCACAATTTGGGAGGTCGATGGTTTATTTCAGTGAAAAATTATTTGGAGCACAGTTGAACTATAATACGTATGATATTGAGTTGGTAGCGGTAGTGCGGTCTTTGCGCCATTGGTGATATTATTTGGTTCATCTGGAGTTTGTTATCCATTCAGATCATGATGTGCTATGGCACATGTATAGTCAACAGAGGACATCGACAGACAGTCATGCCAAGTGGTTCAATTACCTTCAAAGTTTTGATTTTCACATTCAGCATATCAATGGTAAGGAAAATGGGTTTGTCGACAATATCAGCAGGATAACTCATCTTTTGGTCACACTACACTTCTCCGTGTCTGGGTTTTCTGAGTTACATACTTTGTACCCTTATGATGAGTATTTTGGGCCTATTTACGAGTCATGTGGGTAACACCAGGGTTCTCATGAGGATTACACTATTCAAGATGGGTATTTATTTAAGGGTACCACCCTTTGTATCCCGATTTCTTCTATGCGGAAATGACTGATTGCAGATATCCATGTTGGGGATCTTGGAGGACATTTCGGGGTGATCAAGACCATGGCCCTTATGCGAGAGCGGCAATACATCTGGGGATACTATGCGCAAGGATGTTAATGCTTTTATTTAGCAATATTATTCTTGTACGATGGCTAAAGGGAGATAGTAGAACACTGGCCTTTATACACCTTTGTCGATTCCTTCTAGTACTCAAAGAGATGCTTCGATGGACTTTGTTATAGGATTGTGAAAGACACAGGGTTTTGATTATGTCTTTATAGTTGTTGATCGATTATTAAAAATGACGTATTTTATACCCTGCACTAAGATATAAAATACGGCTCACGTGGCTCAACTATTCTTCAAGGAGGTGGTGCATTTACACGGGGTTCTGCAATCGATTCTTCCGATAGGGATCAACAATTTACGGGGAATTTCTGGAGAACATTATACAGACTTCTACGCTATAAGCTTCGTTTTTCTACAGTTTTTCACCCTTAAACATAGGTGATTAACTAGAGTTTGGGTGATCTACTACAGTGTATTATAGGAGATAGGTCTACGGAGTGGGATTTTGCACTTTTATAGGCCGAGTTTGCCTTCAATAGTTTTATCAACGAGACTATCTCTTTTTCAAATCATAACAGGTTATTCCCTAGATCTTGCGTTGGATTTAGTACCTATTCCCTAGCTAGTACCTACTTCTGATAGTGCTGCAGAGTTTGTTGATTCTATTCGGGTGGTACATGTTGATTCCATTGGATAGCCGTTTAGACGCGGTAGGATATGTTGAGTTTTTGGTACGATCGGTTGGTCGTACAGAGGAAGATTCACGGATTTTTGAAGAGTCTTTCGCACGGATATATCTGACATTTTACGATAATTATATGTAGCTGCAGACGATGATTATATGCGGCTGCAGAATTCGCGATCAAATTCTTCTTAGGGGGGGGGGGAGAGTTGATAGATTATGCGTTGTGGGCCGTTTACCCACGAGGCCACATACCTTCTCTGTAACTTTATATTCGTTTTAGAAGCCCTTTTATTTTTCAGTGCTCTTATTTTGAGTTGAGGGGAAACTCTAGAAAACCTTATAATTATAATAAGAGATAATTTGATGCTTCCGCAGTCGCAGTAACTAACATCACGACTTACAAATTTCAATATCAAAAAACATATTTTATGAGCATTTGAATATTTATATACTAAAAAGTAGGTTTTTAGCCTATCAAACCAGTTATCTAATTTCTCAGCATCGATTGACCCGTTGAATATTGAAATTTCAATTTTAAAGTCAATACGAAGATTACGCATAGGATTCATGGACTTCCCAATAACCAATCTTTCCTCTACAGATTTGGCATCACTAGAATCGTTATCTTCCTCCTCCTTACCCTCGTCATTCTCCTCCTCTGCAACTCCTTTTCTCTTCTTGCTCTCTTGTCGCTTCGTCGAAGTGGATGCTTTAGCAAGGTTCACGAGGTGTAATTGCACTACCAACAACCCTAGAGTAGTAGTTAGGTCATAAACTTTATTTTCAAGTTTCGTGAGCCTATCTTCGAAATTGTCCATCTCTGAATTCACATTCTTCTTTGAGTTAGGTTTTTCGTGAATCTTCAAGCAGACTCACAAGAATCTTCGTCGTTTACTTGAGTCGGTCACGTGTAGAAACCATAAACCAACAGCCCCAAGAATCGTAATCTAAAATTTGATACCACTTAATCTAAAATACGAACGATTTGGTGGGATAATTTCCCAATAAGAGTTTTAATTGCTTAATTGATTGATTTTAATTGAATTCCTCTTTCAAACCATAAGTTATAGATTACAAACTTGGATCCTTTCATATTGCCCAGCCTTACCCTTTTACGAAGGTTACAAGTTTCCTAGTTACAACATAGAACAAATATGTTCTTAAACGTATTAAAATTAGAAGTAGTCATGATAGTCATTCAAATAAACTCATAGGTCGTTTAAACGACTGGCTCAATTAAGCCTGAAAACTGAGGCTTATATAATTGGTCTTATGGAACCCATAGTCGTTCGAACGACTCCAAATGTCGTTCGAACGACATGCCAAATTATGCCTAGAAATCGAGACAGCTGAAATCCCTTCTTTCGGTCTTTGACTCATTCAAACGGCTCTAAAGCTCATTTGAACGACCTAGGTAAATAAGCCTAGAAACAGTAATAGAACTTTGGCTCCACTTTTTCTTCTATCTCGTTCGAATGGCTCCAAGGCTCGTTCGAATGGCATAATGTCTTTTTAAGAGGTTGAATGTTTAGATCCTCCTAGATCAGCGGAATGAGATGCTAAATGTATAGGGTGTATTGTTCCCATCAGAACCATGTGTTCGTCATATTAATGAGGTCATAACATTTATATGTCCCGTGGTCGTGTATATCGTGATGAGCACAGTACGGTCGTCCTAGGCGATCCATTTTGGGGTAGGCTTCATGTGCATAGGGTTCTTCTTTACAATAACGATGAGTCTAGTTTGGGAGGCTGTGAGCTTGCTCAGGGAGTGGCTTTCCCATCTCCCTACTTTGGTTTACCCCCCTGTGGGTGGTTTCGATCCTCCTTTCATTTATGGCTTCCGTTTATTTTTTTTTCCGGCCTTATCTTTCTTTGACTTGTTTCTTAGAACCGTCTCGTGGATGCTTTGATGCTCCCGAGAGTGTAGTTGGCATCGGGGCGGAGGCGGTACTAAGGAGGGCGGTTGTCTGGGATATATATAATATATTATCTGCCTCAACGTTATAGTATTTCGTACTTTCTCGTATAAATTCTCTAATTTTTTGGGCCACTTTTTGTACTAAGCCTCACGTAACTTCCACCTTGGGAGGCAAGCTCCCATAAATGCTAGGCACGCAGTCTGATCATCCACTCGTTCTATTTGGATGAGTTTATCCTTGAATCTCCTAATAAAAGAGTCAATGGTCTCCCCTACGTTTTGTTTAAGTGAGAACCACTCGACCAAAAGGTTTTTTATGCTTTGGTTGTGGAGGTACTTTTTAACTAACACCGGAGATAGTTGCTCAAACGTTGAGGTGGAGTTCGGTCCCAAACTTTGGAACCAAGTGAGGGCTCCCTCGGACAAGGTCAAGGGGAACAAACATATATGCTCGTTTGATTGGTGATGTAGGTCAATGTTGTATCGAAAACGGGAAATGTGCTCGCCCGGGTCTTGGCTTCCATTAAATGGTTCGATATGTGGTTTCCAGTAGCTTTGACTGGGATCATAGTTCCGT
The DNA here is from genome assembly GCA_014058105.1 of Kingdonia uniflora. Lineage (NCBI taxonomy): Eukaryota > Viridiplantae > Streptophyta > Magnoliopsida > Ranunculales > Circaeasteraceae > Kingdonia > Kingdonia uniflora. The sequence goes on along the minus strand of JACGCM010002030.1, from coordinate 1,208,698 downwards.
ATATTTTCAATGAATAGTGTACTATTCTTCTTTCTTAGTGTTTTCTTCTTCTTCACCTATCTACTTCCCTACAACCTCTTCTCTCCATCATCTCTCCTCTCTCATCTCTCGATCATTTAAAATTCACCATTTCACGGCTTACCAGTTACGAGCCCCTTCATAAATAAATCTTACAAGCGCCTTTTCAGGACCAGTACTAGGCACTCAACCTCCTTTATTTGCTTGGAGCTATTGTCAAAAGAGTTTCTTAAGCAGAAGTACTACTAGGCACTGCTGCTGCTAGAGATACTCTTTCTAAGTTTGGGATATGATTATATAATACAACCCGCCCAATGTGCTCCATCTCTGGAAATAAATCACACAACTTCCGCCATTAAAATAGACACGAATACAGAGAGAGACGCATATTCGATAATCTCACATTTGCATCGTTTAACTAAGACCCAGAAGAAGAGAAATGCTTAGGGTATTGTTGAAGAGAGCAACGACCTCTTCTTCTTCGCCTGTTCTTCAAAAATGGCCTAACCCCATTTCAATTGCATCTCAATCTCAAAGGAGGGACTTCTCTCTGGGAGTGGGAGTTTTACCCGATACTCTCGACAGGACCTCCGATGCCTTTCTTCGCAATTCCCTAATCACGGAAGAACAAATCACCCAACTTCACTCACACATTCACAAGGTGATCTCTCTCTCTCTCTCTCTCGCATGATTCAAAGATGTGTTATTTGTGTTTGATTTCTTGAATAGGTTCTCATTGGTGGAGGTACTGAAGCATTAAGGAGAAACAAGAGTAGGAATAAGCTTCTTCCCAGAGAGCGAATAGATCGCTTGATCGATCCCGGTTCGTCTTTTCTGGAGCTATCTCAGGTTAGAGATTAATTGGTTGCTATTGAAATGTATTTTAATTGTTCAATTTATTCCGAGGCTGGGAGATTTATATGGTGAAGTGAAACAAAATTTTGTCCCATAAACTAGAAAACATTTTCTTAAATATGCATCACATTTGGGATATATCAGATTGGTTTATTGGTGGATGTAGTATTGCCTAAATATGTTCGCCGTATTTGTTTTTTTGGGTTAGCAGGTTATATCGTCAGATATTATATTATGTAAAGGTGTAGATAGGTCACTTTCACAGGCCGAACATTGGAAGGCGAATGCAAAGCTAAGTCAATAGCTTGTGATTGACATGCCAGGCAAGCATGCTAGATGCTCCACCCTCCCAAAAATTAACGACAACGCTACAACTTAAAGGTGTAGATAGGCCACGACATGCCAATAAGCATGCTAGGCACGCCGAGGAGCTTGTGACATGCCAAGCAAGCATGCTAGATACGACACCCTCCTATAAATTACCGACACAGTGCTGTAACTTAAGTGGTGCCGTATAAAGAGGGGAGGGTGGGTGGGTTGGGAACAAAAGACTAATATTTCGAGGCCACAGGAACCCCAAAATAGAGTAAAATTACTCTCCATTAAAGAAAACTCTAGAAAGAACTTACATAGGACAACTAATTTGCATATTACAGTAAATCTTCCAGCTACTAATATTACAATTTGCGGCTATCTAACACTGTACTACCAGCTAACATATTGCTAGCACTCCTTCTCAAGTTGGGGAATGGATATCACACATCCCCAGCTTGGAAATTTGACTATCAAACACTCTTTTGCCAACTGTCTTTGTGAGAAAATCAACGAGCTGTTGTGAAGTAGGTACAAATGGATTATAAATCTCCCTAGATAAAATCTTGTCATGAACGAAATGTGGATTAACTTCAATGTGCTTACTACGATCATGTTGTACTGGGTTTGCCGCAATGCTGATAACGGGTTGACACTATAAAAACATGGGAATATTGAACCGAACTGCCAAATCACGTAAGAGAATCCACATGCAAAGAAACTCACAAATCATGGGTTGCCGTAGCACGAAATTCGGTCTCATCGATAGAACGCGAAACAACTGATTGCTTCTTACTGCGCCAAGTAACCAATTTGCCTCCAACTTTTGTGCAATAGCCGGATGCAATCTTTTATCAGATATGTATCCGGCAAAATCAGAAACAGTCCATGCCTCAATTCACATGTGTCCATGGTTGCCAAAGAGAAGTTCGTAATCTGGGCAACTCTTTAGATATTAGAGTATACAAATAGTTGCATTGAGATGAGGAATACGTGAAGAGTGCATAAATTGATTGACAACAGTAACCGCATATGCAATATCCTAGTAAGTCTCTGAGTATTCCAACATCAGAAAAGCACCCCCTCACAATCAGCCATGTGATGATTGTGTTCAATTGGGGTGTATGCCCGAAGAGAGCCTAACCGATCGGCGTTACGGAGAAGATCTAAATACATACTTCCTCTGTGAAATGAAGATCCCATATTGGAATCAATCGACCTCTTCTATTTTTGCTAAAGTTAGTAAAAAAATAAGTAGTCCCAGCAGGGCTGAGAGACCTTAATACCTAAGAAGTATTTAAGAGGACCGAGGTGCTTAATGTCAAACTTACTAGAGGTACTTCTTAACCTGTTCAATTCCTCTATCGTCATCGTCATCACCTGTTTGATGCCATAAAGAGACCTCTTCAATGGGCAAACCTTACTACCGTCTTAGGAGAGCGAAAACATGAAGGAGGAGACATATAAACTTCTTCTTAAAGTTTACCATGAAGGAATGCATTTTTAGCATCAAGTTGATAAAGAGGTCAGGATCGATTCACGGCAAGAGATAGAATCACACGGATTATATTCATATTGGCTACCGATGCAAAAGTTTCCAGGTAATCAATCTTGTGTAAATCTGAGCGTACCCCTTTGCAGCAAGTCTTGCTATATACCTATTAATTGTACTATCCGGATTTTGTTTAACAATAAATACCCAACGACAACCAGCAACCTTCTTTCCTTTAGGTAGCTGATCCATATCTCAAGTATCATTCTTCTCAGGGGCTGCCAACTCCTATTCCATAGCTGTCTTCCACTTCCAATGTGTGAGCATGGGACAAAGAATGACAAAAGAGAGATAAAGAATAAAAAGGCACGATTAGTATGTGACAAAGAATGATAAAAAAGATGGTTAAAAATAGGATGATTCGTACAAGAACGCTTCCCTTTTGCGGAGAGTATGAGAAGATCCTCACTAGGTTCAAATTTTTTACCTGAGGGTGGCTCAGGTTTCGAGGAGATGTGACAGGTTTGATCAATGGATCTTTTTCTGCCGGCGAGTATATTCCTTGAATTGTTTTGTTAGCGCAAAAGTAACTTCTACATCTAAATAATCATTATGCCTAATAGGAAGGGGAAGTGGTAGTGTGGGATAATCATCTATATCCAACTCTTTAAACCACTCCCCCTGATAATCAATTGAACCTTGATAAATGATTCATGCTAGAAAATGGAAGCTTCCATAGAAACAAACTGACGACGATTCTCTGGGCGGTTGAATTTGTATCCTTTTTGAGTATTAAAATGTCCCAGAAAGATACATTTCAAGAACTTGGGATCAAGTTTAGATCGATCTTGACCTAGAGCTTTGACAAAGCAAACACACCCAAACATTTTCTTTTGGAAACATAGGACGATGCAAAATTAACACCGAGAATGGGATTTTATACCCAAGAACACAGGAAGGAGTTCTATTGATAATGTAAACTATGATAATAATTGAATCGGCTCATTATGCTTGGCCGCTTGGGGGACATTCATCTTAATAAAAATGGCTTTCGTCAATTCCAAAATATGTAAATTCTTTAGCTCTGACGTGCCATTCTGATTGGTGTTCTAACATTGGAGGTTTGATGCTCAATACCCTGCTCTTTACAAAAAATTTGAACCCCTTTATAAGTGTATTTTCCGCCTTTGTCTGACTGATAGTTTTGTTGAAATGCGTCTAGATCATTACTGTAAAATTTAAAAAAATAGTACATACCTCATTTTTAATATGCATAAGGCAACCCAGTGCAACAACTAAAGTCATCAATAAAACGAACAATATACCAATATCCAATAATAAGTAACTGGAGAGAACTCCCAAACATTGGTATGCACAAGATACCAATAGAGAAAAAAATATTTCATTATTACTAGAAGGATAAACAGAGCGAGTATGTTTTGTAAGCTCGCATACTTCACATGGAAAACTGGAATCGGAAATAAAGCTGGAGCTAAATGCTTTAAATAACAAAATGAGACATGACACAGTAGGAGATGCCATTGAATTATCCAATTTTTATTATCAACTATTGTACGCCTTAGTGACACTAAAGCCCTTGGAACGCTGGTGGGACAAGAACTATCCAACAAACAGAGACCACCTCCTTCACGCCCACGGCCAATCATCTTCTTTGTTGCCAAATCCTGGCAAAGACAGTGGGAGGAATAGAATGTTATGCACTTACGCTGCAGGTTAATAATTTTATAAGATTACTACCAACAAGTAAATTAGTTAAGGGACATGTAAGACATCTGATTGAGTTAGATGAAGATCTAATTTCTGCTCTTTCCCGCTATAGAAGAGGGAGAACCAATAGCAAAGCATACTATACGATGGTAAGAGCAAATGGGGCAGGAATGAAATGAAGGTGACAGATCTGCCATATAATCTGAGGCTCCTGAATGGATAATCTAGGAAGGGATTGCGTGGTAGACACATTGTTGGAAGACACAAAAGTACCCATATGTGCGTAAGCAAAAGTGGAAGACAGGTCTTCACGAGCGGTGGAGAACTTCTTGAATATATTGAAATCCTCCTGGGTTAAAGGCAACTGAGTCAACCGACCTTTCCTCGATTGTTGCAACAACCCGATTCTCGGAGCTCTCCTGACTTGACCTAAAATAAGGATTCTGGTTTTTGTCGATACTTTGAATTTAATCCCGCAAGGAACTGTGAAATTCTTTGTTTACTCCCAGTTCTAGGGTATGTTCAAAAAATAACTGCTAGTTATACATTTCTTCCCATTTGGCCGTAGATTTGAGAAATACTCAGCAAGAGAGAGCTCACCTTGCCGAAATGAGTAATATCTTGTTCAAGCTCAAATAACCTAGCGTTATTCCCAGATCTGCTTTGCAATTTTCATGAACATATATCCCACGAAGATGCTTGGTTGCGTAAGTTGGATCAGTCACAGTTGGTGGATATTTTTCGCTGGTGATAAAAATCAATTTGCCCCGTCCTGCTATTGCGATACTTCCCAAACCAGGTAGTCTCAACTATTAAGCTTCACAGTAATGATTTGGAGACTCGGATTATCATCCGCGGTAGTGCCTTGGTTGGTGAAAAAGAAGACATTACCATCCCCGGACCGGAAGACGTTGAAGTGGCTCTTGTATAAGAAAGAGCCGTACCAGTGGCCATAAGATACACAAATCACCACCGGGAGAAGATAAGTGATTATAGGGTTTCTATAATCGTGAGAACATCCAATATAGCACTGATTAAGCCTTTATATGTGCCTAATCAACCTCCAGGAAAAAGGAAAAGAAATTCAGCAACCTTCACAATTTTTTTGGGGGTTTATGTTGAATTAAAAAACAGAGTTGGAGAAGACCCTCTAGACGTTCACGATTTAAGAGATACCTCTGCTCTGATACCAAGTTGAATTATGTGAAAGTTAATAGAGAGAGGGAAACCACACTTGTGGAGGTAGCTTTAGAGAAGAGAACAAGAAGTGGTTACAACCTACTTGGAGTGTAAAAATAACTCTAAAATAGATAGAACTAATATATGCCAACTAATTAACATATTACAGTAAATCTGCAAGCAACTAATATATGCCAAGTGTCAACTAATATATGACAACTAGCTAACAATGTACTGCTATCAGCTAAGTTGCTAACATATTGTTAACAATAAACATGTTACAATCGAGTATATGGGTTTTCAATACCATTCTGGTACAAAAAGTAATGAGGAGATCGTTGAAAGTTTTAATAAATAAAAGAAAGAAGTTACATTTTCCTTACTGCTTTATTAGTTTCTCTAAAGACATGTTCAATGTTAACCCCCTCAACCTCCCTAATAATGCTCATGATCTTTGGTATATCATGTTTGACTCTCCATGTAGGTTGTAAAGTACCTTCCACCATCTCTGATAGTCACGTAATATTTACGTGTACCACTTCTAATTTTTTTTCTGGCTAGCCATTTAATAATTAAATATATACTTACAAGTGCTTTTGTTTGAATTTGCAGAAAATAGCCGTATGATAAATAAGTTGTATGTTTTTTTGGCGGTTTTCAACAAAGAATATTGTGGTGCACTCCAACAGTTGTTCATCTTTTGCAGAAGTCAACCAAAGGCCCGTTAAAGAGCATTTAAGAAACATTAATAGATATAATTCTCATATTTATAGCTTCAAATATTTTGTGCATGGGCCAAGGCATAGAATATGTGTTTTAAAATTTGTATCTCTTTTGTATTATGAAATGCATTGTTTAGGGGATTATCTCGTAATGAATTCCCTAAACAATGCCTTTCATTATGCAAAAATATAAAAGCTTTAAAACCCATATTCTATGCTTTGGCCCATGCACAAATATTTAAAGCCATGACTATGAGGATTATCTCTCTATTAATGTCTCTTCAATGGTCTTCAATGGGCCTTTGGTTGACTACTGCAAAGGATGATCAATTGCTGGAGTGCATCACATTATTCTTTGTTGAAAACTGCCAAAAATCGTATGTCTTGTTTATCAAGCGGCTAATTTTTGCAAATTCAAGCATAAACGGTATAAGTATTGTATATTTAATTAATAAATGGCTAGCTAGGTATTAATTTAGGAGTGATATCTATCATACTCTCATCTTTTTGAACCACATCTCGTACTCATTTGGAGCCCTATTAAGACGTTCGTAACTTCAATAACTAAGATAGAACTACTTAAAAGAGGAGCTTGGAATGCCCTATCTCTATTCCTTTGTGGTTACTGCTCAAGGTACCATCTGTGTTCAATGACACCTATCCTGCATGGTTGTACCTAATAAAATGTCTTCAATTATCAAACAGAAACTAGCAAACAAATTTTCTTATTACCTTGCAATAACAAAATTAATCATATTAAAAGCTGTGTATCAAGTCTTATAAAATATTTGAACTGTCTTATACAAGTACTTCACCTTATTAGAAGAGTCCATGACGTTCATGGACGATTAAAGTTGACGTACGAGCTAGTTCATCATGTGTCTAACAATCATAAGAATCATATCTTAACCCTCAACAATCTTTCTAAAGATATTCGGTTGCTAAGCTACATATATAGTGAAATCTATCTAAATGCACACTCTTGGGACGACTTTAAAATGTACATTTATTAACGTTGTGTGTTTACAAAGTTTAAGAGAACGATAGTCTAATTATATTAGAAATTACTTAACATAATAGAATAAAACACATTTATACATAGATAAGAAAGGTAACGTACCTCAATCTCGACTAAAGTAATTGGCTATATTGGATTGCTTAGATATTGTTTTTTGATGCTTCTTTATTAGATTCTCGTATGCTTTGGACCACGAGTCGCTATTCTCAGCCCCATGTTGCAAAACGAAGTTACGAATAGTTTTAAGATCGCATTTTGCTTCCTTCCAATAGACTCCCGGAATTTCAATGCTCTCATCTTCTTCAGTTTCATCCACAACATCCCCATGACCACTCTCTTGTTGGCTAACCATGTCAATTATGTCATCATCAGTTGGACAATCTTCAATGATATTTTCTTTGTCTGAATTCATGAAGAAATTGACATTCGTACTAGAAATTTGAGGAATCACCTCCAAAGCTTCAAAAATCTGATTTTCAATAGCACTATTTTCTTTTTCAAGTGATAGTGTTGCTCTCTCTATGTCATCGAGCCGAGAAATTTTAGGACATATGCGAGTGTGTTTTCAACAATTTTGAATGGTTTCAGGTGTTATCGCATCTCAAGATGCAATTTCTCAACGAATAGCTTTCAAGTTGTCTATGGACTTCCAAATTTTTGGGGCATCTACACCCGACTCAGTTTCATCTATAAAATATTTTCGATAATGTTGTTTAAAGGATGTAATAATACCTGCGTCACAGGGTTGAATGCATGATGTTGTGTTTGGTGGCAAATACTTCACAACGAGGTTGGAGAAGTTCAAATTCAACGACTCACTAATATGAGTTGGGGCGTTGTCTGCAGTTAAAATTCCCTTTTCTTTCCGGATAGCAAGGTCATTGTTAAGAGTGCGACAATTTTTTTGAAAGATATTGCTCAACATCCACGCCGTCTTATTTGAATAGTAACTCATCCTCAAATTTTGTAGAACAACATTTTTGAAACATCTTGGCTTAATTTTTCCAATAATGAGAAGAGGGATCTTTTGAGAGCCATCTTGGTTGGTACACACCGCAATTGTAATTTATAGAAACTAAGTGCGGTAACAACAATTTACTTAATCCAAACTAGGGTTTATAGAGTTTTTCCCTTAAACTTAAAAAAACTAAAATAAAACCCCCCCCTCAATAGGAGGTTCCCTTCTATTTATTAACCACAAACAACTACTAAAAAAGAAACTAAAATACAGACATCGTGAGTGCACAACCCGTGTCCACGATCTATCAAATCTCCCCCTCTAAGAAGAATTCGACAACGAATTCTGCAACTCAATATAATCTTCGTAAAAAACTGGATCCAAATTTGCAAAAGTCTCTTTTGAAATCCAAGAAT